>OZ038388.1:8746764-8991438 GCA_964036045.1 Eutreptiella sp. 'Long Island Sound 2002'
ATGTCTGTTCACGAATCCAGGGCGGTTGTACGAGCAGGACCGCTGAAGGTGCTCCTTGTTGCTACCGATGGTCTCTCCTCCATTGACTGCACTGACAGCTGTGCAGTCCAGTGGCAGGACCATGGGCCAAATGGCCGATGCAGTAAAAAAGATACACAAGGAAGACACATCCCATACCTTCAACGAGCAGCTGCACTGTTGCGGAGGCAGTAAGTTCCCCGCCACCAACATTGCCCAAGTCATTGATTGTGATTGTGAGCTCATCCTGCCCATACCAGTCTTTTAGAGGCTTGTATCGCAGGGCCTAAGCATGTTGTGAGCGGGACAATCCATGATACGGCACAGTGACCACCCTAAAGTGTGTTTCCCGGAGCGCAGGACGAAGGGTCATGCTGCCTTATGACCCGGCAGTGCAGGTGGACGTGACCCTCAGGCCCTGTTCAGCAACGGCAGGGCCTTTCCCTATTGGCACATCGAGGCACCACTTACACTCACACACTGCCTGCAATAATCCCGTTGTTTCTTGAGAAATTGACGGACTCCAAATCCCACACAACTTGGACCAACAACACAATGCGTGGTGACTGAAGTGCATGTTTGTGGCAGTCCTTTGAGGCGCACCCACCCGACAATCCTCAAGGATGGCCCTGTGAGCTGGCAGTTACAAGCCAACCACGGCCATCGCGTTGCTGGCCAAATTTGGCTGATGGAGCACTGACGGCTGCCAACTGCTTCACTTAAATGCAACTTGGTATCGGGTAATGTTCACCGAGCTGGGTCTCCCAGTGGAGGTTTTACAACCCATTTTAGGGTCCAGGGTGAGCGATGTATTTTAGCAGGAGCAAGCAGCAGCAGTGGGCAGTTAAAAATACTTTTTGGGGACACCGTGGCTCAAAACCAGCATCCGAGTCGCTCAAAATGACCGCTGAGCAAACGTGCATCACCTCAAACAAGTTTCGTGTGATTTCGAGCTAGCTTGTTCTATGGCAGATTTAGTGTCCAAAAATGGCTATTTCCAGCCACTTTTTTCTGGACAATCATCCTGAAAGTTCAGAACGACCACCAGTGTCTCAGGTGAGCATTTCCAATGAGGGCCGTTCTTCTTCCACGGGGATTGGGTTGTCAAATGATTGCACATGGGTGTTCAATGAGGCGTCTCTCATGCCGCGGTGCCTTGCCGTGGTCCATTTTGAGGTGAACATGAGCCCTTTTTCAACGCAGATCCAGGACCAACCAGGACCCAGCTCGGTCCTAGTTGCAAGTCTTGATAGGCGGTGTTAGTGACTGACCATCCGCTGTTGTTGACTGGCGTTGTGCCATCAATTGGCTGCTGCACTGTGCAGCAGCCAACTGTTTTGAGGCATGACTGAACATTTCATTGTTTTCGTTAAGCGCGGTACTGACCCACCCCAACAATTGTAGTTCTGAACAGCCCTTGTCAAGCAGATAAATGTTGTGCGTGGAGAGAGAGCACCATTTACAATCGTGTATTGAAGCACGGCTGGACGCAGGGGAGTGGGGTTCGTATGGAGGTCTCATCTGTGAAAACTGTGCTGGGAAAAGAGGCTCAAGAGCTTTGGGACAGGGAGAGGCTGGGACCAGCGGGGTGGGTCTGCGAGGACAAGGGAGGAGGCGTCAGTGTGTAGGGGACAGCTTTGGCAGTGGTCCCTGGTGACAGAGGATGGGGGGCCTGGGAGGCTCAGCCCAAGCCATGGCCAGGGAACAAACCATGCAATCGCTCAGCCTTGTAAACTACACGTCTGAAGTACCAGAGCCCTTGACCAAAGAGCTCATATCAGAGACACCAATCTCTTGGGGGAGGGCGGTGAGCAGGGATGTGCTTGAGGGGCAACGGGCCCAAAGCGGGTTTGACAAGAGGCTGCAAAGGTGGCAGACGGCGGTTGGAAAAGCGGTTGAGAGGCAACGTCTGGCGGGTACAAACCAGCTGGAGGGCCGTGGGGGGCGGTTGGCACGGCTGCCTGTCGCCCCGAAGAGAATGGGGGGCGGGGGGCTTACGTCCCCCCCTGCAAGAGCAAGGCTGGCGGTGAGCGTGTGTGACGTCACAGCAGCGCATCTGAAACCGCTGGATGGCCGGCATCCACTGACCACGCTGCCCGCAGCCCTGTACATACCCGAAGTTGTAAGTCAATCAGCCGCAGCGGCCCCGTGCATTCAAATGCTGTGGTCCAATCCTCTGCTCCGGTGCAAGTGACAAGACCGGGAGTCCCGGTCGGCAGCTGCAGCCTGCCTTCACGGACAGCCCCTGTGACCCGGACTTCGATGTCAAGGCCATCAGGGTCAGAAAGGGCGAGACCAGTGATAACGATTTCGCTGTCCTCGTCGACACGTTGGGGGCTGTGCGCGACGACTGAGGGTCGGGAATTGAACACTGCGCAAAGGCGGAACGGACGCGTGCATGGCCGAATGAGACGATGGGTGAATGGACAACGCATGTCGACAGTGGTGGACAGGGCACAGGCACACACACCAATAAAAACCTACACACAAAATGACGTTCGTAGCTGCGACGGTCACCCAAATACTGCCGCACCTGACCTCTGTCTCCGATGACTCCGATGACTCCGTGTTCGGGTCCAGGCAGACCTTCTGCCTGCTTCCCTACCACCATGCCACCGTGTGCGCAATAGCTAAGGCATGCGTGCACTACTGACGGACACCCACTGCATGCACTAGAGTCGGCACCCACTGGCACCAGCTGCACACATGTACCATCTACGTACAGATGTGTACATGCCCCACATGGCGTGTGCGCACCTCCAGCCATTCAACAGAGGGTATTACATTCCACGTCCCAGATTTTGTGAAAATGCGCAGGGCAGGCGCGAAAGTGGCGGAAAATGGACATTGAACAGCAGGCGTTCAAAGCTGACCCATATCAGAGACACCAATCTCTTGGGGGAGGGTGGTGAGCAGGGATGTGCTTGAGGGGCAACGGGCCCAAAGCGGGTTTGACAAGAGGCTGCAAAGGTGGCAGACGGCGGTTGGAAAAGCGGTTGAGAGGCAACGTCTGGTGGGTACAAACCAGCTGGAGGGCCGTGGGGGGCGGTTGGCACGGCTGCCTGTCGCCCCGAAGAGAATGGGGGGCGGGGGGCTTACGTCCCCCCCTTCAAGAGCAAGGCTGGCGGTGAGCTGATTGCAAACGTCTAAGAATCGGGACAAATTACGGCTGGAAGTAGCAAGGAAGGCCTCGTTGGAAGAAAGCAACAATCTGGATGTTCGAGTGTGTGGCTTCGTGTGCCTGCTACAGTGGTTTTGGCATGCGCCTGTACAGAGTGCTCGCGTGGGACCCTGAAGGGCCTGGCATACAGTGCGTGCACAGTGCTAATGGTGGGGACAGCGCACCAGAAGGCTTGCCTGCAGCAGAGCCCGCACAAAGCCGAAGTCCAACCAAGCCCGGGCCCAAGCCCACGCCACAAGCAAGAATCATCTGTCTGCATGCAAAGCATTAACCAACGCACTCCAGCCCACACGAGTGTACACATGGCCAACTTGCAGAGCCCCGTCTCCCTTCCCTTCCTACGCTCGTGCCACAAACCTCGTACTTCAATGTGCACGTCATGAGAGGCATACTGCACTCCACCCAAACCCGTGTTGCCCAGGTCACTGACATGAATATGCAACACATCAGGGCCAAGATAATCGTTGTCCGGCTGTGAGGGAGTAGCAGATGCAAGGTGGGCGAAACAGTGCCTGCCCAAGGCGCAGCAAAATAGGACGGCACAGAGGTTCCAAAGGGCCCCTTGGGTATGCACCATGGGGACTTAGGAAACGGGGCGCTTTGCTGATGCCAAAATGGGTCGATGACCTTTTATTTTTTCCAGACTTCATCCTAGACCACTTGGCATGATCTAAGCCATTTTGAACCAATTATCAGGCGTTGTGGGCCCCCGCAAATCCCACAAAGGGTTGACCGTGGGTCTCTTATATGACGCCTCCTAGAGCGGCGAGCGGGGAGCCACCTGGAGCTCGGGAGAGAGGTGTAGATTAGAGGGCATATCTACATGCTCTTGGATATATTATGGAGTTAGAGGCCAGCAAACCAAACTGATTACGGCATATGCCATCCGTATTCCTTTGCTTGGCGGTTTCGAATCAGTTTCAGCGGGTTTTTGGGGGGGGGGGAAATGGCAATTTTAGGCCCAAAATATCACAGATTTCGGAGGGGACATCCCGACTTGGCACCATCCTGGATCCTGGGCCGCCACTGATCAGTTGGGGGCTCAAACTTTGGACTTGGGGACCTGGGAATGTCAAAAGGGGGTTAGGCATTGGAACAGAGTAATGGCCAAGGCGAAAAGGAGATGTGCTTGCTTTTTGTTGCTTTTGTTGCTTGTTGCTTGCTTGCTAGATTTCAGGGGAGAGGGGTGTATCAATTTTTATGTCTATTTTTCTAAAAGGGGGCGCCGGGGCACTGGGGAACTCATGGAGGTTTGCATCTTGTCGGGGAAATTCCTGGACCTACCTGTCCCAGAGGTATGGGTGTATTATACCTTTTCGGAAAACGTCATGTCCTCACCTTTTTGGATATCAAAATTGTTGTATCAAACTAAACAATCTGTCTGAGGAATTCCAGAAACACAGTTTGTGGTTGCCTTCTGCAGACACCTGCAGTGGACGTCAATATTTGACCACGTGCTTCATAAATTTGTTTACCCCTGCCATCACCCCCACGTAGTGAAGCCCAATAAACACGAAAAACAGCCTTCAAGTCCTTCCTATACATGGCCACCAGCTCCAAGGACCTCACATTCCTGAAGGAGTTGTACCCCGCTTGCATGTTGGCACCGGGTATGGCATTGGAACGAGCACGGAGGTTCAACCCACAGTACGATGATGGAAAGGGTGATTGTGAAGATGGGCTGTCCCAGAAAAGAGAAGGTACCTCAAGAGGCAAAAGCGTGGCAAAAAAATGCACAAAAGCTCAAACAGTGGACGTGTGACGTGCAGCGTGGACATGGGTCTTGGAGACAATAGCGCAGACACAAAAAACAGCAGACAGCAAAACCCCAACTGAAAATCTGGCCTGGCAATTTCTCCATCATACTGGCTCCCAATACCCGGAACACCCAGAGACCAACTGAATTCGACAGCCCTTCTCATGCCGTTTTCAGAAAGAATACACCCCCCCCCCCCCTGGAACGATTCTTTTGCACTCCAGCCTGAAGATGGTGAAAACCGCGTTAGTTCCCAGTAATGGCCACCCCCCCCCAAAAAAAAACACACAAAACAGAAAAATATGCACAAATCCCGGTAGTTGGCCAAGTTAGTGGCTTCTTCTTATCACCACTTCTCTGCGAGGTGGACTTGCGATAAGCATTAGAATGTTACCCCCTGCTGTGACTGCGGCCCTTGGCACTATTGGGCGGCAGGCGGGGCACCTGGCCTGGCTGCTCCCGCTCATTGGTTGGTACAATTTTTGGGAGGGCTCACACATTGGGCCAGTCCTTCCTTTTGGGGGGAGGCACAAGTCGGTGTTCCACCTGCCACCCAAAGAGTGCCTTGTGCCTTTGGGGAATTGCGTTCCCCCACAAGTTGTCAGCCCTCAACATCAACCCAGGAGCCAGAGCCGTGTATCATGGATCCACTCGTCCACTCAGACCCCGGTTCAAGGGCACAAGACAAACAGGACCTGATATGTTGTACCATTGAGGGCCCGTATGAGGGTTGCATTGGATGCATAGAAATCCATGAACTTCTCACTAAATGCCGTGCCCTATAGACAGATACAACAGCACAGGCCTGGTCACCGGACGCAGGGCGTGCCTACAGCCCGCCGCAGGCAAAGGACACACGGGATCAAGTATGGTGGCATAATGAAAGCTCTGCTGCCTTATGACAACAGAGAACACTGTAGAATAACATGGCGATGGAGCTGAAAGCCTGTTGTGCATTTTGCCATTCCTCACAGTTGTGAGAAGGGACTGCCCATACCTCATCGTTGCCCGCCCTGTTTGGTCCGGCAGGGCAGGCGTCATCAGATCGAACTAAAAAATTCTGTGCAGATTGATCTGTTGACACCATCGCTCTCTACAGAGGAAACACTACAGCCCTGGCTCAACATGCGTGGTAGGGAATCCCAACCTTCTACCGTGATGAACCAGGAAAGACATCAACCCCTCAGTCAGAAGTAGCAGAGCCCCAATGCTACTCCCTCCTGCATACCCCTTGAATCAGGCAACCTGTCTGACTGCACGTGAGCCCTCCGCTGTGCCATGGCTGTGTGTAAGTGTGTATGAGTGGGTCTCGCGGCACTAAGTGGTTGTGTTGAGTGCACATCGAAAACAACAAAGAGTACCTATTTTGGGAATGTTTGGATTCATTGAGAGGTTCACGAAGTAGCACAACACGCTTCATTGCAAAAAAAATTCCAAAGAATCATGGCATGCACTCTGGGATGCGCAATGTGCTATCCGCCCACCGTAGCACAATGTCCCACCATCAAACTTTGTTGCTTTATCCCCTACGTCATAGCGTGCCCAATCCTATGATGTAGGCGTTTTGAGTCGTTTCGCGTTTCGAAGGTTGGTTAGAGGGTGGGGTAAAATCTTCTTATACCCTTCATCAAAAATGAAAAATAGGGGGATATTCCGGCAGACGCAAGTCGCAACCAGCAAAGGCCTATGTTGGCTGGTCCTCCTCCTTTGGGAAAAAATAGTGCATCGGACATCTACCCGCCTTGTCCACGAAGCAGTAACTGCGGGTGCTTGATAAGGCCAGACCGCCTATTCTCCGCGCTTAGTATCAGTTGTACAGCTAGTTGCCCTAATTGTAAACCCCGGTCCCATTTAAAATCATGCGTGTGATTTTATTTTTTCTATGTGATTTTATTTGGCGCATGATTTTATTTAAACCTTGCGTCTTTTTATTTCTGCCTACCTAAGGCACCATGGATTCTTTAGATGCTGATACACGTGACAATGATGAGCTGGAGGTTGATGACTGTTGGCTGCTGAAACAAATTCTGATTGTGTCACTGCAAGCTCAATGGACGGCAACTCAAATGGACCTGAAACTGTTGCAGACCCAGTTGCGGAACAACTTGTTGAACAAGTTGCTGAACCAGTTCCTGAATCAGCTGTTGTACCATGTTGTACCAGTTCCTGAAACAAGTTGCTGAACCAGTTCCTGAACCAGTTCCTGTACCAGTTCTTGAACAAATTGCTGAAGCAGTTGCTGAAGCAGTTGCTGTTCGATTTCCTGAACAAGTTCGTGAACCGGTTGCTGAACTACATCCCGAACAAGTTGCTGAACCAGTTGCTGAACTAGTTCCTGACCAAGTGGCTGCAGAATCTGCTGAGGAACAGGGTGCTGAGTGTGCCAAGGCAAAACGGAAAAGGGCACCTGCCCAGTTGGATGGGCTGCAGCCCAGAGGGGCAAGACGATTGTCTGGAGCAGGGGCAAGAAAAAATTGGTTGGGGTGGATGAAGCATTGTGGAAATGGTTTTGTGAGAGTCTCTTTGGCAGGAGGTAAAGACTTGTGAATACACAATGCAGTGTCTGTCTGTGTTTCTGTTGCTCTTGCCCTAGAGGATTGCTTGCAGTTTGTAGCATTTGACCTGCAAAAATGGTGCGTGAGTTTATTTCTACCGTTTTCAATAAAATCAAGCATGCGTGATTTTATTTTTTCTGCGTGATTTTATTCAGGGGGGGGGGGGGTTAGACCTGTGCGCACCCTGCGCGCCGACACTCCCTCTAAGGGCACCCCCTTGGGAAAACAGGAGGAGACCTGGGGGGAAATAGGAGGAATGGGTGGTGGGTGAAAATGAAAGATTTGAACTGACGGTTGCAATTGGAGCATTTTGGGTATGAACACATTGAGTACAACCAATTTTCTGACCCTTTCCCTAAAGGCCAAAAAAAAATATCTGGGTGGTGTTGGCGCCCAAACTGGCTGTTCTTCCACATTGGCGCAAATTGGCATGGGTTGGGGGGTCTAGAGGGGGGGGGGGTTCGTGCCCGACACGTAAGTGCCTCCGATGGCCGTACAACTACGCACGCACAGAACAACATACCAGCAAAGGCTGAATGAGCTCAGGATGTGGCAGGCTCAGCTTCCCGTGGCCTACGGACATATTCACCCGCATTTGCTCTCCATCCGGATCCGCAATCAGCAGCGGGACAAACATCCGCACGTCATTCTTGGGCACCACCAATGTAGCAGGGGCGGTGATGACTGGGGCCTGGTTGAGTGCTGCAAGAAGACCAGTGGGCACATGGCACAGGTCAGTGTCCCCAGCCCTCAATAAGGTGCCACTGTCCCTGGCACTGCAGCTGCGGCCACAAACCGGCGCTGCACTCCACGCATGCTTCGGTACTGCAGAAGCACCACTACACACGGTGTACCCCGAGGAGGACTCTGTACGTGAACTGGCCGCACACCAGAGTGAACTCTTCTCCATTGACCAGGCGTCGCCAGAGGAGGACATTGATAAGCAATGGGGCAAAGGCGGCGGGCGAATGCGACGATCCCAAAGCGGACTGCAGTGCCGGGACGCCCGACAGAATTTCTGATGACATACCCGGGGGTGTTGCGGGATGTATCCGGGGGGGAAATGGGGCAAGTGGAAAAAGAGGGGCAATTGTGGGAAATGAGGGGGAATGGGCGAAAATGGGGAACAATTACGAGTGAATGGGGGGAAATGAGGGGAAATGTCAGAAAATGGGGGGGAACGGGGGAAACTGGAGGGACAACCAATCCCGGGCATCCAGATCCCCACCCATCCGTCTCCCGCAGGGGTCAACCCCGCCTTGAGCAATTCCCCGGACGAGAGGGCCAGAATGGACAGCTACACCCCCTGAGGGCCACCCCTCCGCATACCTCCCACATGGACTGGGATGGTTAGATTGGTCCAATTGGGGGGCTTCGAATCGGGGGAGTCATTGACTTGGATGACGATCGTCGTATTGCCGTCAAAACCCGGAGGCGGATAGAAGCGCAGTGGTTGTAAGGCCCTAGGCAAGGAACGAGGGCTCAGGAAAAGCGACACGGATGGGAGGGGGTGGCAAAGACATGAAATGGAGATGGGCAGGGCAGTGAGAAGGAATGGGCTGGAAGGAATGAGTGGCAGTGGCGTGAAACGTTGAGAACACGGAGGGACGAGTGCGTGTCCAGAAATGCGGCTGCAGTAACATGGCCAAACCGGGAAAGATTTCTGGTGTTTTTCAGTTTTCAGATACCAGAGATACCACAGCCCAAAATTAGGGCCTCTCAATCACACACCCAATCCAAACCTGTGAAGCCAATCATTGCCTTTACATACAAATGGTCCGATTGCCCGTTCATATACCAACCCAATGCCTTCTTCGTTAGCTCCCTTCTAGTCACGCCTCTCACTGCAGACGCATGCTCCTTAACTTACAGTGCTCTCTCCCTTCCTCCCTGCAGGGGACGAGGGCCATTGCGGTCAAGCAAGCAGCCACCTCAACAAAATGTATTACCAAAAGAAGCGACAAAGGAAACCAAAAGGCAAGAAGTTATGCACAAGTCACCTGTTGCACATGGGCGGCGTTTCTCCTGCTGAACCTCTCCCTGAGACGTGTTCAAATGCAGGGGGGAGCGACCTATTGGATGGCAGTGAGAGACCATTGTTCATACGTGACCGAAATGTGGAAACACCCCCCCCCGAAAAAAAACCGATACCGCATCTTGGTGTATTGATACAGCGTCTCTGACAGGCATGAACCCTAAGGACCGGACAATCGCGGAAATTGTCCGATATTGCATACCACCTTCTCCACCCCCCTCAGATGTTGGGATACAATACTACAAAAGTCGTCCCACAGAGCGAGTAAAGCCTTTCGGCCGAAGACCAGCGCGGTTTGATCTGTGTGCTCTCAGACCTGCTGTATGCAACGGCAGCTCCCCAACACGCCGTTCACTATCACATACAGCTGTCTGCATCGTTCATCCCTGCTATCTCACTGAATGCCGTTTGCGAATGTACACAGTGCTTGCCACATTTTCTCGCAGCACAGCCCTCTCATTGGTACAGCTCCTGCCATGAACTATGCCAAGCGGGGGATGGCAGGCGATTAGCGACAGGCAACTATGGGCAAAATGACAAGAAACGTGCGGGTCTACTGTTTGTCAGGAATGCTGCAGATCTTCTGTGAGGTTTCGTTTCGGGATCAGTGAACAGAAAAGCGACACAGACAGGCTATAGGACTTAGACAACCATCACAACACATACGCATTAACTTGGCTGGCCTTGCCGGTGATGACAATTCTGCTCTGCTTATCCCCATTGGACTCCAAAATGCACCCAAGAATCTTGCACTCCACAATCACCTCAAGTGGAGTGTCTTTCCCATCTGCATCCTCCATAGTCACGTTTACAGTGACAGAGCTTCCTTGGCCCACAAAAAGCTCTGCTGGTGCGGCTTGGATCTTTGGGACGTCGTTGACAGCTGAAGGCGAAATATGAGAAAACCGAGAAAACGCACAACCGCCGCGGTAGCAATCACTTCACTTTGTGAAAGGCCACAACTTCACAGAGTTGCTGCACGTGGCTTTCCCTGTTGTTGTTGGAGGGTTTTGAGGGATGTTGACGGTCCACAAACCTCATGAGCCCCCTAAACAAACCTTGACCATCCTCCGCAACGCTCTACAACTCGCTGCCAACCCTCAAGAAGTCTGGCATACTAAGAATAGGAAAACAGGGGAGGTCATAGGCACGGGTAAAGCACATGGACTGTGGAGCCACAGCCACAAATCAGCGACAATTCTTAAGCTGCGGCCCGGGGCAGCACAAAATCGCCTTTTTCTTCGACATGAAAAATGGCCTGTCATTGGCTGACAAGTGCCTCAGGTTACATGTACCACGACTGCCCCCTGCTGGAAGGACAGATGGTTGTGGTGGATTGATGAGGATTGATGAGGATCGATGCAGACTGCGGAGGGTGGTGAAGGAGGCTGAAAGGGCCGTGAGGTTTGTTGTGGAGGGTTGTTCAGATTTGCAGAGCCATGGGGGATTGTTGAGGGTTGGGATCTTGACCGTTGCCGAGGGGGGCTGTTGATGGGTTGCTGCATGTGGCGGTTGTGGTGATGCGTGCCCGACAAGCCTTGCTAACCCTCCACATCCTGCATGACCCTTCGATTCACATGTGCACGAAACGTCATGGTGCAGAGGACTCACAGCACACACCACACCATTACTCCTTCATATGCAGCACACCTTGCACGTCAACAAAGCAACTGGTTTGCCAATCGTTGATGGTAATGGACAGCCTCACTACGCCCCAGAAATGGGGCTTCGGGGTGTAAATCACAGGGGCTAACAGCGGTAAAATGTCATTCGTCGACCCCTCGAACTCGATTTCAGGCCCTGGGAGTGCGTTGACAGAATAGCCCGCGCGCACGTTGGGGCGACCCTCCTCCTATGCTTTATTTGTTCAAGCACAAGCCTGGGTTGGGCGACTGGCTGGCTGGAATGCTAGCTGGCTAGGTCGGTGGCCGGGTGGATCAGCCCATTTCATGCCACCCTCTTTACCCCTACCTCGGTAGTTGCAACATTTTTCAGATGCTTCCCTATCTTTCCGGATTGCGTTGTGTTAAAGCGTTGGTGCAATATTTCGCTGCCGCTATTGTTGTTATTGTTGTTGTTTTGCAACCAAATATCCATCACTGTCGATCTTCACCCAAAATTGTGCACGCTGTGCTTGATTTTGCAGTCCAGAAGCCAAGTAGAAGAGAAAATTCTCCGGTTACAAAATGTTGGTCACAAGCTTTGAAGGAGAAAGAGATTGGGCTTTGAACTGGGCCAGCGGTCACATGTTGGGTCTCAAAGCAAGCCTGGTTTATTGGATGACAAGGTGCAAAAAGGGACCACAGAAAACAGTGTTTTGGGAGCCCTCTATGATATGTATCCACAAAGGGAACCAGAAGCATGGAAAAGAAAAGCCACCAAGCGACCTCTTCCGCCGCGTATTGCCCCGTGGAAGATTGACCACAACCTCACGCACAATTCCCTTGTCTGTCCCCTATGGCTCAGCCTGTGGTATTGTATTGCCCACTTCACACATGCACGCTTTCCTTGCCCCATGCCTGATTTGTCTGCTGCTTGCAGTGTACCGGAGTCGACACGGATTGTGATCGCCACCTCATCACCGAGCGTACTCTGGGGGCTGATGTTGAACAACCATGGGACGTCTTCGCGGGTCTCGAACGTGGTTTGTTGTGGAAGATATTGAGGTCCGAAGCATTTCCCTAAGCGGGTCAAGGCGTTAAACTGTTTTAGGGCCTTTTTACAATCAACTGGTCATTAGGGACAACAGCCCGTTACGAACCATTTGGCGGCAATCGTCGCGAGATGACGACACTCTGATGTGGCATTAAACGCGACCATGGCACAACAGTGCAAATCGCAACACTCTTATGGGAGGATTGTAGCAACGCCACACTCTCACGCGTACGTAGCACATATGCTGAGCCGTCACCACTCCCATTCCATCCAAATTTGTTCCCACCGAAAACGGAAACATTTCTACTCCTCGCGCCACGCGTGCGTGTAGCTGAAATCAGTTCCGGCTTGGCGCACTGGCCGGAACTGATTTCGGCTGCATGCACGCGCGGCGCGACGCGACGCGTAACTTTGTTTCCGATTTCGCCGGAACAAATTTGGGTGGAACGAACGGCCAACGAAACATACCTTGAACTAATGGCAGTGTCAGCAACATGAGGCTGATGTACGCCCCAATGGTCATGTTGCATAATCCAAAAGAACAAAACTGTTGGCACCGCGGAAGAGGTGTGAATATTGAGTAGTATTTGTGTACAATGCGTGATCCCCGGTTCTTGGCAACAAAGCGCAAGCCGTATCCCACGATGGGGGGAAAAGTGCATCTTGGAGCCTGTCCTGCCCCGTTTGCCCGCAGTCATGGGCGGACTGGGTCGGGTTGCCATGAGGCACCCATGGCTGGGATAGACAACGGGTGTGCAAATACAGGCACCATGAACCATGCTCACAAACCTAGTTAGTACATGCACGCCACCATTCTGCACCAGCTCGGCCCACGGTGGCCTCCAAATCCTTGCTCCTAGCTGCCGTTCCAAGCACACCTTGCTCTCTTTATAGCACACCGGCTCAGCGAGCACAAAACAACCCCGGGCTCTTGAGCAATGTGAGCAATGTGTGTGTCCGGTTGCCAACACCGTTGACGTTGAGGCCCACAATAGGGATTTGCACGGCCCGGGCAGGGACCACCACGCAAAATAACGTCCAGACCCGTCTTGTGCCTCTCCTTCCCCTTCTCCTCTTCCCTTGGCATGTTCATTTAAGGGAGTAGTCTAACAGCGCCACAAGGTGCTCGTGTGCCTACAATATGACAAGTGCCGCAGCGTGGACGCCCACCATGTTGAAGATGTAGCCACCGCATGTCGCCAACATGTGTACATTGTTGATGCTTGCCATCAACCCAAAGATCCAACATAATGGGGAACAAAGGGAGCGCACCCAAAAGTCTCTTTAACTAACAAGGTATGAAGGTTGCGCAACTCGTTATAGGGCTGAGCTAGATGAGACAAGCGTGCGTTGTTGACTCAAAGAACCTTGATGACGCATGAAACTTGGTTGTCGCCCAGCCCAAGACCCAGAAAGGAAAGTGAGGTTGTTTTACAATACGTAGTTTGTTTTTGCAATGAGATGGCACAACCTATCATTGCTGTATGGTTGACACGCTCGGCCGAAGCAAGCTCAAAACCAAAAGAGAGTGTGTTCAAATGGCTTTGAATGAACCAAGACAGGCAGGGAAGTTAACAAACAATACACCATGTGCTTGATCGAAGTATGAACACAAACCGCAATTGCAACGGCAAATTCGGTGATACTGATATTTAAGCACCGCAATAACCAACAATTGAAGTATTGTGACCTTTTCAACCTTAGGTATGCCTTCCAATTTGCTGAATTGCTTGAAAGCGGCGGCAACAACAAGTGCAGCCTCCTCATCACGGTTGGGCGTGATGCCAAACCCGTACCGCAAACCGACGTAGTGCAAGATAGTTTGCAATGTACGCCATTGCATGGTGTTCTTTTCAATTTAATCTAACAATGGGTCTCTCCCTCGTCACGGCAACAATGGGCAAAGCGTTTTTCTCTGAAGGCACGCACTTGGTGGCCATTGGGTACCCACTGAGAGAAGATAGATGTCATGATGTCACTTCATGCACTATGATGGTGTCCCTCCCGTTTGCTTGCGCTTCATCAAATTGTGCTGCGATGCGGTGTACACTACAAGCTCACGAAAGCGACAGCCGTGCGGAATGTGTGTGAAGTAGAGGAGCTACCGACCGCCATAGGGTACCCATCCACGTGGTGTAAACCGTTGGTACGAAAGTGGGGACAGAAATGGGGTCTATGACTACCCCACCCTGAACGAATGAGGTTTTTGTGAGTGAGAGACATGACAAAGGATGATGCACCACATCAATATGCATATATATATATATATATATATATATATATATATATATATATGTGTGTATATATATATCCTCTAATCTACACCCCTCTCCCATACTCTATGTGGCTCCACTCTAAGGTACGTGCCAAGGGTACAACTTGGTGCATACACGTAGCGGAAGGGACTAAACTCGTTCAAAATGGGCTCAAAATGGGCTCAAAACACTTGTTTGTGCACCCCCAATGGTCCAAGATCACTTTTGGAAAAATGTGTTTTTGACCAATTTTTCACCCATTTTTGCTCCCAAAACGGCCCCTTTTCAAGGAATATTGGGATTTCCATGGGCCAAAACCCGTCCAAATGGGCTCAAAATGGACTAGAAACACTTGTTTGAGCATCCCAAATGGTCCAGGATCACTTTCGGAAAAATGTGTTTTTGACCCATTTTTGACCCACTTTTGGTCGCAAAACGGCCCATTTTCAAGGCATTTTGGGATTTTCCATGGCCCAAAAAACTGCGCCACCACGGGCTCAAAACGGCCTAAAAAAACTTGTTTGAGCATCCCAAGTGATCTAGGAACAACTTTGGAAAAAATGTTTTTTTTCGCCCTGGCGACCCTGGTGGACCCACTGTTGGCCCCCACTGTGCGTGGGCTGGCCGGCCCTCCGGCTGCACCAAGTGACCACTGGTACGGGGGTCTAGGCGTCCGTTTGGGCGATTCCGAGGGGTGGAAACCACAAACAGTGGGGGGTTGCGGGTGGAGTAGGTGCCCTCGGAATTCGGTTCTGAGCCACGTAGCCCAAGATACGGCCCGTGCTTGGTTTCGGGGTGTTGGTGCACATTGCGCAGATTTTGGGGCTTTTTGGCGCCTTTTTGGGCCGTTTCTCGGACATAACGTGGAGTTGAAGGGCACTAGAGGGCTCTTTGACCCGGTGAAGTCAAGCCGCACGTGGAGTGTAGCCACCGTTTCGCTTCGATTGACCGTTTTGACTGGGTTTTGGGGCCGTTTTGGGCCAAAAAAGGCTGTTTTGGGGCACAAAATGCGCAATTTTGGGAGGGCACCTCCCGACTTGGCGCCCACGCCCTGGGCCGCCACCGGTGAGTTTTTGGCTCAAAACTTGGATTTGGCAAGGGCACCACCTAGGCTCTAGGATGGCTAGAGTAGAGTAGAGCCCGGAGCGATGAGGCCGAGCAATGGCCAAAACGGAAAGGAGAAGTGCTTGCTTGTTGCTTGCTTGTTGCTTGTTAGCTAGATTTAAGGGGAGAGGGGTGTAGTAATATATGTATATACAATGCACATGTAGGCAAGGTGTATAGCACTGACTGCTAGCATATGAATAGCAAATGACAGGTCCTACGCTCGGGGCTAAAAAATTTAGGCACATAGCAAGCCGTCGGCTAGTGGCTTTTGTTTGTGTTGTCATTTCATGTTTTGAGATCGCTGCACGTCCACGGCATAAAGGACTTTGCTCATCGTACCAGTCCATGATTGGTGAGAATCAAACATGACATGCTAAAAAGTATGACATTGGCCATTTAATCGTGGATGGAACATGGCCTTTTCATTACGTGCCACAACGACAATGGCCAATCATTGTTTCCTAAGTGTTGCGCCACGCACCGAATCGAAGAGTGGCTCTCAAATACATCCCTCATGGTGGCCATGTGAAGAAGTGTTGCACCATGCACCGAATCGAAGAGCGGCTATCAAATACACCTCTCATTAGATAGGGAACTAGCAACTGTTTCCCATCTACGAACAGTGGCTTCACAAAAAGTCAAGCTTCGAATACGCACTCTATTTGGTAACGAAGGAAGATTCCATTCAGCTTTCCAAACTTCAAAAGCAGTGCATCGGTGAAGGCACAAGTATGCACACCATGATGACATCTTTTTGGGGGTTTAGCAAAGGTGTGGCACATGACTTGTCACCAGCGTGAGAGGCTCGAGCTAACAACCTGTGGACTTTGCCTTGCCCACCATCACCCATGACATGTCACAAACAACCACCAAACAGCGTCAATCATAATAAAATCCGTGCTTGCAAAAAAGGGGTTTCTTAACACATGGGTCCAAAAAAGGTACAAGTCGTCGGACACGATTGGACTTGCTTGACGCAAAAGAACCAACAGACCAACGCGACAAGTTGTAAAATCAAGTGCCAAAACGGACAATCACCTAGAAATGATGATCTTTGTCTGCAAACGGTAAATTGTAGCAAAATTGGTTTCACTGCACACTACCCCACCTGGAAAGACCCCCCTCCAGGTGCCTAGGGTAGGTGGTGAGGAACTTCCTGTTTCATGGCTGGCCTATGAACCTTGGGGTTGTGGAGCGAGTAGCTCTGTTGGGAGGGCAAGAAGTGTCGATGGGATCCCCTCGTTGGCACTTCCAGTGGCCTCTTGAGGTGCTTTTCTTATGTAGGAGGGTGTTGGATGAGTTTGGCCCTCAAACCAGACCCCTCCCTCCCAACCCTTGATGAGATGTGCTGAGATGCCACAAGAATCTATGTGGTTGAAAACCAAGACTCCCACTTCTGGAGCTTGGTTGGACTTACTTTTGCTTGTCAACACCCGGGCTAACATTCGACTTGGTTTTCTTGCGAGATTTTGCCTGGAATTTGGGGAATTTGGGGAATACAATCTTTGTTTTCTTCAGACATGCCCGAAGTCAAAGAGACACAACACCACACACCCACACCAAAGCCCCACACCCCAAACGCATTCCTACCCGCCAACCATGCTAGTTCGAAATAACCTCTTGGTGCAAGTGGGCGCTCGCAGTGGGCGCCTGGGCGCTTGTAGCGCTCAAGTGACGCTCAAGTGGGCAGAGGCAGGGCGCTGCAGGGGTGCCCTGCAAGCACTCTCAAATGGGTGTTTAGCAGGTGAAGCGCTCTCAAGTGGGCGTGTGGATTTGGCCAAAAAAGACATCATAAATCATAATGTATCAACTAAAGCTAAAGTATTGGTTAGAAGTGATTTAGAAAATTATTTGTCATCGAATCGTTCTATTCTTGGTTTCCCTCGGTCAAATTTTGGTCCCGAACATTTCCGATCCAAAGCGTGGGGCACTGGCACTGGAGTCTGGAAGCGCACGCACCGGAAAGAAGCGTGGCAGACGGGCCCTATTGGAAAGTTGCAGTGTGATGTCTCCTGGTCCCAACGTCCAAATCGAAGAGGGAAACTATTTATTGTATTCTTCCCAAATTCCCAATCGATTCTCTTGGCTGATAATTTTTTGGATACTTGTTGTGCGCTCTGGCCCCTCGGAATATCTTGAGCAAAGAGTGCTCGATGTTTGTCTTTGGCTTTTGGCAGCCGCACAATCTCTTTCCTTCTTTTTGTTCAGTGACACTGGTTCAGCTCGCATACTTTAGCCACGATGTACTTTCGGAAGGTGTGACACTTGTATGCTTGTATCGATGCCCTACTCTTCGTGCCTTCTCATTTGAGAGTTTCCTTCTCTTTTGGTTGTCTCAGATAGGACAAGTGTGGACAAGAAAAGAGTATTGTGTTGGGAGGTGGGAATTAAAGCATCCGCCTTATTTGGCTCTAGTAGTTGGATCTAGTAACATTGGATGTAGCAATTGGGAAACAGTGGACCGTACCGAATATTCTACTAGGGTTCTCTTTGGTGCACAATTCAACTTGTCGGTGAACTATTGGTCCCAATTTGGCTGAAGGTGGGAGGGGGGTGAATTGTGCATTGCGGGCAATGAGCCAATATGACAATAGGACCTAGAATCCGGAGGGGGTAAGGCCTAGACGGTGTGTAGAAACTACAAAACTGTCATAGTGCTAGTAGGCGAGGCATCGAAGGAACTTGCTTGTCGGCTCGTAGTAGTCAACTAGAATAAGACATAATTGATTGACGGACGAAGCTGTGTGATATGTTGGTATTTTACCTCGCCCTTCTCGGTTCGAGTCGTCTTCTTATGCATGATTTCCTCCATATTTGTCGTAGAGCTAGCGACTTTTGGGGACCGACGCCATGGCGGCGCTTTTTGCAGCAGCGGAGGTGGGTGGCCTAAAGGCCACCAATGCGGCCGAAGGAAGAAGGGAAAGGGCCTGGATTGGCCAAACGACTCACGCAAACTTTGATTGCGAAATCTACGTCAAAAGGTTTGCATTTTACATCCATAGCTTTGGACATTGCGTTGCTTCAAAGCCGGATCCACTTGCCGTTGTAGCCGACTTTCCCACTTCCTTCTTGGTTTCCGTAGTTCGCGACAAAAAGTCAACGAGTACTCGGCCTTCATGCCCGATGATATGTACAGCCACCCTTACATCAATAATATTTGCTTCATCGTCACCCCAAAACAAAATGTAATGCTTATGCCTTGGGCCACTCACGGCCAAGGGGCTAAGTACACCTTGCACTTGGTGGAGGCGGATACTTTCCAAGGTGATAGACTATCTCATGCCCTTTCGGGGGATGTCTCCGGAGAATTGTTCCCCGACTTGACGTTCACGCGACAAGTTTGGCACCGGGAAGGCAGGTTTGCGATTGGGATGGGAAGGCTTTTGCACGTAGGGTGTGCCCATTTGAACCTTGGTGTCCTATGAATGTGCACATGGGCGCTGTACAAGGTTTCAGAGCAAAATTACCCCATTCTTGGTTGGACACGTGTCCCAAAGGTTGCACCTACAATGGTAACCATGCCGCGTGCATGAATACCATCCACCACATTATTCAGGGATATTGCAAGCAACTTGTCATACAAGGGGTGTCACCATGTGGAAGTTCAATTGCCCCGGTGCCCTCCGACACTCCATGAACCTGATGGAAGAAGCACTCTCCATAGTTGTGGCATATAAAAGACTGTAGATGTAAGGGAGTGTGCATTCTCTCAAACCGGCTTGCTTGCTTTGCTCTGCTTCCGTCCGCTAGGTTTTGGATCGAGAAGGGGTACATATCTTATCACTTCCACAACAAGCAATTTCGCTTAGTGGCGATGATCCATACCGACAGCCACGTGTGGGCAAGCTACATATCCGCGCCATTTACGAGCCTTGCGAAACGGAAAGGCCGCGTACACAATTACGATCCGGTCGCCGCAAAAATCACTCGACAAATGAATGCCGAGGCTCGAAGAAGGCAAAAGGTAGGTGGGCTAGTGGGTTGTATGAGTAGTTCGATGACGCGGCGGCATGCATTCGCGCCATTCGGGTTGTACCGCAGGTTTGGCGTTGCTCGTGGTAGAAGTTTGCTCACACCAAAGGCCATGAAGGAACGCACATTGTTTACCTAGGAGATGGAAGAATTGGCGGCATCGCGCGCAAATGGGGACATGGACGGGAAGGACGATGCGGAGTCAGACGGTGAAGGGAATTCTCCCGAGGAACCTCACTTTGGCCCCGCTCCTCGTGGTTCTTCCCAAGGGACCCCCCTACCGTCGACAACACGTGGTGGCGACGCGCCTATGACAACCAAGGGCGGGGTTCCAGGGGAATCCTCCGTGCGGCAAGAGCAACCATGCTCCGTCGCGATGGCGAAGGAATACGGCGTGAGTGTCGAGGATAGTGCCGTCGTCATGGCTTTGATGCAAATGGTAAAAGGGAAGAAAGACTCCCCTGCGTCCAAGTCTCGCAGCGATTCATTTGGGTTGCCTGCTAGCCCCAAGTTGCAATGGCCTTCCGAGGACAACAGTGCGAAGGCGAAATCAGAGGCAACTATGCGTCAATTCACGACGAACGCGCAAGGTGCGCGGCCGATTTCCTCGCATGACGTAAACGGGGTGGCGGAGCACTGGGCGGCCGACCAGCAATGCCCAGCTTTCAGCATGTTGGGTCCGGGATCAAGCTCCGAGGACCACCAACCCGCGTCGCCAATCATTCCTCAACGTCCAGACTCCCCTCAGCGTATTGGAAGCGTCCGCTTCTCGTCTCTCTGTTTTGCGCTCCGCGACGACAATTTTTGCCAAGACAAACGACCACCCCCCCTTATTACGGATGCTAGCATTGTGCCGCTAACCCTTACAGTAGCTCCCGTGGGCAATTGTCACGTGCCACCGATGGATACGTTGGTGGAGTTAGGCCGCGTTGTCAACCTTCGGGACATGGTCACCCAAATGGGGTTCACGTGGCCCTCCGACGACGTGCTAGTCAAGGTTTTGGGTGCGGAGACCCACAATGAATTCATCGTCATCAGCAGTGTCCGGCACTTTGTCGCCATGGTGTGTTCCGTTGAGGGCTGGTTGGTGGATATTTGTGTGGGTGGCGGTGTAGAGTGGTCCTCGCTCGTGGCCAACAAGTCCATTCGCTCGGTTGGTCAGTGTATTACCTCCTCCAACCTTCCCAAAACAGCATTGCCCATTTTGGCTGCTCGGGGAGAATAGCTGATCCTCACGTTGTTGGGCACGGGCCCAACTGGGGCTAAGGCAGTTGACGAATCGTGCGTTCCAATCGCATAATGGGCCAGTCCTCGGCGTATATACTGATGAGGGAATGTAGCTGAGGGCGCAGTTGACCTCCATACCTCGCATTGCAATCTTCCCTCCCTGCCCCCCTCAGCCCCACAACCTAAGCCAAGTGTGTGGCGGCGCGAACCAGATGCTGTCCCCGTAACCACCAAACCAACCACCCAACCAGCCTCAAATAAGCCGCCCCCTCCAACCGCATCTCACGAGTTTGACAACAATCGACGTGTGCGAATGCGCCATGTGAGGAGGCATCAGCAAACCGTGTTTCACCAAGGGCCGCTCGTGAGGGTGCGTGTAGGTGTCTGCTGCTGCGTCGGGGTGATGGAATCGGGGTCGCGGATTGTGCATCAACACCCTTTGTAGCGGTAAATGCATCCTCACAATGAAGAATATTTTTAGTTCTTGCGTGCCCCAGGTTACTGTTGATTAATTAACAGCATGGCAGAACGTTGAGGCTCATGGATCCTCCAAACTTTCCGAACGTTCTTCACGCGCTCCTTCTTTTTTGGGGGGGGGGGTCTGCGGCGGTGCGGGGGAAGGTGGCTGCAGTTACAAGAAACCTCGTTTCATGACGGCCCCATGCCTACAACGATAATTATCCGGTGTCCAGGGCCACCTGAAATAGAACATGGGCAGAAGCACTGCATTGGAACCTCCCCGCCAGCCAGGCCAGCTGCGAACCACTGTGGACCCGTGATTACCGGAAGGTTTTCCAGCCTGTCCCCGGTCTCAGCTGGGGTGCGTTAAAGAATGGGGCAGGGGCGGAAAGAGAAATTCCTTTGTTTTCCGTGTACCAAAGATAACCGAAGGGTTGAAGTGACCAGTTGCGGTTCACGGACTGCGGCATGACTGTGCAGTGACCGGGTGTTGGGCGATTACATGACCATCCTCGCTGTGTGGCTCCCATCGCATGGAGATTCGAGTTGAGTTCTTGGGTTCTCACTCATTATAGTAGACATTCCTATATCCAGCATCTGTTAAAGTTTGGATTGCATGCTGCTGGCACCGAAACAATTGATTCTCCATCGAACCCTGAGCAACCCCGAACCCTGAGCCCCCAACAACCCATCCCTCATTCCCAGCCACTGTGGTGTTGATATCTCAGATTTGCAGTGTGGCAAGCAACTCCTTATCAGCCTCCAAGCTCGCGAACAACGTGTTGTTGGCAGCCGTGGCCCGGCCTGTTGCCGTACTCCTCAAGGCCGCACAGTGGAGACCACCGTTCAACCCGTTGACCCTTCAGGAGTCCATGACCGCCCTCGTTGTGACGTATCTGCACTGCTGCCGAAACAGACCACAGTCAGACAAGTCATCAGAACAACATGCTCTTGACATTTTAGGTCGAACGGGGGGCAGGGCGTGCTGAGGACTGGGCTGGTGTTTGAAGGCATGCAGCCGGGATTGGTGATTGTCAGCGGCAAAGAGGGCTGATGAGAAATGTGGAGGGTCCTCTTGCAAAGGTTTGGTGAGGAGTGGTGTGGGTTGTAGATCACTGGCCGCACTGCACTGTAACCCACAAGAACCCAATGTCGTTGGCTTCAAACGCCTTGTGATAGCCAAGAATGACCAAAGAAGCCATTTTACCCTTAATCTCGATGATGCGTCTAGGCAGGGCCCAAAATGACCCAAATGCTTAGCAGAAACAGCCATTCTTGGCCCGAAATGTCCATAAGCCGCTTGTCTGAACCCAGCCCTCCCTCCACCCCAAACATTTACATTTTCCCTGCTGTCGCTCATCCCCTGCACCCCCCGACAAAGCCTGCTCCAGCTCGCCTGTGGTCCAAGGTTGACACGGATTGAGTAGGATTATTGAGGGGTTTCAACTCCAGGCAAAGACAAAGAGTTAAGCACCACATCAATTGACGTCCGCACTGCTCCCTCGGAGGCGTAGATGCACAAACCAAGAACGTGCAGGTGCACCACAGTGTTCAGGACACAATCGGCTTGAGGGCTTGTGGACTCTGTGCAGCCCCCAGACACCCTCCACAGCCTGCGCAATCATCACTCGACGAACTGCATCACTGCTACCAACCCTTTCCACCTTCTACCCTCAAGAGAAATCAGCATTGGGATTGGGGGAATTGAGAATATTGAGATAACCCTCACAGCTTCAATGGGATGATCCGCAGACGGGTTAGGATTCGATGCGCTTATTGTGGAGACCGGCACCGCTGGGCACAAGCACACACCTGAGTCCGCTTGGGTGTGTGGCGGGAAGGAGTGCATATGATATGGTGGTTGCTATTACCCCGACCGGCAGGCCCTTTGGGAGCCGACCAACACAGCGGTTTTCCATATTTTCGAGGGCAGAAAAGAGTTGTACCGTTTGGCCGATTCGCGGGACTGTAGGGCAAATTAGCCATGTTACTGAAGAGTAGCCAATGTCTGGGATGCAACCAGGCAAGGCGCCATTGTTGCTTTCAGCTCAAATTTTTAGCAGCTATGTGCAAGATGCTCCACAAACCCCCACAATTGTCAGCATGCGTTAATTCCAGCTTGGGTCCGTGTCGGTTTTGGCTCCAGAAGAATGTCTCAAATGGGTGTTGCATTGACACCGCAAACAATACGCGGCACAACCTTGCCAATCTACGTGCAGCCACACACAAGCATGCACCATACATCTTCAGGTTGGGGTGCCTCCCGCATCTCCAATGTGGCGGCGTTGAGTACGAACCTGGACCTTTTTGTAGCGATCGCCAAGGTTGAGATCAAGTTTGCTTGCCATTCACCCGTGACTTTCCAAGACGTCCAGTTGATGTTGGGGTGTGTGCCACTCCCATCAGACATCCTGCCTACTTTTTTGTTCACCATTCTCTTCTCTGGGGCAACAATCACAGGAGGAAGCATGCTGCCATTGCGGGCTTCTGATGCTGCGTTCTGGAGCTGCTGGTGCAGCTGGGACTTGGGCTGGGGACTAGGCTTGGGTGAGGTGGGGCTGTCTCTGGGGCCCGTTGTCCTCCAGGCAAAAGAGCTCCTGCAAGGCTGGGGACGCCAGACCGACCAGGTCCTCGGCACACGGGAGCGCAGTCACGTTCCGCTTTTTGTCGCAGGGACGCCGCTGGTTGCAAAGATGTTTCCACATCTTTAGCGCACTTGAAGTGTCTCCGCCGGTGGCGTGGCGACGAGGTGGCGCGGCAACAGATTCAGCAGTTGCATGCGCAGCCCACTTCCCTGGACCGTGCGCGTGTCATGGTGCATCCTCTGGCGCACGGGCGTCTGCCTCTGCGGCCTGTGCGGCCCATTATCACAGAAGCAGATTTGCAGCAGACCGGCGGCACCCCACTCGTAGGGGCCGGAATGTGTGTGGTGCAGCAGATGGGGATTGCTGACTCCGAGGCTGTGGATGCTGACGCCACCGATTCGTGTTTGGTGGGCCAGGTCGTGGCCAAGCTCGTAGCCCACTCCTTTGCTGCAGGTTTGCGTGTTATTGTGGCCGTGCATTGTGCGTCATGTTATCTGTTGTGTCATGTTATGCATCGTGCGTCGTGTGTTGTGTGTGTTGGCAACAAAGGAGTGGTTCCTATGCCCTACGCCCACGGATCCATCGCCCCAAAGGGTCAGAGAAGCAGTTGGTAAAGCATTCCTCCAGCACATGTACACACATCAATGCACACACAAAATGGAAGGAAAGGACACACAGAACAAGGCGCACCGATACCACTGCTGCGAGTACGGTGTATCATTTTTTTTCGGTATCTCCGTAGCCTGTATTTCATGGGACTCAACTGCCAACCCTCCTGGTGTCCAGGTCTTACTCTCAAGAAAGCTGCCTGGTGCGGTCGTGTGCATGTGGTTCTTTGCTTAATCAGCCACGTGCCAAAAAATTCACACCATCATTGAATGGTCACTGCTCGTGTGTTGGGGGCGGGGGGTGGGATTG
Source organism: Eutreptiella sp. 'Long Island Sound 2002' (assembly GCA_964036045.1). Lineage (NCBI taxonomy): Eukaryota > Euglenozoa > Euglenophyceae > Eutreptiales > Eutreptiaceae > Eutreptiella > Eutreptiella sp. 'Long Island Sound 2002'. Next base: position 8,771,488 of record OZ038388.1, read on the forward strand.
GGGCAGGTTGCGGAGGAGACATGTTGTACGGAGTTGCAGTGGGAGTGGTGCTTGTGGGGGCATGGTTGGCAATGGTTGCTTAAGGAGTAGTTATCCCAAGTGGTGTTCAGCTTGGAGAGGACCGGATATCAGCAATGTCAAGACCATGAGCCTCAAGAGGGAACATGCAGCCATTCAGGAAATTGTGTCCACATGACATAATGGCTGGGGTATGTGTGTGGGTAAGAGGCATGGTGTTGGTCAAGGTGCAGCCAAGGTGCATTGTTCCATTTGGGTAGCAAGCAGACACAATCTTAAGGGATCAAGTGGGCAAGGTGCAACAAAGAGACGGATGTATGCACGTGGAAGTGACGCATCACGGTCCCAATCGGAAATGCAATCCGATTGCTGCAGCGACAATGAATGAGGTACGAGAGGCACAACAGTGACTCAGGGTCTAGTTACACCTAGCAAGAACTAGGGTCTAGTTACACCCAACAAGAACCGTTGTGGGCATGGGACTTTGACCATTTACGTGGAGTACCATGCCTACCGCAAGCATTAGGGTTGAGGGCTGTGAATGACATGTGTGTGTGTTGGCACCTACCACCTCCCGAAATTGGAACAAGAGTCTCCACAACCAGTTGCGTGACGGCTGAGGGTTGTAAAAGCAACATGCCTACCACCATTTCGAAGGGTGGAAGAAACAAAACTGCCAAGGATACAAGCATACTAGATGGCCAAGTCTAGGGGGGACATCAACACAAGATGTGACTGTTCGACCTCGTAGACTAATTGGCTCCAGTTGATGCAGGTTAGTTGTTCGGCACATATGTCATGGTCATGTTCATCGCAGCCGTACTGCGGACTGGCCAACGACTATTTTGCCAGCCACTCGTATCTGATGTCACTGTTGCTCTGGCATGCTGTGTAATGGCTGACCCAGGTAGATGTGACACAAGTTTGCGTTACCATGTGCCGTATGTACGCACAGCCATTGCAGACGTAGTGTCCCACTCCCGCTGGCGATGGTGATGAGAGTCGGGGAATACGACCAATATTAGTGCTGGATCTCCTCGGGACCACCAGACAGGCACTCAGTCGTTTGGTGAAAAATATGGTGCTCGGGTCACCGAAATTGTCCCAGGTGGCGCTCGAGCTGAGCCATTGTTGGACTCGGGGGCCGTCACAAGTCAGTGGGACAAGTAGCCAGGCTTGCGGATGCGGGGGGCGGGGCGAAAGCAAAAGTTGGGGCCCCGCTTGCCCCTCCACCTAACCGCAAGGTTGCCTCGTGTGAAACACCTTGTCACCCCGCCACGGCGGCGGCGGCGGCGGCGGCCACCACCGCCGCTGGCACAACATATCATCCACGTGCCATGGTGCCCCAAATGACCTCCCATCCTAGCACCAGACAACTCTGCTGCATGTCCAGGACACAGTGGCGGGGGTATGTGTGTGGGTAAGAGCCATGGTATTGGTCAAGGTGCAGCCAGGGTGCATTGTTCCATTTGGGTAGCAAGCAGACACAATCTTAAGGGATCAAGTGGGCAAGGTGCAACAAAGAGACGGATGTATGCACGTGGAAGTGACGCATCACGGGCCCAATCAGAATTCTGGCTGCTGGCACTGTACCTCTTGCAATATGCCCCCCACCTCTAGTTGCCCTCCCCATGCCTTGCTGCGCCTCCACGCTCCTCGGCTCTAATTTCTTAGCTTCATCGCCATTGTGTCCCAGCAAATCTTGTGCACTGTCTCTCTCCTCTAACGCCAATGCCTCCTTGCGAATGCGGGCTTTTGAAGTTGGCCGTGCTTTAGGCAGTTTCAGATAGAGGCTCCAGGTTCATCAGTGGCCCAAATGCCTTGAGCCCCCAAGGCCGCACAGCTCCTTCTCTTCACTCCAGCTCTTCAGTGGTTCCCATTACTTCCACCAAGGCAACTTTGGCCAGTCTTGTTCTTGCTTCTTGCTTCTTGGCATTCTACCAAAGGGTCCTGAGTGCAATCGTGGACATCGATCGACTCTTTCGGATCCTTTCAGCCCCCTTTTTCCTGCTGCTCTTAATTGACCCCGCCAGGGGTAGCAGCGACGCACACACCCCATCTCGGGACCCTTCGTCCCAGGAACTTCCATGTGGTACCAGGTGCGGCATCCAATGAGACAAAAGAACGGGCCATAGAGCTTGCCACCAACCTTGTAACCCCAATAAAAACCTCTTGCTTACCTGTATTGGCTTTCCCTTCTTAAACCCACTATGGCTCGATACCCAGTGCCTTCCTTCCCCACTTCATCACTTCATTCCGCTGGCCTGCCCGAGCGGAGTTGCCAAACAACTGAGGACAGGATCCTGAGCAATTCGTTAAGATGATAGACACGTCACTGCTGTCCACCTGTCTGCCCTGTCTACTCCAGAAAGGCGCCTAGCTTTATGAAAACAATGTACCTTCATGTGCCGAACGAGGTGTTTGGCGACCAGTGCACTTCATGCCCTGCTTGGATGACTCCACTGGGTGCGGTGCTGCTTTCCCTCACAAAGTGTGTGTGTCCGCGCGCGCGCGTGTGTGTGTGGTTTCTCGAGGCTGCTCTCCGGCTGTTCCACATGCGATTTCGCAGGTTCCCTAGCCGCTGACTCCACCACTGGCCTCTCCATCTGCTACTTCCTCCAGAAGTATCCCTCGCTTGCCCACCTGTGCTCGTGCTACGATTACAGCTTGGCCCACGTTGTGTTCTATGACCCGGGCACCCCTCGCAATTCTGTGGTGGGCTGGGCCGCGTTTAGCCCGGAGGGCCTGGCCTGTGTGTGTGTACGGCGCTCGTACCAGCGCCAAGGTGTGGGCACGCGATTGATCGAGGCCGTCGCTTCCGTTATCGAAGGCAATATCGCCGTGGCTGGGACTGGCACCGCGGTCCTGCAAGCGCCACGCGGCCACTGGCCTGCTGCACCGTGGGCGGCGGCCATGCCGTTCTTCGAGAGCGTGGGTTTCAAGTTGTCCGACAGCAGGACCCTGACGCTGGCTCTGGGCCTGCCATCGTCTGCGCCCTGGAAGCACACCACCCCGGCGCCGCAGCCGTGCCCAAAGCGGCGGCGGCTGCCGGACGGGGTCGTGCGGGGCGCTTGCAAGCACTGCTCAGATGTAGTGATGGATGCGCGGTCCGCGCAGCTTGGGCTGTGCCCTGCGTGCGCATGCGACCTGCTGGAAGCGTTGCACCGGCAGCTGGACGCCGAAAAAGCGCGCGTGCGGCGGTTGGAGCTGCAGTTGGAGCAGCTACAGCCCGGTCCCCGGGGCGTGACCACTGGATTGACAGTCGGTCCAATGTCTAATGGCGTGGCCACTGGCTTGACCCCCGGTCCAATGTCTAATGGTGTGACCCCAGGTCTACCGAACGGCCCTCTGGGTGTAAGCTCAGGCCTGGCACACGGGCTTCCAGGCCTGCCCATCGGCCTGGGCAACGGTCTTCAGACCCCGCACCTGACGGACGGTCCAAGGGTCGTAGCCACAGGCCTTGCGGGTGCGCTATTGAATGACCGGCCCACCACCGGTGACAGGGTGGAGGTCTTCCCCACGCTTGCCGATCGATTCGACATCCGAGCGGGGGACCGCCAATCGCAAGAGGTGCAGGTCCCCAGGACCCCTGTTTCCTGGGCCTTGTCTGCTGTTGCAGCTCCGGTCTCTGGCTGAGTATTGGGGATCTGTCTCGGACTTTCCATCGGCAGCCTGGCTGTTCAGAGATGGCTGCTTCCGGTTTTTCTCCCCTTTGAAACGCTGTCGTCCGAGCCCCGTTGCAGTATGCTTCTGGGGAGGTGGGCTTTGGGAGGGGAGGTGCTGGATCAGGCTGAGTTCTGGGGTTGGGGGCCCTGGAACAGCAACACCCACAGGACCTGCCACCTCCATTACCATTTCCGTTATGACAGGCGGAAGGGCCTATTTATCAATCGTGCAATCGTGTTCGGACTCTCGAGATCCCTCCGTAATGATAGCAAGCGCTTGCGATTCAAAACCAATGTTTGCTATCATTTTACATCCCATGCGAACAGGCTGCGGGCCAAACGAAACCAAACCAAACCCAACAATGACAGCCCAAACAATATTTTCATGAATCCTCACGCAGAGGGTGCATTTCTTTCGTTGGTCAGTGGATCGGTGTGGAGCCAGTGTCCCTCGTGATGTGCTTGTATCGGGTGTTGAATTTCTTTACGATTCGTGTTATTCGCCATGATGTTGTGCGGGAGGTTGTGCGACAAGAAGCATGCGTGCTAGTATTGTTAGGGCGGCGCTGTAGCTTTCAACCTTTCCTGTGGCAGTGCTGAAGGGAAGGGGCAAAGGGATGCATTTTGGATGTGTGGAGATTACACGTCGTTCTCTCCAGTCACGAATTTTGTGGGGCAAAGGACCCGGTTTGCTTGCCACCAGAAACCCGTGAACAGCTGCACCTTTTTTCTCGGCAGGTTTCAAAATGTTTACATATGCCCGTCTCCACCCATCAACCCATTCATCGGGCAATCGGTGACAATAAACCGATTTTGCACCGCAATGAACCCCTGCCCCGGGGGTTTCCATACGCATGTGGATCTAGAGTACAGACTGGGGATCGTAGGACAGCGAGTTGCCAAGCCGGGGCTGTCCTTTGGGAACGAGATTTTCCTTTGTTTTCACTGAGGACGGCCCGAGGCTGTTGGTGGTTGGATTCGTTTAACCGACAGCAGTTGACACTGAACCGACGGAGGTTGGCGCTTGACCGACGCTTGACCAACCGCAGATACTCGTCGGCTGGCGCTCTGCGGAGGTTCGAGTGTACCGGAGGCCGGCTTCTGACCACTTCCCCAAACGAAGAAACGCAACAGCATTCGTTGGGGCAGAAGCCAGAGGAGCAGTGCAAATTGCCTTTCTCAAGTCCTGCGCGCCTCGCACGACCATCCACGCTACCGTCCCTCCTCGCCCGTCAAAAGCAAGTACCCCCTGCCCCCGCCCGTGCCCAGCCTTGCCCCTAAACACGCCCTTTGCACACTCGTGCACACTCCCATTTATCGGGCGGCCAAGTCTGGTCGCGCTCTCGCCGGGGGTTTCCCAGATGTGCCAATTCAAAGTTGGCCGGACTGATGCTGATGGTTGTCAGAGCACTGCTGGCCGGTGTGGCGGAGGTCCGTTGTGGCTGAGGGATTCAAAAGTGCTCCAAAAAAACGACTGACCCACACAGTCGGTGGGCAGCCATGTCTGATCCGAGCTTATCAATCCCAAGGTGCCTCTGCCTGCGTTCATGCTGAGTATCTTTGCAGGTGTTTGCACTTGTGAGCACGGAGGATCTGGCATTTGCACGGCGACCCTTTTGGGTCCACACGCCGAAAGGCGAGCTGCAAAGCCCTCCCCAAACGAGAACACGTGCTCTTTTGCTGCCCACACACTGCACAGTAAATGTTGTTTTTTGACCCGTCCACGTGCATTCGCATGCTGACCCTTTGGACCATTTTACCCACCTTCATGGCTGCTTTTGCTCGACTCTAAACGTGATTTAGTCTACGCCATTCTCACAGCACCATCTTGGGCTGGTGGCCTAGGGAATCTCTTGAAATCCATCCAGAGTAAACAGCGGTCCTACGCGAGCTACTCCGGCAATTATAATGGGCAGATACTGCTTTTGCTCATGGTTATGGCCCAATACTGCAAGCCAGGGCTGCCCTTAGGAACGAGATATTTCTTTGTCCGGCCCGAGGCTGCTGGTGGATTCGTTGAACCGACGGCAGTTGACACTCAACCGATGGACGTTGACGCTTAATTGGCGCCGGCTGGCCGATGACCAACCGCAGGTACTCGCCGGCTGGCGCTCTGCGGAGGTTCGAGTGTACCGGAGGCCGGCGGTTTAAGTCTTCAGGACTGCCCTGCTGCAAGCATCCTTTCGATGGTTGTCGCTCTTCGTCTTCTTTGCTGTCATGTGTCATCAAAAGGGTCAAAGGGCTGGAGGCCAGGCTGCTGCATGTGGTCTTGCGAGGCTATCGATGTAAGGCTTCGCCGTCAAATGCAGGACACTGCAGACAAGTCTGGTGCCTGTGTGGGGTTCTCAGTACGACTGACAGCATCGGCAAAAGATGTGGGAGCAGAAATGCTCTGTTTTCCAGTAATACCACCAACCAGACCCAAATCTCTTTTTTGCCTGGAATAATGTGTTGCCTGAGGGCACATCATCATGCGTACCGCGACCACTTCAGCATGAGGCTTCCGAACATTTTTCGAGAGGCTCCGATCAGAGAATTCGTTAAGCCTGTGTTACGTCGTGGCAAGTGCGTCTCCTTTGCAACTCTCTAGTGTCCAGTGAACGGGAGGGATTTCCCTGTACGCTCGTATTTTATTAGGGTTGGTCGGCCATGCCAGAATAACCTTTCCAACGACTCATGTGACCGAACAAACCTTTTGACTGCAAGGGTGCAGCAATGATGACAGTGTTGCCAGATGTGTGTACCCCCCCCCCCCTTGCGCAAGCACTGCCTTGTCTAAGCACATGAGCCCGTGTTACCGTCGTTTTGATGGAATTTTCTGACCACGGTTTCTATGGTCAGAAATGTAACATTATGCGATTGTGCTTCGCTTTTAGAGGGAAAGGTGGGCTTGATCATGCTTGTGGTAGTTCCTCCTGCTCATACCAACATTCTGCTTGCAATTGCAACCCAATGATGTCCCTGTTGATGTGATTTTCAGCCATGGCTCATGTTGCTACACCTGGCATGGCTGTTACGTACATCCCGTCCACCGTTGAACATGTCTCCGCAACAATGATGAAGTGCAGATTGTGTGGGCCAAAGCGGGCCGTGGGATTTGGGGCCTTGGCCATGTGTTTGAGGGAGGGCAAGCTTTACTTCACCAAAGATATTGTTGATGACAGTTTTGTCCCAAGGAATAGGAAGCCTAAACCCATTCCAAAACCTGAAGCCAAGCCTGCCCCAAAGGCTGCCCCAAAGGGCAAGCATGTGCAATTGTTCAAGATGAAGCGCAAGGTGGGAAAGGGCTTCTATTCCACAGCTCCTGATGGCCCTGATGGGCAGTGAGGACCTCCAGAACTCGCTGAAATTTGCCTGCACATTGTGTTGTAGTGCCCTGTTGCGACAATTGTGCTTAGGGTGAGGTATGGGCAGGTTTCCGGTGACATACGTTCTTTTGGTACCGCGCGTCGCGCGCAAGCACTGCCTTGTCTAAGCACATGAGCCCGTGTTACCGTTGTTTTGCTGACTTTCAGCGTGCTTGCGCAAGGGGGGGGGGGGGGTACACCATCCAGGTGATATATATGGGTGCGACACTTGCCAATGGACATGTGTACATCCTGTATGCCATCGCACAGCTGTGTTTTGGGTGCTGAATTTGATTGTTCATAGGTACATTGAAGTACCCCCCCCCCCCCTTGTATAAGCTACGCCCTTGTCCAAGCTACAGTAGGCGTAGGGACCGTAATAATTGTGTACGTAATTTTAGTTGCGTACAAAATGTAGTGCGGCCACATGAGACATGGGTTTGTAGTCATTACATGGAGCCATGGACACATGCAACATGCCACATGCAAGGCAATTTGATTTCCAAGAATTTGAAGTTGCCCGAGCCCAAACCAGCCCCTAAGCCTCAGCCAAAGGCATCTTCAAGTGGTGAGCATGTGCAATTGTTCCGCATGGTGTATGATTGCAAGAAGGGTTTCCAAGCCGAACATTTGTAGGCTTCGCATTCTTCATTGCTTGTGCCAACATGGGTGTGAACCTGAAATTTTCATGTTCCCAAGGCTTCCTTGCGTTTGCATACACTTGGAATGTGGGCAGAGGTCAAGGTGCACTCATACCATGCGCGCGCACACGTGTGTGTCGGTAGTTGTATGTGTTGCGCGCAAGCTACGCCCTTGTCCAAGCTACAGTGGGCGTAGGAACCGTAATAATTCCGTACATTGGCGTAGCTTATACAAGGGGGGGGGGGTACAAGGTTGGATATCACAGAATATCTCACCTGTTCTTCTTGCTGCCTAGCCTGTTGTACAGATGTGGTTGGTGGTTTTTCCTGGGTATCCATTCTCGTGGGATTTACTGCATATGCACGCAGTGCCCACACAGTGCACACGCAGTGCAGAGACATTGCCTCGCGCAAGAATGGCTTTGCAGAACAGCGGAGAAGCAGAGATCGCTTTACAAGCAGTGTGCCTGGCGCACTTCTGGCCTCGTCCTCTAACCGTCCTAGACAGACCCCTCTGCCCACAGTAGTCCGCCCCACAGCGTCACGCCAGGTGGTAGTCAACAAGAGTGTGACGAACGGGAGATTCCAGTAACCCATATTGCGCTGGGAGTTATGGCTGATACAGACCATCAGTATACTGTGCCCTTGGTGCCGCTGGAGGACATCCCTCCCCCGCTTTTTCCTCACTCTGAGTCTTCCAGCTGGGAACCACAGATGAACCAAGGGTCAGTCAGGCACTGCTGGAAAGTCCCAGTGTTGGCACGCAGGGACGGGGGGATCCCCTTCCCCCTTCGAAAACTTTCGCCGTTGCAACACCACACAATGGTGTGCAGCATGCAGCCCATCCACAGGGCAATGCGCAGCAGGACAGGCCATGGCCAAACAGAACAGGCTTCTGAACAGACCTGAAGTGAGCCAGCAGTGGAGCCTCCAGCTCTGTCGGCGTAGGAGGCGCCCGTCCAACGCAACCCATAAGGGGAGCACTGGCAGGACCCAGCACCACCAAGCCCAAGGACTTTGCTGCATAGAATGCTTTCCTTCCTTCCAAGCACAGCGACTCTGCCTAACCGGCGTTCTTTCTGACCACGCTTTTTCTTTCAGGAATGTGAGATGACGCGGGTGTGCACCCGTCGTAGTGGGCAAGCCGTCCACGACATGCCTGTAAAAATTATTTCTGCCCGCCGCAACATTTTTCCTTGGTGTGCACCCCATTCCTATCTGTTTTGATGTAATCTAAATCGATGGCTAATGTTGCTGCACCCGGCATGGCTGTCACCCCATTGCAGGTTACACGTCAGCATGGCCCTTGGCTCAGCATGGGACGTTGAACATGTGATGCTGGGGGTGACGATCATCGTCAGAGTATGGCTACCCCCCCTTGCATAGTAATCGCCCTTGCATAGCAATCGGCGGGGCGAGGGAACCCTCACTTTCCGTTTTGCAAATTTGCGCAGACGGTTGGGTATTGAGCTTCTCCGGTGCGTTTGCTGGCTGGCCAAGGTGGTGTTACTGGTGCATTGTTGTGTACTTCAGGTTTCTTGCATCCAAGGCACTCCACTGTACCCTGTTTCAGGCAGAACACTTCAGTTTTCCGTAATTTCAGCCATGGATTAGGCAGAAAGACCAGGTACCACGAGATGGAACAAAAGCTTTGTGCATGGATTGTAGCACGAAGGAACAAGCGGGTCATCGTGACCAAGAAGATGTGCTTGGCTTTGGCCAGGAAATGGGACAATGCATCAGATACTGAGATTGTGTGGGCAAAGAGTGCGTGTGGTGTATGGGACTTGCAAATGTTTTGCCAACGGAAAAGTGGACTTCAACCACGATGTTCCTGAGGCTAACTGCTTGCCACAGGGGCTGGAGCCCCCTGCCAAGCCCCCTGCCGAGCCCCCTGCCGAGCCCCCTGCCAGGCCCCTGCCAAGCCTGCTCCCAAAGCTTCCAAACCTTGTGCCAACCCCTCAACCAAGAGTGCAGCCAAACCTGTTGCCCAAGGGGCAGCCAAGCTTGCAGCCCAGCCTGCAGCTGGAGAGCCCATTCCTGTGACCCCTGTTGAGCATGTGCAGCTCTTCAGAGTCAAATATACCCGCCAGAAAAAGTGGCACACAGAGCCCTGTCTCTCTGAGTAAAGCTGAAGATGTATCCCAACAGGCAATTTCTGGCTCATTTGGTGGTGCATATGCCCTTGTGTGTGCATGTCTTGTTTCGTGTCGCGGGTCGTTTGCATAGTAATCGGGGGGGGGGGGGCGAGGGAACCGTCACTTGGGGTATGTTCGGGTGCGAGGATAACGTTGCGCGCGGGCGATTACTATGCAAGGGGGAGGGGGGCTAAGCACGGGCTGCTCGTCGGACCGTCATTTTCCCTGTCCAGGGCCATGCCTGTGCGATGGAGCGGTTTGCCAGGTTGGACATGGAGGGCTGGCAGACCAATTTTGGTGGAAGGAACCTCGGGAAAAGCTATCTTGTTCAATGCGGCCGCCCACCAAGAGCTTGGGGTTTGGGGAGTAGGTACCTCGCCCCCCCTCCAACTTTGGACACTTTGGTGGGTCAGGTGGATGCCGAGATGTCTAGAAGAATGCTGAATGCCTGCACCCACCCTTTGCTCAGCAGTACTGGCGCTGAGGTCTGTAACAGCCCATGTTCTGGAACAAAGGCAGTGTGTACCAGTCTGAGCACACCTGTGGTGACAACGCCCGGGTTGCAGAGGCACTGCCCAGATGCAGATGCACCAGTGTCTGAAGAAAGGCTGAAACGAAATGAGCCCGGAAATGTGACTGGTGGACCGCACCCTCAATTGCAGAGCTACACAAGGCAACAGCCAACAACAACTTCGCGACAGGCAATGACACTACAGGGACATGTGAGGTTTTTATTGCAAACCAGAAGGCGTGGCACTCGATGGGTGCATATGCAAAGGATAGGTGAAGCAGGTAGTGGACAGAGGAGATCCATCGGTTGAGTCTGGGACACATTGCATTGCATATGTGGGACCCTTGTCTGTACTATATGCGCTACTCTTTGACTCGGGCTGTCGCGCGAGAGCTCACTTTGAATTTGGTGTGCCCCGGGCCGGGGGGGGGGGGGGGCAGAGCTACACGAGGCAACAGCATTCCTACATGGGGCTTCTCAGGATCTGCTGCATGCCCCTCTCCCCTTGTGCAAGCACGGCCTTGACTAAGCATGGTTTTCCCATCTGATTGTGATTTTTCTAACCACAGTTTCGTGGCTCAGAGCGTAGGATGACACGGGTGTGGGCAATTCTGCTGGGAAAGAGGAGGTGGGTTACGCTGTAGAGTTGGAGCGCACGACTCAGTGCACCCCATTTCTGCACCACCAGGAGTAGATTGGGGACAGCGGTGGGTCCGCATTCAGCTTGGAATCTCTGTGCCAAAAGACGTGCTTGTGTGTGCAGTTGCAGGCTTGTCTTCACACGGAATCCCCGGTTGACCATTTTTTCTCTGCCCTGGGTTGTGCTTGTGCAATGGGGGGTAAGGTGTGGGGTTCAACTGGGTCTGGACATGGAGAAGAAACATGAGTCTATACCCGATGTGGGGTACATTCGTACAGGGGACGCATTGTTCACTGCGCACACGCCACGCACACATTACGTGATTTCAGTGGTTTTTGACCCCCCCATCGAGAAGAAAATACAGAGTGACACGAGCAAACTCACCGGAGGTGATCTTAAGTGCATCAGTCTCCCCTCTTTTTTCAATGGGCATTGTTGATTCTATGGAAGCATGTTTCTTGGGGCGGCTGGGGGCCATCATGCTTCATGTTATTTCTATCTCTATATTCAGAGACCCTCTTCTCAAGTTTACACGTAAACTTAGGTAGGTGCAAAACTTAGGTTTCCATGCCCCATGTCTGCCACAGCTTGATTTGAATTTTGTTCTCCTGGCCTTATCTTGGTGAAGTTCCTGGGGATTAGGTAGAATGCAATGGTCGCAAGACTTTGAAAACCTTTGTCAAAGGGCAAAAATGATATTCATTGATATTACAGGGCCGGAATGGGGCATACAATTTGCACGCTTACAACTGTGGGAGGCTGTGCCTGACATTTGGATGGGATAGGAATGCTGCACCACTTTGTGATGTTCAGCTGCAGTGCATGCTGAGTTTTAATTGACTGGGTGGCTTTTGAGGTTGGTTGTGGTATGGTGACCCCAATATCGAGCGCTGTGTGCACCGTTCCCCACAATTTGCATTTCATGCTGTTTTCTCCAGTATTTGTCTCGCCATTCAGTCTCTCTTTCACACATGAAGCATTAATTGTTTGGGATTGTCCTGTTTTCTTTTTGCTTCTGCATCTGCATGCACTGTCTCATATCTTGTGCCCCCTTCTTCCTCTTGTCTCCAAGGGGACAGGATGTTGGTTTGGCCTGGCACCCTATCAGTCCGAGGTTCTGAAGGACCTTCGACAATTTTGCCCCCTCTCCGCTGTGCCCATTGCAGCAAGCCCTCTCCCAACAAGTAATGTCGAGTAGGTTTGTCTGGTTGCCGAGATCTCATCTTGACGGAGCATCATTTTTCATTTTCGCTCCTTTTTGAGGTTTGTCTGGTTGCCGAGATCTCATCTTGACGGAGCATCATTTTTCATTTTCGCTCCTTTTTGAGGTTATGTGCCTTTGAATGTTTGCAATCCAGTGGCTGTGTTAAACAAGGTTCGTCTAACAAAGATTCCACCGACACTTTTGCTTCCCTCACCTCAACTAGGTTGCACCCCCCCCCCCCCCCGAAAAAAAGCAACCAGCAACCGAGCATTGCCAAGGCACAGCTGACATGCAACCCGGAGAAATGTCAATATTTCTTGACTGGCATATCTGCTGGTAGCTATTCTCCATATGTGTGATCGTACTCAAGTCAATCATCCACATCACTTCACAATGGTGGCTTTTGGTAACACGAAAATTGGTGCTGAAAAAAAAAAAGTTCGGTGCCAATAGTCCCCACCAGTAGTGTTCTTTGATCAAGGCATTCAGGTGGGGGCATGCAGGCACAGCATGCAAGATTCTCTGTAAGGTGGCACAAGGGAGTTATCTTCAATGTAGCGCCCATTGAGGTGGCAAATGAAGTGCTGCACAGCTACACTGGAAGTTGCAGGAATTAGGATTGATGATCTGAGGTCTGACCCAGGGTTGGGCATGAAGAAATATGTGCCATGTCCAGATTGAACATTTCTTTCAATCCTTTCATTTAGATTTTGGGCCAATTCAAAAAGCCTCACTAGGACGTTGTTCACCTGTATCCATTGTGTGTTTGCGCCACCAGAAACTCGTTCATGTGCCAAACGATTGGCTAGGGTGGGGCATATTTTCGTTGTCAGCAAAGAACCAATCTCTCCATGGTTGTGGTTGTGACAACATGTCTGACTGCAACTTAGATTTTAAGGCGCGAGTAATTGATGTCACGCAAATCATTGCTGGGTCGTTTTGTGTTTTTCCGCTTATGTCGTTGGTCTTTTTCTACCTCATCCCTAATTGCTATATCAATTTTTCTCTATTTTTTGCATAAATTCATTGTAGTATAGTGACCACACTCTTTGTTTTGCAAATTAGGGAGATATATTTGATTTTGGGCTTGTCTGTGTGTGGATGTGGTTTACGGTTTGTAAAACTGTGCGGCGGCTTATGGATCTTATTTTGGCATGACGGCACCGGCCTAAAGTGATTAATTTTGTCAAATATGGATTTCAAGGAGCCATCAGCCGATTTTGGCCTACAAGGTGAGAATGTACCACAAGGCGGTGCACACCTACGGGAAAGCAATTCTAAAAAGTGTTATGGACCTCCATGCCTGCATCAAGTTTGAAACCTCAACATCATAGGCCAATTAGGCCAATAGGCCTACGGTAAACGAAAACGATGTTGTAATTGGCTTGGGGGTGCTAAGTGCACGGGGGCCGGAGGCCAGAAGACCTACGCTCATGGATGGTGTTTTGTGTAATTAACGATCATCAACCGTGGCACTACCCGAATTTCCATCGTGGTATTTTTTGGAGTGTACCAAAAATCCATTGCAATGGTGTACGCAAACATTTTCTTTGTGTGCCGAAAAAAAAAAACTGGCGCCAAAGAGAATCTTTAGGTAATAAATACACAACTCAAATTTCTTTGAATTTTCCTATCGTCCTTTGGTGTCCTGTGGGGTTGAATATAAGCTATGCTTGTTTTTCGCCTGTCAAACAAAATAGTTTTTACCGGAAAAATGTTTTCCAGGAAAGTGATTTCTTTACCAGGAAGCTGTTACAACAAAAGGACATGAAGCAAAGATTTCTTTTCCTGCGAACCCTTTTTTGCAAGAAATTGTTTTGAGCAAAATATCTACTTGGTCTAGCATGTTGCGAAACCCTGCTACTATCTTCCTTGATGCCATTCATCTTCTTCGCAGGATGATTCCATCGAAGACCATGCCCTGAACAACCAGCCACCTTTCCTCCTTGGCACTGATGCATACGTGAAATATTCCAATGCTTGTGATGTCCACAAGCCATGCAACAGTACCGAAAAGTGTAAAGCCCCAATGTAAGATATTTACGAGGCGGAGAGAAAAGTTGGTTACCGGGAGAACTACAAAGCTTTGCATCCCGGAACGCCAATCTTCTTTTCAAAAGGTGCAGAGGCAACGAATACCGTGTCTGCTTATCTATGGGCTCACAACAAAGAAGCCAAAAACAAGAAAAAAAGAAAAATTTTCACCCCATTCAGCGAAAAAGAAAATTCACCCTACATGTAATGTTCATTCATGCAGCACCACAAAGAGTCTACCAAAGTGTGCTTAGTGTGGTTAGTCCCATGCCCTTACACAATAGATGCAGTTGACATTGAACAAGGGAGGGGGGAGGTGTATGCGGAAGGAGAAAGGTGATAACTCATGTTCGCCGTAGGTATTTCGATCTCGAATCTAGAGGCGATCACATCATATCTCCGAAGTGTATGCGAAGCCTTTTCACGGAATTTGGTGAAACCTTGTTTCGGCGAAAGTTTCCAATTCATTTCCTCAGTGGTGGCTGGTATTGTGAAAACGTGGTCAGAGGACCGCATGTGTGTCCAGACTGCGACCTCCGATGATGTGAATACCAAAGTAAACGGAGATTCACCCGAGACCGACACGCGAAGGTTAGTACCTCGTTTCCTACCCATTCAGACGGTAAGTTGCAAAATTGTACCCAAATGGCTGTGCCCTTGTCACGGCGCTTGAAAGAGCACCCAACCATTGCATTAACCTTCAGGACGGTCATAGTACGGTGAAAGATTGGTAAAAATGGACGGTTCATCAAGTATCCGTTGAATGACCGACAGATACTCCGACCAAGGGCAACAAAAGACATCAAAATCAAGCGGCGTATGTTATCGGTCGCTTCGACTGTATTGTGAAACAAGACGCACATGCACTATTGGCGCAGGTAACCCCATACCAAACCTAACGCACACCCTTGATTCCGCCGCCAGGTGATTCAAGGCGTAGGCACAACAAATGAACACATACGTATCATTTTTTTTGTGTATGCAAACTATGAGATTAAAAGGCTGGGCAAAAACCAACCAACCAACTAAAAAGAATACCATAGATAGGCTATCCTGCGGTGTCATCTCTATTTTTTTCCCCATGGCGTTGGTCGCCACCCTTAACATCATCATCATTGTTGCGGTGTGCTTGTCATGCCATCATTGCCGTATGTACACTTAAGGGGGTCATCTCTATCGGTTTGGCTTGATGCGGCTTTTTCAAAAGAACAAGCGTCCGGAGGGTATAGCCCGGCCTGTCGACCACCCGCGAGAAGACCTAGCAAAGAGTGGTAGTTTGGGGACTTGTCTTGAGGTACTATGTACTATTAACCTTGTTTCATTTTCTAGACTATTGACGCAATTAAACAGACCTATGTGCTATCTTTTGCCGATGAAAAAGGATGCATAATGCATGAGTCTTGACTCAATGTAAGATCAAATTGTCACGACTCATAGGCAAGGCAAACAAGAGATATGCAAAACAGCAACGACTTGCTTTGTATTTCAGAGCAACAACCAACTTATCCGACAACCTGCGGTGCACCTACCTATACTTTTATTAGTCTCACATCTCATTCTTTTCGGGAAACACCCTATGGCTGGTAGCTTTTGCCGTGACTATTGACGACCACCGTAGCATCGATCAGGACGGCCTTGGTTTCTAAACGTACTTCCTGGGCACTTGTCCACCCAAGCATATACACGTACATACTACCGATGCCTTAGTCTTCCTCTGGTTAGATTAGTGATTCTAATGTCCACATAGTAGATCTCCCATTATTAGCACCGAACAAGAAGAGTATTCGGTCGATCGGTCCACATTGAAAAAAAAAAGAGCACATGCACACCACCAGGAACACCAAAAGGGCGCACGCACACACAACACGCCCCAGCTTAACCAAAAGGGTCAAATCTTCCATCTTGTCGATGATAGAACATATAAATTCGGAATTTCCCTGAGATCATCCCCGAAATCGCTAGAATCGCTGAAATCTTTGTCCAATGCGATAGATTGCAGCCCAATGGGATCCAAACCGGCTTCAATAGCGCCGCATTTGTGTTGTAAATTCAGGTCGGTTTATGAGTACGGCATGGAAAGAGTCCCAAATGAAGAAATGTGCGGCTTCACATTTTGGGTCCATGGCATTTAGAAAAATTGATCTGGTGATTGATGCGGCAGAGGAGCTATCGCGTTGAGCACGCAAAAAAATGAACAAACAATTCAAATTGTGTTGTTGGATTTGGTGAGATACATGGAGGTTGGTGTTGCGAAAAAAGATGGGGTGGGCAATAGTGCGTGAGGAGAGTGGAAATGCGTTGAATATTGACAGAGCTCATTGGTTTCATGGGAGAAGGTAGGTACTTGGGAGTAATGGTGAGTGTAAATGGGCGAAAAAGCATGGATGTGAGAGGCAAAAAGGTGAGTGGATGGTTGTTCATTCGCCAGTAATTGACTCATGCCGTGGGCGAAGATGAGCAATGAGAATGGAGCGTTGGCAGTGTCCACTACTTTGTAATCGTTTTGTATCTCGAAGTTGAAACCTCTCGGATTTTTCATATGTGTTTGAAATGTTAATGCCGCGTGCATTGGTTCCATTGGAGCACTTGTTGAAACCTTTGACACCACGGGCACGTTGGTGTCAGTCATGCTAATGGGATTTGACGGCGTTGATATTAGAGTGCAGGTCTTGGCGCGTGGAAAACCAAATGAAATGTTTGTGGAGAAACCGGGCAAATGGTTGTAAAAGCCGATATAGACCAACGTGATGGTGTTTTGGTCCATGGTATCAACCGTGATTGGTTGATGGGTTCGCAAGATTGTCAAAAAAGACGAGATTCTTGGAAATGACGGTTCTGGTACTTTTGAGGCTTCGGGGATGCAGCTATTTTTGATAGGTCATGCCCAGGACCCCAAATGAGTGTTCCATTTGCGGAGATCGAAAAAAAAAAAAAAGACACCGCGAGCAAGGACTGCTTCTCCTCCCACTGTCACTGCTACTGCTAAAGCTGCTAAAGCTGTTGCTCTTGCTACTGTTGCTGCCACTGCTGCTACTCGTAGGGCGACACAGAAATTGATGCTCAATCTCGCTATCAACTATGTGTATGCACAACAGCTTTGCTTGCCTCATGGGTTGAACACACTGGTGGGGAGAAGTGAAACTGGCTACATCACCCCTGCCTTCTTGGGGTCCCCATGGCACACAGGACTCAACCTAGAAAAGAGTGGATGTGATGGAGCAAAAAAGTGTGAAAAGGGGTGGAAATGGGTGAAGAATAATCCAAAAATGCTATATCCCCAATGCGGAAGAAGCACCAAGGCCAACGCTAGAGGCAGCAATGATGCCCCTAGTATCACTAAGTATCGGTCTCTAGTACGGCCAGACACCCAAATAGCTGCACTGCGCGCGCACTGCGCTAAATGCACCCCCTCAAAACCCACCAACCTGAATCTAACAACCTTCTTCCAGGTGATTAATATTGAAAAGCGTGTTCTTTTACACGTCAGAAATATCCCTGTTTCAGTTTGTAGCAGTTTTAGAGAAGAACTGGCAGGGACACAGCACATCCAAAGAAGCTGCAGCTAAGAGCTTGTCGGCTGCCTCGATGTAGTGTATGGAAATTGGCGACAGAAGTGGTAGCCCTCAGTAGGTACATGCACCAGGCAAACCACAATGGTCCAGTAAGGTGGTGGGCAGGAAGGATGGACATGGTGGAGGAGGATGGGCATAGTGTGCGGGGGTGCACACAGAACAAAGTGCATGAGGGGCCCAAAGCACAGACAGTGGGCCATCAGAAGTAATACACGCAGCACCAAAAAGGATGGTGGCTGTATGATGGATGGAGACAGCAACAGTAAGACTGCTGCTCCGTACCCTCGTGTTGCATGTGCACCCCCCCCCCCCCTTCCTGCCCTGCCGCTGCCCCATGTGACAAAAATACAGGCATGTTCTGGATAAGGCCAGTGCAGCACAATCCATCCAATGGGTATTCAATTTGGCTCGAAGAGAGCATGATGGGGCCATTGCATGGCTCTGTGCCTGGCAACTGGTGCCATTTTGTTGGCGCTAGGCGCCGAGAAAGCTGCGTGTTCGCGTCAGCAAAGGAAAGGTCTCATGTGCTGTACGCACGTGCCAAATGTATGACCCACTGGCGACTCGCATCATCAAACTATGTACAAATAAGACAGGGATGGCCCACGGTGGTCCCCCCCGATCAGTGCCGATACACCCACCTGACATACTGAGACCATGGTCTGCTTCTGCTGAGGCTAAACCGAAGTTTATTGCTAAACTTTAGTTGGGTAAATTCACGACATCAAGGCAGAACGGGGCCTGTGCCCCAATTCCACCCAAAAGCCCTGCTGGGAGCGCACACGTGCGCCGCGCACGCATTGTGCAGCCGCTTCCCTTGCGGGTACACAAAGCTGCACATTACTCTCAATACTGAACATGACACGCAAGGACAGGTATTACACGGCCTCAGGCTGCCTCCCACTTGGGGATGTGAGCTGCTCTTGGTGCCAAAGCAATCGGGTCCGAGCAGCTTTCATCCGTGGGGATCTTTGTAGGCAGGGGTGTGGAGCGGATTGTGTCTATGGGCGTGGGGCAGCCTGTGTCTGAATACCATACAAGAAATCCCGCATATCCCTGGCAAATGGGGTGCACCCGTCCAAACTAAACTGGACGAGGCATTCTCAGTGTGTTGGCAGTCACTGCAGGCGATGGCTTTCCCTCGTTGCTTAGTCTCCTCCCCACACTCTTGTCTTTGCTTGGGAAGGGAGAGAGAGAGAGGGAAATCACACTTGAGATGAAGGGACACAATGGGACATGAACATGAAACAGGGCGGTCCTAAATGCAAAAAAACAGAGAGCAAAAGAGCAACTCCGGCAGTGTTATAGTAGACCAGAGGCATAGCGACATGTCAGCGCTGGAAAAGAGGCAGAAAAAGCACGTATGAGCGAAATTAAAGAGCGGCGATTAAAGCAATTTGCAGACGTCAAGCTGTCAATGCAAAGTGTATCCCACCTACGAAATAATTTGAAGTGGCTCTGCCAATTCAAAAGGCGCAGATCCCCGGATCTGGCCCCTCACTTTGGTGAGACCCTCCCGCTGTGGAGGGTCATGTGACCTCCGTCCTTGCGCACCCATGCCGTGCCCTTCCGGCCTCCAAAGCTGATGCTCGCCTCCTCTTTGAGTGGGCGCTCCGTTTGCCCCAGTCCTGCCTGTGCCTGGGCCCGCTTGCTGTCCACCGTCCGTCTGCTGAGAGCGTGCCGCGGCGGCACGCGCGCGCACACGCCGGTGTGTGTGTGTGTGTGTGTGTGTGTGTGTGTGTGTGTGTGTGTGTGTGTGTGTGACCAGCTACGCACGTGAAGTAGCAGGGGTCCCAGTCAGTCTGAGCTGCTGAGATCCCCAGCTGCCACTGCTCAGGCCTTCAAAGGCACCTCTCAATTGTTTGCCGGGGGCAATAAATTGAGACACGCCACGTCCTGATCGCTGGGCCTCATGGGCGGTCCCGTGTGATATCGCGGGGCACCACCAGGGCCGATGCGGGCTGTCCATAGCAAGTCGTCACCAAGTGCTACTGAGTGGCAGTAGCGTCATCGGCGACACTACTCGGACCAATCCCAGGTCCCCGAGACGTCTGAAATTGCATGACGCAACGCCTCTGCCCTGAGGCGCAAATTGCGTAGGATCCGAAGAGCAGGCGACTGGTCGTGTGGCCATTTGCGTTAACATTCACACACAGGCCGTTGGGAACGCACATGCAGGTGTGAAGAGTGCTGCCCCTCGGATCGGGGGAGCTACGGCGTACACCAATGCCCTGAGGGCAAGGAATGAAGAAGCAGTCCGCTCTCGCATGTGGTATGCCGTACAATACAGCACCCGAATGGCGTATGGCATATGGAAACCCTTAAAGCACCGGAAACGGCGAAAACGCCGCTTCTCAGAGGGCGACTTCCGACTGCTTCCGACCAGCCGTAGCCTGTCCCATTCGCTGTCGGAAGATGTTGGATTGCAGGGCAACTCAACGGGTTTCATGATCAAAATTTTGGCATCGGGCCCCTCTCTTCATCTTGAACGGTCCTGTTGGCGTCGTGGCATGGCGCGCACCTTGTGCCACGGTGAGCGCCCGAGATGCTCTCGGATCAGGGGCCCGAGGGAGCGCAGAGGGTGTGTCGGAGGGTGTGTCAGAGGGTGAAGGTGGTCCCACAGCTGACGCCACGGAGAGGGGCTGATGTCCGCATGGAGCGCCGTGGGACTGAATGGGGAGGATTCTGGAGACGTGCAACGGAGACGGGACCCCGTTGCTCTGGAATTCGCGCCCCAACGCAGGCGAAGGCGCTTGCACTGTCGATTCGGTCTGACGGGGGTCCCAAACAGCACCGCCGCCCCCGCTCCGGCGTGCAGACACTTGTGTCCGCGGTCCCGCACTGAGGGCAACAAGGAGCCTGCGCCCTTCAGTGCGAAGTGCACGCCCCGTCGGCGACGGAACATGCGGTCCTGTGCCCCCGATGGAGAGCAGGCCGTTGGAAACACATATGAACGCGTAAAATGCAGAGACCAAAACTGAATGCAGCCGGACGACCCAAATGAAATGAGCGTTGGTACGTATTGCCAAACAGGGAAAAGTATGAGAATTGTACAGTGACCACCTGAACAAAGTCAGGCACTGATCCAAAAGATGTTTCGGACCGCTGCTGCCCCCGCGGGTGTGACATAATCCCCCATCCAATGAACCAAAGTGTTGTTGCTGATGTCCGGATATCCATGAGTCGTACAGCGCCACCCCCTCGGATCGGGGCCACTAGACACACCTATGCTTCATTGGTGCCGGGCGTGTTCCACTTCTTGTAGTGAGAGGGACTCTGCCTGAGCCGCAGTGGATGTACCTGCCCCATTGCGCATCAGGTTCCTCCAGGCCACGGAAAGCCACGACAGAGCGGACGGGCGCCCCTCTTTGCTGTGCTGGTCTTCCCGTGCTTAGCGATTGATTTGTGTGTTGTTTGCTCTTCTGAGGCATGGCGGTCGCCCGCCGGAAGCGATGCCCCAAAGCGGCCTCACAACCGACGGAGCAAGCGTTCACGGAGGGCCGAAGCTCCCCGACGGACGGCAGCGGGTGTCCAGAGCAAAGGTCCGGCTTCGGGCTCACGACACGGCGCTGCAGTTCCGGAGGGGCGGCACCGACCCTTCCAAACGCGCAATGCCTCGAAACGCAGCACCCGAACGCGCCACAGCGCGCTGCCCCTGGGCGGGAGGAAGGGGTCGGGAAGGCAAACGAAGCAGCGACGGGCGGCTGAGGACGACAGTCCGCCCTTGTCGAGGGGCGCAGGAAGCGGCTGCTGCGGAGGCCCAGCACCGAGGGCACCGCCGGGGAGGTATTAGAGGAGGGGCTGGCGGGGGGTTGGCGGGGGAAGGGGGGGGTGGTCCAGGGAGAACCCCCTCCTCCGATGGTCTGGGGCCCAGAGGGTCACAGGGGAATTTCCTCAATCAATGCTGAGGAAGGTGTGCCACCGAAGGCCGGAGAGGCCTTTTCTGCAGAAAATCGCATTAACAGTCCCTGGGCCGGATCATTGGAAGAGGAGGAGCGGGGGGGGGGGGGGGGGGGCTCGTCCGAGGATGCCAATGCATCCCGGGGCACCGCCGGTAAATCCGCCAGGCGTCTGCACCCGCGCGCGCGCACGGAGCAGCGCGCGCGGGTGCAGGGGACCAGCACGATATCCTCTTTGCCAGACGCCGCGCCCCGCATTCGCCGGTACAGCGACTTTTGGACCGCAGAAACGACACGGAAAAGCGACCCTCTTTCTGCTTCCGTTGGTCGTGCCAAACAAACGGACCCTCCCGCCCTGACCCCCATGCCCCTCCGAAGGAGGTGTCATGCCCCACGAGGGGACCCCGGCCAGTCCCGGCGGCGGAGACCCCGATCCGGCATCGCCCAACAGGGATGCATTGGAAAGGGGGGGGGGGAGGTACCCCCTCCAGGGCGCCCAGCCTACGCCCAGCCACTGTCTCCCTGACGCCAAGCGCCAGTTTCAATGGCATTGGGAACCGACAGTAACCGCCCCCGACCGCTTTGGCAACCTCCTCCCACCGCCTACCGAACCGCCTCTGGGGCCGCCTCTGAGGTCCCGGCCCTGCGGACGCGTCCCTGTCGCTCAGGGGTCCGCGGGCGCCGTCTGCAGCAGGCAGTTGAGGCAGGCCACGTCGTGGTCCGTGAGCAGGGGGGCGTGGTCCGTCTTGATCTTGGACACCGCGTCCCGGACCTCGCGCCGCGGCGCCCCGGCCTTCAGCTGCTTGAACACGGGCAGGAGCAGCCCCGCGGCGCTCGGCGCCCCCCCCTCGGCCCCGAGCTGGTACATCCACTCCTGAGGGTCCTCCGCCTCCTGCTCGCTGACGGGCTGGGGCTCCCACAGCACAGCGCCGCAGTGCAGCAGCCGCGGCATGGCCTTCACGCGGAGGTGGATCGTGTTGTACAGCGCCTCCGAGATCAGGACCGGGACCCCGAGCGCCTGGACGTCCGGGGCCCGGACGAGGCTCTCGCAGAGGCTGGCCTCCCGCCCGGAGATCAGGAAGAGCTTCATGTTCTCGGCGGCGACGACGCCGGACACGGCCGTGCCGTGGCTGATCCCAATGCTGGCGGTTGGGGGGCGGTGCGGAAGGGGTCGCCGGCGGTTGTGGCGGCGGTTGGGGGGCGGGTACGAAGCGGTTGCAGGGCCGTTGGGGGCGGACAGGAGCGGTTGGCAGGGCTGACCGGCGCCCAAAAGGGGCAGGGGTCAGCGGGCTGTCAACTTCGGGGGGGGGGGGGTCGATACAGCCCTCTGGCTGGAGCCCCCCCAAAAAACAAAACAAAGGCTCAATTGACGACCCACCAAATTTCGACCGAGACTGACCCCCAGACCCCGGAGGTGACCCGGACGCAACATTCGGCAAAAAATGAAACTGGGATTTTTGGAATCGTTGGGGGGATTCAAAAAAATCATCATCTGCCATGTATTCGGCGACAAAGAGGTTTGACCATTTGGAATGCTCAAAAAAACTTTCGGCGCCAGAGTTCACAATAACTGACTAATGCTCCTGTCAATTGAGCCCTTTTCCCGAACGCGCGCCCCCCCCCCCATTTGGGGGGGGGGGGGGGCTCTGTTGACCGCCCCCGCCCTGGGGGGGAGGGGGGCTACCCCTCCCCCCCTTTTCAAGCGCAAGGCTGGGCCAGTCCCTTGCAAAGCCCCTCGCATTCCACAGGCGCCCGCCCGATTCCAGCCCCTTGCCAGACCCTCCGCGCCCCGTCGCAAGCCCCTGCCATCCCCCGTCTTTCCGCTCGACAGGACGTTGCCGGTCCAAAGGCCTGACTGGTCATCGGGCGTGGGTAGCCCCCTCTGCCCCCAAACCCTGGGGCCATGCCGCCCACGGACTCGGGCAGAATGCCCAGCCGACCTCCAGCAAAGCATCACGAGGCACCTCTGTCAAAGGAGCGCCCCAGTGCACTGTGGACGAACGAATCCCAAACTCGGGGGCACAAAGAGGGCTCCTGTTCAGGGGGCAGGGGGTCCAACATCCCCGCCCCCGCCCCCAGCGGTGCTGAGTTTTAAGAGGCGCCGAAGAATCTTTTTGGTCTAGACTAATTGGCGCCAAAGGCGCCAGAGAGATTGGCCAGAGGCCCAGAAGAAAATTTGGCCCAATCTTTTAGGGGGGGGGGCGGGGTCCAGGCCAGTGGGTGTGGGACCCCCCCCCCCCATCACCCCCTCCCCCAAGTGGTGCCGAGTTGTTGAAAGGAGCCCTGAGCACAAAAGCGCCATGCCAACGCACAGGCTGGGCCCCAGTACATGAACACTTGTGCCTTAGAGCGGTGCCTGTTGCTGAATGCCGGCGGGGGTTGACGAGAGAGGGGTCAGCCCAAAACTTCCCCCGCCTCGCGATGCCTGCCCCACCGCCACCCACGAGCGGGACGGGCACAAAGGGTGAAGCGTGCAGCACGGCAGGAAATGCGTGGCTTTGCTGCATGAAACATGGTCCCTGCGAGCCCTGAACCCCTGACCCCTGGTAATCCGCCGTGGAGTCATCACCTCCGCCATGACAGCCCCAGCACCCGCACCTACAAACCGACACATCGTGAGATATCATTGTGAGTGGCCACGATATCAAAAAAGTGAGTTCCGGAAAGTGCGAGATTTTTTTTGAGCTGCCCAGGGTGAAAAACTGCATCAGCGGGTTGTGTACCACTCCATTGGGCGACGCCCCCCACCCACCCACCCAGTACCCCAATAGGGTGAAACATCATGTCATGTCATGGAGCGCTAGAGCCATCGTCCGCTGGTCCGCCCAGTGGGCATCCATCGGCAGAACATCTAGCCGTCACACACACACGCACTCCGATGGAATGGGCCCCAGGTGAGGGGAGGCCGAGAGCACCATGCATGGCGCGAAGGAGAGAGGTGCCCGGACCAAGCTAGGCCCACCACGGGCATGCCAGCGGACGCTCAGAGACACAAGTCCCGCTGACAGGCCCCGGCTTTCTGGGAACTGGAGGGTCTCACCTTAGATGGAATGGGCCCCAGGCGAGGGGGGGCCGAGAGCACCATGCATGGCGCGAAGGAGAGAGGTGCCCGGACCAAGCTAGGCCCACCACGGGCAGGCGAGCGGACGCTCAGAAACACCAGCCCCGCCAACAAGCCCCGGCTTTCTGGGAACTGGAGGGTCTCACCGTAGACGGTTGACGCGCACACTCGAGGCACACTTGGTGAGGCAGTGGTGCGTCTGCCCCTCACAGGCTGCACCACTGACCCCGGGGGGCGCCCAGAGTGGTGGCGGCAGCGTCGGCCGGCCTGACTTGGCCCAATAGGGTGAAACACACCTAAATACATGCCTGAAAGCGGCACGCTGACCAGAATGGTGAGGCTTCTGGTCGATGAAAAGGTCAAAGACAGGGAAACTTTGGGAAAGGAAAGGGAAGGGAAGGGCATACTTCCCCACTTCAGCTCCCGTGCTCGCAGGATCGCTGAACACACCCGAGCGCCGATGACTGTATAGCATTATTACTTGTGCCCCATCCGGGACTCGAACTGGGTACTGGTCAGGCAGCAGGTGAGCCACCTGACCTCGTTGGCATTGGCGGGAGCGAGCGGAGGGTGCAAAACGTGGCCCACACAAATCCGTCCCAAGAGAAAATGCCATTTGCTTTCCAATGCCATGCATGGCACGGTCAGAGTTTTCAGAGGGAGCGAGAGATGGAGGAAGGAAGGGTGGGGGGTGGGGGCAGGGCATTCTTTTGAGCAAAGGGGGGGGGGGGGTTGGGACCCAAAAGATTGTGCACCAAAAATGGCCTGACCAGATGTTCCCTGTTGTAAATTTCGTTTTTTCCCACGATGGTCAATTTGATCTGGGGAGGGGGGGCAGGGGGGTTTGGGGGCCCGGCCTTTAATAATTCTAAATAAAGACGCCCTGGGTGGGGGTGATACTTCCAGGATTACGCACTGCTTCCGGGTTTGAGGCGGCAGGGGGGGGGGGGATGCAAGTTGGGACTGCAAAGAATGCGATGCAAAAAAAAAAAGCATTTGCATTCCCCTCTCCCCCTGCCTCCGGACTGTTTGGCGGTCAGAGGTGAGCGGTGCAGCGCATGGGGTGCTTGCTGTGCTGCTGATACGAGCGGCATTGCGGTTCTTGGTCTTGGTCTGACGAAGACCTTTGAGCACACATTCTGCAGCGCCAGTGTTGCATCGGTCACACGGACTTGGGGCCCTCCCCAGAGTTTTGCTTAGGGGGGATGGGGGGGGGGGGCTCTGGAACCAAAAGCCCAAGAGATTGTGCACAAAAAATAGCCCAAATCAATATTTCCTTTTGTAAATTTCATTTTTTCCCGCTATGAAATCCGGGTCCGAGGAGGGGGGGGCTTAGACCCCCCCCTTCGAGGAGATGCTGAGTCGTTAAGCAAAACCCTGGCCCTCCCGCCTCCCCCAACATTGCGAGCAAACGCAAATGGGAGCTGTCTGCGGGTGGGGGTCTGCGGTTACAGTCCCCCGGGGCTATGAATGGAGAGATAGAGAGAACACGAATCGTGGCCCCCAGACGCCCCAAGAAACATGCTCCCACACAAACAACAATTCCCATCGAAAAAAGAGGGGAGGCCGATGCACTTAAAGTGCACCTCCGGTGCGTTTGTGCGTGGCGGGGGGGCCAAACCCACTGAAATTGCGTACTGCGTGTGTGACCAGGGGTGTCCTTAACGGGAGGAGGGGGGGTCTGGGGCCCGAAAAATTGTTTACCAAAGATGGCCCGACAACATTTTCCCAATTGCGAATTTCGTTTTCCCCGACGATGGTCACTTTGGTCTGGAAGTGCTGGGGGACCGGGGGGTAGCCCCCCTGTGTGACATTCCGTCTGGTTGTTGTTTCTTTACGGGGGCCCTGGACAGTCACCCGTTCTTCCCTTTGCATGCTGCGTCGGGTCGTTGCTTTCTATCGGCCGCTGCGGCCGGTGCTCTTGCTGGTGTCGTTTCCGCGTTCGCGGAGCCCAGTGGTTGGTGTGCCGGGGCTGTGCTGAATGTGGCGGGATGTGCCGTTTGCGTGTCAGTGGCGCCCAATAGTTGGCGTATTGAGGTTGTGCTGTTGGTTGCCGGGGTTGTTTGACTGTTTTTGCTGTCCACGCGCCTCTGTCGACGGGCCGTCCATAACCTGCCTCGCTGTTTCCGCGTGCGTGAGGCCCAGGTCCCCTGCTCCTCCACGCATTGTCCCGACCGTCCACCGTATGTCCCTTTGCCCCTCACGGCTGGTCTGCCCCTGATGGGCTTCCGCTCCTGTTGCACAAACAGCCCATCTGGGCTGCGGGAGACACCTCCCACCTGACGCCGGTTGAGCAGGGGTTGCCCTGGCACCCGGTAGCGACGGTAGCCCCCCCCCCCTCGCGGGAAAAAAACAAAGCGCAGGCCTGCGTGCGACCGATCGCCACCCCCCCCCCCAAAAAAGCCCGCATGGCATACCGCAGATGCAACTCCTCGCCGAACGCGGCGTCCCGCTCCGCCACGAGCTGCTGCGCCGTGACGATGGCGCGGAAGCAGCCGTCCGCGTCGTACCGCACGATGTTCCAGTGCACCGCCATCGAGTTGGCCGTGACCCGCTCCACCGTGGCCCCTGCAGACGCGCCGGGCGGCCGCGGGGGACCGACGCCCCGTCCAACGCCCCGTGCCGCGGCCCTCCGGAGGCCACCGCAGGGCCGATGCCCAGGGACCGGCTCAGGGCAGAGCTCGTCAGTGGAGGGCCCGCTGAACGGCAGCGGCCACGGGCGCCGCAAACGGACCCCGAGACAAAGGGCACTGCGGGGCTTCCGAGGGAAGTTTGAGGGCTGGGGGTTGGGGAGGGGCTTGAGCGTACAGCGAAGCCGCCGGGGCAGAGGGGGGGAGGCCAACTTAAGGCAGGGGGTTTTATAATTCAAAAAAAAAATGGTGTGTCCGAAATCTGCACAGCTCCAACCGATGGCACTTAAGGGGTAACTGACGGCGGTTGGAGGGTAACCGACCGCGTTTGGGTCGGGGTTTGTACGGATCATTTTGTGGAAATGCGGCCCGAGGAAACACCGGCAAGTGTTAGTCACTCCCCAGCCGGTCTGCACTGCAGCGGATGCAAACGCGACCAGACACCCCCACTTTCGTGAGGCGCCTATCCAACTGCGCCCACGCCACTTGTGCCGCTTACCGACTGCACTGACTGGCTCAGAATCCATCACCAACAGACTGAGCCAAGAGACCCCGGCCGGTCGAAAAGCCAAAGCACATGTCTCCTGTGGCTACGACGGCGCATGCCTTGGAGCTGGGGGGAGGGTCTGACTGGGGCAGGGAGTGGATGGTGAATCTGCGACACCTCATGCCCAACCTTCCAGGCGGGAGTCAGAATACCTTGGGCCTTGACAATCTGCAGGAACTTAGCAGTGATGGACTTGACCATCCGAAAATGCGTCGGCTCGTCGAGCTTCTTCCAGGCGGCGAAGTAGTGGTACACGACCATGTACGTGCCCTTGGACACTTTGGTGGTGTCGGGCTCCACGTCATATAAAATTTTGCTCTTGCCCATGACTTCCTACAGGGGTAAGAGGGAGGGTAGCGTACAGGCGGGAAATGAGGGAAGGAGGACACCAGGATGCACTGGTTCCTTGCAGACTCTCTTACAAGCGCGCCGCAGGTGCCGCAGAAAAGCGTTCACTGCTTGCCGTCCGAGTGCAGCCCACACTCTACATACACGAATGTCTGCAACGGAGGTCGGCTGCACCCGGGACCAGCCATTTTTGTTTTCGTTGCGTACGGTCCTGGCTCCCCTCGATGTTTAGCTATTATGAAGTTTTGGAACGCCTAAACCCGACCCCTCCAATAAAACCGCCCGGAGGTTTCCTGGACCTGGAATTTCTGGGGTCCACAGAGGGGGTGGTTTTAACCGGGGAGGTGGGGGTTGTTGCGCTCAGATGGTAAAACTATCCCCTGTTGTAGTGCCTGATTGTTTGTCCCAGTTGCTATGGCAGATATTGTGTTGCCGAGCCTTGCTTGTGATGATGGTGCCACTGACGTGTTTGACATGGCAGATGCTGAAAGCAGCTCTGGTGGACTTGCTGCAGATCTGCTTGATGTTGAGGACGATGGGGATGATGGGGCTGCCAAATTATAAATATTGCCCTGATAATGCTTTCATTGATTCTGCTCCTCAGGCTGTTGAGGAGCCCAGAAGTGGGCCCCCAGCCAAGCGCATGAAGCAAACCTCCATTTGCTAAGGTCTGAGGCACAAGGGGGGGGGGTTATGATCGGGAATCTCTGGGGCCCTGGAGGGGGGTATATCGTGGAGGTGGTGGTGAAGGGGGGGGGGGTTAATGGGGGGGGGGAGTCGGGTTTACCCCGTGGTTCCCTCCACCGTAGGGTGCAAGACCTCCACCTCCGACTACCCTCATGGTGCCATTGGGCACTTTGACATTCCCATGCTACACACATTAGCCCCTAGTCTTTGCCCATGGGTGCCCGTCATTTCTTGCGCATCCGTGTGTGCACTGGCTACCCCGTCCAAAGGTATGTGGGTGACGGCATGGGGGGGCTTGAGTGGGTATGCACGAGACGGGTCCACTGACCGCATGCCTTGCACCAAACTGCGCGTCCCCTCCGTGTCATGGTCCGCCATCCCCTTGTGGGCAGCGCGTTACCACCGCCGGGTGCTGATCTCGTGCCTACCCGTCTTCCTCCCGCTTGGCAGACCGTAGTTCACACGCACCTCCCCCCTGTCCCCCCTGTCCAGACCGTGTGGAATTTGTCGTGTCGCCATATTTTCTTTGGGCGCACTGAGCCGGGCATTTCAAGACACGGAAGCGTCGCGGGGCGACCTCACGGGCGTGAGCCTGGACAAGCCTGGAGCTTTGGTTGCCCGGTAGCAATGTGCTACGGCAGCCCTCCGGCGAAACCTCCATGCAGTGAGCCTGCAGGAGGAGGATGCTGTTGTAGGACAGGGAGGCCGTGTTGGATTTGACGCCAGAGGCGCTGAAGGCCTGTTTGGCCACGGACAAGATCGCTCATGGGCGGCGTTTCTGTACAGCGCGGGCACGGCGGAGGCACGGCGCCCAATAGTAAGTTAGCTTTCCCATGACCACCCTGACAACCACCCGCCACCGGGGAAGCTTATGTCCACAAAGCAAAACAGCGGATTCAGACAGCAATCTGGCATTTTCAGTGTGAAACATAGTTCGTTTTGACTCATTGGCTGAGTTTTGGGACTGAGTAAGAATTTGAGCATGTGTCTGGGGACAGAGTAGTTACCGCAGTCACCTTGGCCAATGGGCCCGAAATAGCCTACCACCGGGGGAAAAAATTTAAGAGGTTTTTTTTTGGGGTGGCCAAAATTAAGAGGGGGGAAATTTGGTATTGCTCCTTAGAAGTGAGGGGAAAATTTGGTATGAGGCCCCTTGCTGCTGCTTCCTCGTGGATGTTCATGGTGGATTCTCGATGGTTAGTGCTATTTTCTGATGTCTCCTGGATGGTTGCAGTTATTTCCTGGAGGGCTCTGGATGGTTGCAGTTATTTCCTGGAGGGCTCTGGATGGTTGCTATTAATTCCTGATGGGTTGCCAATCGCTCAGGCTGCTGGATATACACCACTTTCGATGTGAACGTCAGCAGTCGTGCGGACCTACAGAGAGAGATGAGACGAGGTGTCAATCGACACCGCGTCTCATCTCTATGTCACGCATTCGCACTGCATGCAGCACACAGGAAACCCTCCCTGCAGCCCGTGTTTGATGTACACAGCATAGCACAGAGGATCCTTAAAATTGAAGAAAAATTTTGGGACGAGGGAGGGCTTCGAAATTTGTCCACATCAATTTTCTCACCTCCTCAGCCCCCCCCCCCCCCCGGTACGTGCCGTACAGCACGGCCACAGCGCACGGCGCAACCCCATGGATGAGGAGGAGCGCCGAGGCACTGAAGGTATTTTAGGTGCCTCGTGAGCCTTGCCCTCCCATACCCCATGCCTCTGCAAATCATGGGGCTGGGGTGCGTATCGGTCAACCGAACGGAAATCGGATGACCGGTGGCGGATGGAACACACCCATGCCCCTTGGGCATCAGTGGACCAGCGGCCACTGTCTTTCCTCGCCCGGCGCTGTCTTCGGGCACCCACCAACAGGCGCTGGCCTACCCACAAACGGCGCCATTGAAGCCACCGCCCATTACCCACCAAGGCACTGTCGTCACCTACCCACCGACCGCCATCAGCCGGCACCAGTCGCCAAGTACCCACCAGGCGCCATGAGGAAACGGTCAACCGTCGTCAGTTACGGAACCAACCGCCACCAACGGACCACCAGCGGCCGTCAACAACCCACCAATCAAATGTCAGTCGCCTACCAACCGGATTTGGCCACCTCGTACCAGCTTCGTACCTGCCGCCATTGTCGACCCATCGAGTGCCTCGAACCGCGCGCTACAGACCGCGAACGCATGCTGGACCGGGAGCCTGAGTGGGTGCCCGCGGTGGTGGGGGTGGCTTGGGAGGACTGGGTGGAGCGGGTCGACGTAGTGGACAGGCGGCGGGGGTCTGAGGCGGCCACGGGCACCCCCACGGGGACGGTGGCGTCGGAGTCGTGCGCGCCGTCGTTCTGGCCCTGCGACGTGAGCGCCAGGAGGACCGTCTCGGGAATGTACTGGTGGACCTCCTTCAGCATCGCAGCGATCCTCAGCAGTGCGCTCTGTGCGTGGGAGGGGCGGGGCATGGCGCTGCTGATGTGGGGCCAGGAGCAGAGCCCTCCTTAAGGGGGTGGGGGTGGGGGTGTGGGAGGGGGCCTGGAACCCAAAAGCCCAAAGAATTGTTCACCCAAAACAGCCAAATCAATATTTCCTTTTGTACAATTTCATTTTTTCCCGCCATGAAATCCGGGTCCGAGGGCGGGGGAGGGAATGTTAGACCCCCCCCCTACCCCAGGAGACGCTGAGTTGTTAAGCAAAACGCTGGCCAGGGGATCATTGCGCCCAACCCAGTCCCCACAGGGGGGCCCACCCCTCGGGTTTGGACCCCCCCCCCGCAACTAACTGTCGGCCGGAGGCCCCTGGGGGGGGGGGGGGGATGGCAGGCACTCGGCCCGTGGCCCCACCGTCTCAAAGGTGTGCAGGGCCTAAGGCATGGGGCGCTAAGGAAGCCCCGGGGCTACCTCGCGCCGGGGCCACTGCACATGGGGGCCGCGATCCCCCCGTGCCAGTCCCCAATACCTCAGAGTCGTGCCTGGGCAATCAGGGGTGACGGCTACTTTGGACGCGGCTAGAGCGGCACTGCTGCCGACAGCAGCATCGCAGACATGGGACGGTGCTGTCGCGCGTCCCCTCGAATAAGAGGGGGGGGCGCGGAGGGGGGAGGAGCGCTGCGAGGGGGAGGGGGGGCGCCTTGATGATAGAGCTAACTTGGGGTGGGGTGAGTGAAGAGCGGCAGGTTTCCCTGTGCAGGAGGCCACCTCCAAAGCGACGGGAGTGAACCACACCTCCCACAAAGAGCGGGAAGGAGGGCCGATGCAACTTGGGCGTGGTGCTCAGGCTATTGCTTATGGACCCCCCCCCCCCCCAGGGGCCTTGGCCAGCCCCGGCCGACCCACCCACCCACCCACCCACTTCAGAAAAATTTTCCTCTGGCAAAAGATGAAATTTATTGAATTAATTAAACTAATTAATTTATTAATTAAAGGGGCCGGAAATTTGAGTCCGATTTTAGGTACACAAACTTTTTGTTGGCCTCTGACCCCCCCCCTCCCGGGGTCTCCTTAAGCAATAGCCTGTTGGTGCTAACCCCCTTGTCACCTCCGCCATGTCCGCTGCTGGGGACACGGGAAGTCTGACGGGGAAGAACAGCCGTGGTCGGTCGGAGCCCCGCCGTCCCACACCCCATCTCCGATCGGGCCCTGCGCACGACGCCCCCTTCGCCACATAGAAGCGGAGGGGACCGTCATCCAGCGACCGCCCCCTGAACCCGAGTACAACCTCGTGTACTGAGGACTTCGTCTTCAATGCCTTCCATCCGTCTTCGGTTCCACGTTTTCTTTCTTTCGACTCAAATGGGGAGGGGGTTTGGCCATTTGAACAGCGATGGTCGCTACCCTCCGGCATCCCGCCGAGAAATGCATCGTCATTCAACCCACATCCCCCCCCCCCCCACCAGCACCAGCTTTTGAATGTCGATATTCTGTGTGGATAGCTGCAGCGCAGAGCCCAGTGCACAAAGTGGACTGCAGCTTTGATGATGCATACACGACTCATTGGACTGAAGGCTGACGATGCCCATGGCGGGGGCATTCAGTCAATCAGAACGGACCATTGCTCACCTAATGGCTCTCCCGGGCAGCAATCAAATCATAAAGGTGCGCGGGGGGGGGGGGGGGGGAACCCGAAGGCACAAGGCGCAAAACACTGCACAGCTCTTAACCGACACGACTGACGCCCAATTCCCTAATTGGTAGTCAACCGACGATGACCGGCCGATAGTTGTTACCGTTGAGCCAATCAGCGCGGCACTTGGCCGGCCACCGGCAGCAGTTGGCAGCTCACCGCCCGCGGGTGGCCAACCCTTTGCAACAGGTTCAAAAAGCGCCGAGGCCCTCCTTGACAAAGGTCCCGGGGAGCGGGGCGCGCGCGGGCACGGGGAGCGCGGGGGACCTGCGTCGGGCTTGGGTCCGAGAGCGAGTGCAGCCACTCCAGCCTGTCAAAGTCCAGGGAGGCCATCGCGTCCACGCAGGCCAGGGCCATGTTCTCGTTGGAGAACTTCTTGCGGAGCTCCCTGACCGTTGCGGTGCTGCGCCACATGCACAGCAGGGCCGCCGCCAGCAGCACCAGCATGAGCCCGATGCCCACGTAAATGAGCACGAGGGAGGCGGTGCTCAGCATGAAGCGGGGGTTGCAGGAGACGCCGTTCAGAATCCACTTGTTGTAGGCCTGCGCGGCTTCGGACGCGGTGTGCAGCAACACGATGTGGTGCTGGGCCAGCAGGGCCTTGACCTGGGGGCTGCGGAAGACCCACTCCACGAACTCCACCGCCCGCTTCTCGGCGGTCTCGAAGTCGTTGGTCTCAAGGCACTTCGACTTCTTCATGTTCAGGTACAGCACTTCGCACACGGGGTAGCAGCCCCCGGCGGCGGACCGGTGCAGGTGGAATGTGCCGCGGTCCGCATCGACGGGGGCCGCAGCGGCGCACGCCTCCATGTTGCGGAGTGTGGGCTGGACAATGATGCCGGCGTCGTTCCGGAACCTGGGGACCACGTGACACCGCTCGGGAATGCCCAGGGGATGCTCCCTGCCTTGGGGTGATTATTTCCGCCCCACGCACGCCGTTCATTTTTTTGGGTTTGTCCTGTTCAGGCCTTTGCTTAGTGGGGGAGGGGGGGGGTCAGGGCGGGTTCCTAGTGAGGAGCCTTGTGGATGGCGCTGGATCCTACTCAGTTGCTGAGCTGACTGGCATGTGGGGCTGGATCCTACTGAGATCCCTTCACCAGGGCAGGGTGTCAGCTTCAGCCCCTGCTCCAAATAAGCAAAGGCCTGGTCCTGTTTTCGTCCATGGTTTTTTTTTTGCGTTCACTCTGCGTTCTTCCATGGCTTTTTGGCGTTCTTCCTGCGGTGACATATGTTGTGTCCCGCGTGCGGAAAACGAAGGAGTATGAACACGCTGATGCAACAGGCGGTGGTTTGGCCTGGAGACGCTGCCGCATATTTATTGGTAATCACACCCATGGACGAACGGAGGAAGAACGCAAAAAACCCACGGGGGAACGTACCAAGAAATAGTCCTGATTTTTACCCGCCTCCCAAAATGGCCCCAAAGGAGACCAAACACTTTGGCCACAAAAAATTGTGCAGACAGCGCTCCTTCCCGCAAACTAAGCGCAATCAAGAGCATAATACAATTGGCACCCACTTCACAATCTTAGAAACGGCCCTTGGCCCATTGTGGCCCTTCACGGCCCCAAATAAGTACATCCGCAGGGGTGCCCGGCGCAAGAAGACAAATCCAAACGACAAAAAAACACAACACCTGCCCCGTGGACGTCGCCAAATAGCCGTACCGCGCCAAATGCTTTGCCCGGAATTTGCATCCCTGCATACCAATTCTCTGTGCATTTTGTGTGCATCTTCGGACCATTGTACGTCAAACTGTGGCGTGACAGTTCCTTCAACCTTCGTATGAAACAACACCGCCGGGCGCATGGGACCGCCAAGAAAACCACCTTGGCAATGACCCCGCACTCTGCGGATAATGAATTGCAGCCAGCCCAGCGCGCACAGGGTGCAGCACACATGCTGAGCTCATGTACAGTACAAGCCCTATCCGATTCGTATGACCGCTATGCAAAAGCGTGGTACGCATCGTGGGGGTCCAACGCTGCAATGACGACCCGATGGGGTTAAGGGATAGGGATAGGGGGATGCCTCCGCATCGCACGGGTCATGGAAAGACAGACACGGGGCCGTGTCGAGAGGGTTGCCACCACTGCCTCTCCTGATGCCAGACCTCCAGGACCCTTTCCCCATCCCCTTTCCTCATCATCCTCCAGAAACACCCAATCCTTGCCCGTGAGCAGAACAGATACCAGGGCGTCCCCCCCAGTCGGTGGTCACATCTCAGTGGATGTCGCCATGCGGCCTACATCTCGGGATCAACCACCCGCATACATCTGGTCCTGGTGACACGGATGTTTGCGGAGGCTCGGTTTTTTTCGTGGCATTGCGCGGGGGTTGGGAGCAGGGCTTGCATTCCACTGGAACAAGACATGAGCCTTGCGAGATGGATTGAGGCGACTCCCACGCACATGCCTTGCCCGGTCATGTGCAAGTGCATCAAAGCGGCACGAAAGGGGCAACACAACAGAGGGAAGGGGGGCACACATTCAATACGCTGCTTCGGGGCCTTCAGCACATGCATTGGAATGGGGGCATCAGGGAAACGACAGGACAAAAAAACGGATGCCAGAATACGGAAAATGGAGCTGTGGCCGCGGTGTGCACAGGACGTTGTGTTGGGGCTGTGAGTGGACATGAGGGTGCACAGACCGCGACAGCAGCTCCTGGGAGCGCTGAAGCACCGCAACGTACTGCCGTTGTTGTCCTTTTTGTGCTGGTCTGCCCTGTTGAGTCTTGCCCCGTCGTTCCCCAGGCCCCCCATTTCCGTATGTGTGCCGAGTGAGCCGTCAACTTCTAGAAAGCCCACAGCCCCCCCGGTCTACAGAGTGCCGCGCTGAAGACCACCAATCCGCAGTGCGCCCCTATGCTTCAGTGTGACCGTGTGATTGAGGCGAATCACCGAGGGGACCCCCTCCCTCGCTTCCTTTCTTCGCACGTGACCCTACCTCACCGCATCTCATGCTGCCTCCCTCTCTTCTTCTTGCGGTGTCTGCGTGCGGGCGTGCGTCCAGACAAAGCGGCAGACAGCATTGCGAACAAGCCGCCAGCAGTCGCCCGGAGGAGCATGAATCAGGGTTGCAATTAAGCGACCGGAGGCAAGGAGGGAAGGTTGGCACCCGCTGGAGGGGGGAGGGTGCCATGGACACAAGCACAAGTGGCCCCATCGGGACGGGCAATCTGCGAAAAATTTGGACAGGAGGACTTCTCTGTTCACCAGAAGACCCGTTGAGTGCTGTTGGCAGGGGAGGGGGGTCGGGCGCCAACAACACCTCGCAATCTGGATCCCGGCATTGAAGCTGCGCAGCAGAGCCACTGAGAAGGAGTATGCGAGGCCGGCGAGCACGGTCAGCAACGCTTCCTCGCTGGTGTACTTGGGCGCTGCCCTGATGGCCGCGCCGCTGTAACTGGGGACGTATCGCGTCATCGTGGCGTGCAGCGACGCGCTGGTGGCAAGGGGGCCTTGGAGGAGGACGATGGGGGCGTCCGGGACCAGGACCCCGTCGCGATCTCGGATGCCGTCGGGGTTGAGGGCCCGGAGGTCCGGGTGCAGCCACGTGGTGATGGTGCCGTCCAGGATGTGCGCCAGTGCGGGGCCGTCGAGGGTCACTCGGAGCGGGCTGACGGGCACGACTGCAACGGTGGCGAACAGTAACTTGGCGTCCCACTGCCCCGTGGGAGCAGTGGACACCTGGAACCTGCGATGTGCAGGGGGCACGGACAGGACGGGGGAGGGGAATGGCGCTCAGGGGCAGGGAGGGCGGATGGGGGGGTGGGGTGGGGGGGTCAGGGATGTGGCGGCCTTGGAGGCGTACTGGGGAATGGGATGGCCATTGTGGAGGAAGGACAAGAAGATGGGGACGGGGGATGGAGGATAGCAGGTTTGGGAGGGTGGGAAAGCGGAAAGCGGATCGTGGGTGCGGGGTGGCGGGACGGGACGGGGGGCTTGGAGGGGAAGAATGGACTGGTTTGGGTTGGGGAATCCGGGGTGGAGGACGAGGGAGAACCGGCGATTGAAGGATCAGTAAACGGAATGGCTGCGTGGAACGGGGACGCCGCATTCGGGCGACATTTGCGCGCCTCGCAAGGAGCGCCCCACTGTTGCCCGCAAATTCAGACTCACTTTTTCCCGTCCGAAAAGGCATACGAACAACCCAAAACATCGGGCGTCACGTAAAGCCAGTTCGGGCGCCTGGACCTACGTGAGCGCCTGTCAGTCACGACTTCGGCTTCGCCTGGGGAGCACTGGTGGTTGCTGCTTTCGTCCGAGAAACAGTCCCCAGGCAATCGAGTGCTGTCGGAAATGCACTGTACGACGCGTCGGGGCGTCGTACAAGGTGTCGGGGCCCGACGCGTCGGGAGCGTACGACGCGTCGTACAGTGTCGTACAAGGCGTCGGGGCCCGACGCGTCGGGGATGTACGACGCGTCGTACAGTGTCGTACAAGGTGTCGTACAGCACCGACACCGTACGACACAGTACGACACAGTACGACACAGTACGACACAGTACGACACAGTACGACACTGTACGACACAGTACGACACGGTACGACACAGTACGACACAGTACGACACAGTACGACACAGTACGACACAGTACGACACGGTACGTCACACACAGACATATACATATGTAGACATATAAACACATGTAAATGGAAAAAAAAACAGATTGGTCAGAACGGGGCAAAATGGGTCCAAATGCGTTTCCATTTTGGTCAAAACAGTCCAAAAGGGGAAACCTCAAATATTGGCACTTCGCGTCTACAACATGCCGACAATGTCTACAATTAGCAGGCCGCGTCTACCTGTGGTGCACAGTGTCTACAGACCCCAGACCGCCCACCCCCTATATGCGGGTAAACGATTGCAGCGGACCGTTTTGGGGGAAGGGGGCCTTCGGCCCCCTTCCCAAATATTGGCACTTCGCGTCTACAACATGCCGACAATGTCTACAATTAGCAAGCCGCGTCCACCTGTGGTGCACAGTGTCTACAGACCCCAGACCGCCCACCCCCTATATGCGGGTAAACGATTGCAGCGGACCGTTTTGGGGGAAGGGGGCCTTCGGCCCCCTTCCCAAATATTGGCACTTCGCGTCTACAACATGCCGACAGTGTCTACAATTAGCAGGCCGCGTCTACTTGTGGTGCACATTGTCTACAGACCCCAGACTTCCCAAATAT
Source organism: Eutreptiella sp. 'Long Island Sound 2002' (assembly GCA_964036045.1). NCBI lineage: Eukaryota > Euglenozoa > Euglenophyceae > Eutreptiales > Eutreptiaceae > Eutreptiella > Eutreptiella sp. 'Long Island Sound 2002'. The sequence continues at coordinate 8,809,735 of OZ038388.1, forward strand.
TGGCACTTCGCGTCTACAACATGCCGACAGTGTCTACAATTAGCAGGCCGCGTCTACTTGTGGTGCACAGTGTCTACGGACCCAGACCGCCCTCCCCCTCTATGCGGGTAAACGATGGCAGCGGACCATTTTGGGGGAAGGGGGCCTTCGGCCCCCTTCCCAAATATTGGCACTTCGCGTCTACAACATGCCGACAGTGTCTACAATTAGTCTACAGTGTATATATGTGTGTGTGTGTGTGTGTATATATATACACACATACATATATATACATATATATGTCGTACGACACTGTACGACGCGTCGTACTGTGTCGTACTGTGTCGTACAGTGTCGTACAGTGTCGTACTGTGTCGTACTGTGTCGTACTGTGTCGTACTGTGTCGTACTGTGTCGTACTGTGTCGTACTGTGTCGTACTGTGTCGTACTGTGTCGTACTGTGTCGTACAGTGTATACATACATACATATGTATACATATATATGTCGTACGACACTGTACGACGCGTCGTACTGTGTCGTACTGTGTCGTACTGTGTCGTACTGTGTCGTACTGTGTCGTACTGTGTCGTACTGTGTCGTACAGTGTCGTACTGTGTCGTACTGTGTCGTACTGTGTCGTACTGTGTCGTACTGTGTCGTACAGTGTCGTACTGTGTCGTACTGTGTCGTACTGTGTCGTACTGTGTCGTACTGTGTCGTACTGTGTCGTACAGTGTATACATACATACATATATATACATATATATGTCGTACGACACTGTACGACGCGTCGTACTGTGTCGTACTGTGTCGTACTGTGTCGTACTGTGTCGTACTGTGTCGTACTGTGTCGTACTGTGTCGTACTGTGTCGTACTGTGTCGTGCAGTGTCGTACTGTGTTGTACTGTGTCGTACTGTGTCGTACTGTGTCGTACTGTGTCGTACTGTGTCGTACTGTGTCGTACTGTGTCGTACCAGCGTCGTACGACACTGTACGACGCGTCGTACTGTGTCGTACAAGGTGTCGGGGCCCGACGCGTCGGGGATGTACGACGCGTCGTACAGTGTCGTACAAGGTGTCGGGGCCCGACGCGTCGGGGATGTACGACGCGTCGGGAGGTGTCGGGGCCCGACGCGTCGTAAAATCCCTACTTCGACAGTAGTGAGGCAATCAGTGCCCCCCTCCCAAAATCGTCGAAAAAAACAGCTTCATTTTTGGTGCATTGTCCGGATTTTGCTCTGCCTTCCCTTGGGGTCGTTTTTGCCTCAGCAGCAGCACACTGCCCCAACGACAATGGGGCCGGAATGCGGGATGCAGGATGGAGTATGGGGCGCAGGAGGTAGAATTTATAGACTGGCAGATGGGACTAGGGGCAGGGTCATAGGGAATGGGGAGGGGGCGGATAGGGGCTGGGGATATCATATGGGATGGTGGGTGTTCTCAGGGAATAGAGGAATGGGGCGGGTGGATGGCGGAGGACGGATGCAGGCGCTGCGGTCTCTAGGCTGGGCTGTCACACCGCGTCTCGGTGAGGCCGCGGACTGGGCCAAAGCCTATGGAGCCCTGGGTCCCCCCCCCGGAAGTGGCCCGGGAGCCCTCCAGCGGGGCCCGGTCCGACAACCGCTCTGACATTTCCCCCGATCCACCACCGCAATTATGCCCAACGCTGTCTCTGCGTCCCACTGTCTTCACATGTGCTGAAGCCAATGGGTGGGCCCGCTCCTGCCCCACAATATCAATGCACACTGCACCCCGGAGATGCAATGTCTCGATCGCAGTCGCGCCAAAGAAGTGTGTACTGGGGGAGATCGGCAAAAAAGGATCAGCGGAGAGGGGACAGAGGAGGGGGCAGATGGGTCGAGATGGGGAAGGGATTGGGCAGAGGACATGCGCCACAAGGGCATGGGGCCGGGCGTAGCTGAGACCTCGCGAGATCAGGGGAGCCGACGGTGTACGTGACCGCGAGATTGCTGTGCCGGGAGCTGAAGATGGCCCCCAGATCGCCGAACGCCGCCGCCACGGACTGGTCGCCGCTCCCCTGCACTTCCCGCTGCTGGGGCAGGCTCCACACCGGATGGTCCCCGCAGTGCACGTCGTTCGTCAGATGCGCCCACACTGCGTCGGCCACGACGGTCGGGAGGGCGCTGATGTGGTGGCGGGCAAAAACGTGGTCCAGAGGAGGCGCGTGAAGGAACCAGCTCCAGAACTCCATGACCTCAAACATGTGGGGGCACCGCTCTGCCGCGTGTCGTTTGTTGATGATGAGGTACGAGAACCTGCGACACCAAGGACAGGGCGGTGGGGCGGGACGGGGGGCTTGGAGGGGGGGATGGCGGATCCGTTGGGTTGGGGTATCCGGGGTGGAGGACGAGGGAGAACCGGCGATTGAAGGATCGGTAATGGCTGTGCGGAACGGGGACGCCGCAAAGGGCGACATTTGCGCGCTTCGCAAGGAGCCCCCCACTTTTGCCCGTAAATTCAGACCCACCTTTTCCTACTCTGTAGACTGTGCCGAATCTGCCCAGTTCGATTCCCGTTCACACTGGGGGCTTTGTTGCACGCCAGCCCGTCCACCCGAGGTCCTGAGCTGGGGCGTGGGGTAGCCCCCATGAGTGATTCCATCCTCATGCCCCATCGCACGTTCCGCACGCCCCATCTTCCGCGGTCTGCCCGCCACCCCTTCGTTCCACAGAGCGCGCAATGGATGTGCCAAACATATTCAGTCTATATTATTTGTTCTGCCGCTGATTGTACTACGTGGTAACCGATTGGCCTATTTTTGGTGCTGTGCGGGGCTTGGCACAAACCGCCTCGCCTGCATCAATGGACCGTACAAACGCTATGTGTTTCCAGCTGCGCGCTGGTGCATCACGAATTTGTAATTTACTGATTGAATTGTAATGTTGTTTCGTCTGATCCGATAAATTCCATGTGTCCGGAGGTCACGAATTCTTGCATGTCTCTCGCCCCAGGAAGAAACACTAGGAGCTTGGAACTGGGCGATGATGGCATAACTTGGGGGGATCGGGGGAAGAAAAGCCAGAGTAAGGGGAAAAAGAGAAAGACAGGCACCGCAAGCACGTATTAGAAAAGAGAAAGGGGGGGGGGGTCTGGAACCCGAAAGTTTGTGTACCAAAAATGCCCCGAATCAATATTCCCCCTTGTAAATTCTATTGCCTTGGCAAGGCATCTCAAAGAGAGGCTGGAAGTCAGCCAATCAGTCAGTCGCCAGGCAAGCAGTCAGTCAGGCAGTCAGTCGGGCAAGCAGGCAGGCAGACAGGCAGGCAGAAACACACAGTTAAGCTTTTTTCAGTGGGGGGGGGGGGGGCACAGCTACAAAACAAGGGGAACCTGTTGTCCGGAGGAACAGTCGGTGGTCGAATAGCAGAACACTCGAATCACGATCGACCGGCCGCCGGTCCGAAACCCCGGCCGCTCGACACCGGGGCTCGCCGGCCGGTTGCAGCTTTTCTTTACTCGACCTTGGTTCAAATCCTTCTAAGCACAAACTTTTAACCCCCCCAGCCCCCCACCCACCTAAAAAATGTTATCCAGTTTCAGGGGGATCGAGCCTCAGAATCAAAAAACCCATTGGGTGATTGTTTTGTCGGGCAAACTAATGATTTTACAAGGGGTTGGACGTCCAATATCAGGCCTTGGGGTATGCTACGCGAGCGACCCCCAAAAATGGGGGCGTATGGCGTCTGCGCCTGCGCTTGATCTAACAACCTCTCTTCGAGGTGATTTCATTTTTTCTCCCTGTGAAATCTGGGTCCAGGGGGGCGGTGTTCCAGGGGAGGGGGGAGGGGGGGGTATCCCCCCTCCTCCGATGGTCGTCAGCCGTCCTAATACATCCCTGGTGCACAGCGTACCCGATGATGGGCCAGTCCGAGTGCTGTAACGAAGGGCTCCTTTCGGCGGTGAGCCACGCCTTCTTGCTCATGTTGAGGCTGATGACGTTGAGGCCCCAGTGCATCAACGTGCGCTCCACGCTGATGGTCGAGGGCTCGAGCACCTGCCCTGCGTGGCGTAGCTGCGCGACCGCCTGCCCACTCTGACGCGCGCTTCCGATGTCGGCGTACCCGATCGTGTAGGGCGTCAGGAGGACGTACGCGTTGACCCCGGCGCCGCGCTGTTGCCGTGTGGCGGTCACGTTGCGCCAGACGGCCATATCGGTGCCCACGCGGCCCTCGAACCCGGCGTCGAATGTCGCGAGCGCTCGTCGGAACACGCGCGTCAGCCCGTCCCCGCCCTCCTCCACCACAACCTCGATGGTCTGGTTGGCCACGAGGCTGTCACGCCGTGAGGGCCAGCCCGGGTTCAATGCGCGGATCCGGGGATCGTCCCAGACCCGAATCTCGCCGGAGAAGATCGCCGCAAGGACCGCCGGGGAGAGGACCAGCCCGGCTGCACCGGGAAGGTTATAGATGGGCACCACCGCCATCCCCATCACAGGGTACGCTTGGATGTCGGGGTGCCTCTTGTAGCCCTCGGGAAGGCTGTCTGCGATCGCGAAATCAAACTGCTCCAGCTCGTCATCGCCATCCTCATCCCCGGCGTCCTCGTCCTCGTGCGTGCCTCCTCCCGCTTTGTGTCCGGCCCCAGCGCCTTCTTTCGGGATACTGCCGTCGACTGTAACAGAAAATTCAGGGAGCTTCAGTACGAAAAGCGGGATTGCAGCACGGCACAAGCGCTGTCAAAGCTGCAAGGGCTAAGAAGCCTGCGGAGGCATGTCACTCTGCCTTGAAGACGTCGCCGGTGCATCACTGACGGTAAGGTCAACCCGACATGTGTGGTCCGGGGGCGGTTGGTGGTTGGCAGTTGGCGGTTGGTGGCGGTTGGCGGTTGGCGGTTGTCGGTCTCCGGGGGCTGTCCTTGACAAAAAAAATTGGGAGCTTCTTAAGGACAGCCCTGTAGTAAATGGGGCACGGGGGTCCGACCGCTACGCCCAAAGCCAAGCGGCTTATTCAACGGTTCAAAGTGGACGTAGCACAACAAAAAGGCGCCAGTCGCTGTTTGCGCCTGCCATGCCATTCTGTCGTGCTACCCCCCCCCCCCTTGCAAACTCCCGGGTTAGCGCCCGACGGTCTCCCGGGTGGGGGGAGGGGGACGGTCGCCAAGTGACGGTCTCCCGGGGGGGGGGGGGGGGATTGCAAGGGTATTTCAAGGCAAACTGTGGTACCCTCCACTGATGCAAGCAAAGAGAACACGTGTGAAGGGACTTTTGCGTTGATGCGGTGCCAATGTGTTTCATCCAACACGAATGTTATTGAGGATCCAAAGGAACGGAAAAGAACTTCTGGGTACGAGAATAACACACTTTGAACTGTTGCACATGCTCAGTTTGCATGACAGGCACGGGGTGTGTTGTGGTACTGTACATGGTCACCGGGAGAAAACATCTTGGGTCTGAAGTAGCAACACAACACACCCATACAATGCCTTTGGAGAGAGGATATCACAGAACACACACAGGTGCTTGATTTGAAGTAATGGGAAAGCAATGCAAGGCCATGCGTAAAGCAGATGGGCAACAAACCAGCACAATACATGTTAACTTGAAAAACATGGAAGTGACGGTCTCCCCGGGGGGGGGGGGGGGATTGCAAGGGGTGGGAGTTTGCAGGGGGGGGGGGATTGCAAGGGGTGGGTGTTTGCAAGGAGGGGGGGGGAGGGTACGTTGACCAGCTGCGCCCACCTGCCCCTGCGCAAGGACCTTTGGTGCGCATTTTAATGCCGATATGGCCAACTCTCCCACAATTAGACAACTGACACAAACAGAAACTTGTGCACAACGACCCTCCACTCTGCTCTGCGAGTTTCTGCAGCTCCAGAGCAGAGCGGACGGGGAGACGCACACAGACATCTCTATGCCTTGAATCTCTTTTTTCGCCATCCGTGGCAGTGAGGACCAGGTAGGGGTTCTGATAATCTGCTGAGGGTGATCGTACAGGGCGGCGCAGGCGCCGCAGGAAAGTGTTCCCACCGGCACATGCGAAATGCCGTATCACCAATTTCCCGTGATTCGGCCTTTGTCTTTGACCTGTTGTTGCTTTTCAGCCACTTACATGTCGTCGAATCATCTACTCGATTGGACATGTGGTCAGGTCAATACACATGTGGCACATCAAAGCCCCACGGCTATGCGCCAGGCACACTCACGAACGGTCTGTTCTCCCAGCCTGCTGGTCTGGGACCTGGATAACAGGTCGTAGATGTCCCTCGCGAACCTTCCTCGTCGAGTCCGACGACACCTGAATCATCGCACCAATATGGGCCCTCTCCCACGGCTCGGCAACGACCTGCGGTTTTTTGAGGGTTTGGGGGCGGTTCCAATCATTGGTAGCGCCCTTTCAATCCAAACGTGCACCACTTTCTAATCAGTGCACGGAAACCAATTCCGGGCCAACAGCGCGGCGACCGGCGTGCATACAGTGGATGCTGCACGCACAACCACCGGTAAGGGGTAAACCATATCAGGGGCCTGGCTCTCGCCTGGGGCGGAAGGGGTTCCATGAATATGATACTGCATTGGTTTGAAACGCGGAGCAATGCTTCAAAACTTGAAGGACGTGGCAAAGTCCCCTCCTGGCCCCCCTTCCTCTTAAGCGGTGTCCGTTTTTCCAGCGGCACGGTGCCTGTCTGTGCACATTCCCAGCATGCCTGCAACATTGGGGCTGGCCCCACCATCCACGTGCGGAGTCATCGTGCCGGTCCTTTTGCTGAGCTCAGCCGCATCTTCATCGGCGTCTTCGTCGTCTTCAGTATCGTCGTCCCCTTCTTCATTGTTGCAGGGTGCAGAGGGGGGCTCCAGCCTGCACAAGTCTATGTGGGGCGCACGATGGTAGAGCACCTTGCCATCGTCATCCGCAAAAAGGTATATCCTCTGCGCGGCCAAATACAGGTCATCGAGGGCGGACAGCCCGAGGGCTTTTTGCGGCTCTTCATCGTCATCGTCATCATCGTCCCCGTTGTCCGCGCAGCACACAACGAGAAACGTGCACAACAACAGCATGATAACACAGGAGCGTAACGTAGCCATTGATCGCTAGAACAAAAAACCGTCAAATTGGAGAGGCCTTTGGGAAGGTTGTGGAGTTGAAAAGCGCCTAGCCCTGCTGGAGAGGATGCAGAGCCCACCTTGCTTAGTGGCTTGTGTGTGAGGCATACCCCTAAACTATCTATCAGCCATTGAAAGATCCAAGTTGCAAGAAGCGGTTTGATTTTTGGTTTGCAGAGAAAAAAGGCAGGGTCCTCGAAGGGTCCCTAAGATTTGAGGTGTACGGACGTTGATTCTCGGAACGCATCTAGGGCCATGGATTCCAGACATACAAGGGCGTGCAGAGCTGAGTTCAAGCCGATGGGGTTTTCACGATTGTCACATGGTTTGGTTGAAAACCATCATTTTCATTGGCATTTGAAACTCTCAGTTGAATGCTTCGCCACCCTTGGGCACACATATTGTTCGCATGTAATGCAAATGAGTGCGATCGCATCCGGCAATGCGGAAAGCTCAATACGACACCATCTTGGAGGAGACAATAGCAATTTTGAGGCGGACAACAGGAGCTGGACGGCAATATAGATTCCGCGGCACGAAAAAAGGAGTCTGGTAGCAAACGACATTTGGAATTTGGAGGTAGCGGTGCAAGTTGGGGGTGGACATTAGTGGTTTGGAGGAAAGATCCACATCCATTTTCAAAATACAGAAGACCAGCGAAGTGCTGTTGTCTACCTGGACCACGCTATTGTTGATGTGTCTGCACGCACAAAAATTTGAAACTACACTGGTCGGTAGCCCGGCGGCAGCGGTGATGGGGCTGATGCCGGAGTCCAGGTTTCTGGTTTCGCATACTTCTTTTGCAGGTTTGGCCTCATCAGCTGCCTGTAGCTTGCCACCTCTTCCGCCGTGTCTTCCTCGTCAAACAGGTTGGGTCCACCAGCCGTGCGGGTGGGAGCAGCCCTCTGGTGCGGCACTTTCGCCCTCAGTTGCGTGACGACTTCTGTGTATAGGGACAGCATCCCCGGGCTGTTTGGCTGGAGGAGTTGTTTGCGGAGCATGGACTGAACTGTGGACACCACTGTGGTGCACCATGTCCAATACACCTGGTGCAGGCCCATGCCCCCCAACTTTTTTACATTCACCACCTTCCCCATATCCCTTTTGGGACATGCCCGGCCTGTTGGTGACGAAGTGTCTAGTTTGTTTGCTTGCGCAATGTTCTACCAGCCGCAGTTTGCTCTAGTGGTACATGCCTGGTGTGATGACCAAAATAACGGTGGTTCAGATCCCGCCAAGACACTTTTTGTCACCTGTCCTGCAATAGTCAATCTAATGGGAAACATGTTTTTCCATGCACCAAGAAACCCTGGCACAAGAAGGGAAAGGCATACAGGAGTCCCATTGAAACATTGCTGGCCTTCAGTATTCCGATCTGCAACCAAAGACTTGTGTGAGGAGAACAATTTGCTGAACATCTTGGGTGCACGCAACATCATGAATGCCTGGGGTAACGTGGTTCGTCGGTGAGCCATCCCGTGTCTCATCGATGTTTGGCACATGTGGCACATCAAAGCCCCACGGCTATGCGCCAGGCACACTCACGAACGGTCTGTTCTCCCGGCCTGCTGGTCTGGGACCTGGATAACAGGTCGTAGATGTCCCTCGAGAACCTTCCTCGTCGAGTCCGACGACACCTGAATCATCGCACCAATATGGGCCCTCTCCCACGGCTCGGCAACGACCTGCGGTTTTTTGAGGGTTTGGGGGCGGTTCCAATCATTGGTAGCGCCCTTTCAATCCAAACGTGCACCACTTTCTAATCAGTGCACGGAAACCAATTCCGGGCCAACAGCGCGGCGACCGGCGTGCATACAGTGGATGCTGCACGCACAACCACCGGTAAGGGGTAAACCATATCAGGGGCCTGGCTCTCGCCTGGGGCGGAAGGGGTTCCATGAATATGATACTGCATTGGTTTGAAACGCGGGGCAATGCTTCAAAATGGCGGATTGAAGGGCAGAGACAGGCAAGAATTCGTGACCTCCGGACACATGGAATTTATCGGATCAGACGAAACAACATTACAATTCAATCAGTAAATTACAAATTCGTGATGCACCAGCGCGCAGCTGGAAACACACAGCGTTTGTACATTCAATTTAAGCACGCGAGGCGGTTTGTGCCGAGCCCCGCACAGCACCAAAAATAGGCCAATCTGTTACCACGTAGTACAATCAGCGGCAGAACAAATAACATAGACTGAATATGTTTGGCACACGCAACATCATGAATGCCTGAGGTAACGTGGTTCATTAGTGAGTCATCCCGTGTCTCATCCATCTTTTTTCCACATGGCTTGCACTACAGCGTGGGCGCCTAGGGCGCAGGGGAGAAGCAGAGGAGGGGGGGAGGGGGGCAGACAACGTCATGGTGCGCACGGACACTGCTGGCACCGCTGGTTGGTCCACCACAACATGGCGCAGTGAAGGGCACCTGTCTTTCTCTTTTTCCCCTTACTCTGGCTTTTCTTCCCCCGATCCCCCCAAGTTATGCCATCATCGCCCAGTTCCAAGCTCCTAGTGTTTCTTCCTGGGGCGAGAGACATGCAAGAATTCGTGACCTCCGGACACATGGAATTTATCGGATCAGACGAAACAGCATTACAATTCAATCAGTAAATTACAAATTCGTGATGCACCAGCGCGCAGCTGGAAACACATAGCGTTTGTACGGTCCATTGATGCAGGCGAGGCGGTTTGTGCCGAGCCCCGCACAGCACCAAAAATAGGCCAATCGGTTACCACGTAGTACAATCAGCGGCAGAACAAATAATATAGACTGAATATGTTTGGCACACGCAAAAACATGAATGCCTGAGGTAACGTGCTTTGTCAGTGATTCATCCCGTGTCTCATCCATCTTTTTTCCACATGGCTTGCACTACAGCCTGGGCCTTGGGCGCAGGGGAGAAGCAAAGGATGGGGGGAGGGGGGCAGACAACGTCATGGTGCGCACGGACACTGCTAGCACGACATATATAAAATCCCAGTCAACCTATATTGGTTACTATTGCACTTCAATACCTCTGCATAATATCTCAGGGGGCTTTAACATCAACCTACAAGCTTTCCAAGCTATCCTTCCCTTATGCACCCAAACACTTTTTATTGTAGGAGATAGAATATCTCAGGGGGCTTTAACATCAACCTACAAGCTTTCCAAGCTATCCTTCCCTCATGCACCCAAACACTTTTTATTGTAGGAGATAGCACTCTAGAGTTGGTACTCTAGGGTGCCACTTTTCTACCCCTCCACTCTTGTGGTAAGATGTACTCTTGTGGTACGGTGTGATATAGGGTGTTCTTTTTGTCTTCAAGAGGTCTTTGTAACACCAAAAGGCACCGGTGACCAAGGAAGGCTCACACTAAGCCCCACACAAAAGTCCTTTGGAGGTCTTGGAGTGGCACACTTTGGGAACAAAAAACCACCTCAAAAAGTGGCCACCCCAAGCTACACCAACGACTACAAAAGAGTGTCACTTTTCTACCCCTCCACCCTTAGGCTAACGTCTGACCATCCCCAGGGCCGTGACGGATAGGGGGTGTTCTTTTTGTAATAAGAAGGTCTTCCTAACTCCAAAAAGTTCCAAGGAAAACTCATCATTGGTGCAAAGTTCTGGCCCAAGCACCTTTCTGGTCCCTCCCTGCACAATTGGGCTCAATGGTGGAAATGGGCATTGTGCACAGTGGGATTGTGCACAATGTGACCAAAAGTGGTCAAGTTCGTAGCAAGCCGAGGTGCCCAAGGGCCGTCGTCAACCTCGACACATGGCTAGGAAAAGCCAGCGGCCGCTGGCTTTGGCCGGTGGCTTGGTTGTTTCAAAAACAATGTACTAAGAGGGAACAAATCAATAAATAGTTTCTTCCCACGCATGCCAAGCGGGGTGGCATTCTAATGGCTAAAGACATGCCCCCAATAACCGGGAGGGCGTATTGCGGCGGTTCGAACCTGTTTTGGGAACTGGCGCACATTTCGGCGCGCATCTGCGGGCGCCAGTCTAGCAGGCGGGGTAAGGGAAAACCCCGCGACTTAGATTACCCCGCCTGTTGGACTGGCGCGCGCAAATGCGGCGCGGAAATCTGGCGCGCTGCGCTGAGCGCCAGTCCCCCCAAATGCAAAAACGGCGCTACGGCGGGGTTCGAACTGCCGCACATGTCCCTCCTGCGCTTAATGCGTCTTTATCCATTAGACCGCCGATTTCACTGATGGCGATGCGGGAGCATTTTATATGGATTTGGTCCCTCCGAAAATTTGTTTTTAAAAAAAGGCGTTCGCCGGCGAGCGCCGGCGAGTTACGAATGTTACGAACATGTTACGAATGCATCGTCGAGGTCCATATATGCTTTCGAGTGACCCTAGGGGTTAAGTTTTGATGAAAACTCCACCCACAAGGGTTAGATTGTGGCCCATGGAGGCCATGATGACCAATGATGGTCACAATGGTGACAATGTTGAGCTGGGGGGAGTTGAAACCACCTTGAAGGAGGTGTTTATAACACCTCAACCGAATCGAAATTTATGAACCACAACCTGTTTGGGCCCAAAAGGGTGATAATGGGCCTTGTTGGGGTCCATAGGGCCCTATGGGGTCTTGTTGAGCCCATGAGAAAGAGTCAGAAAGGCACATAGACAACCAAACCTGCAGTCCAAAAAACTAATACAGAAGTGGCAAGGAAGGTGCCATGCTGTTGGAGTCAAGGACCATTGGTGTGGTCCCAAAAGCACCCAAAGAACCATCCAATGACAGGCGATGCCACAATTTTGCAGATGCGAAAATGACAAAAGTGCACTTGACACCAAAGCACCCCAACTATTAGTTAAACCCCTAACACTTGCCTCACCCGGTGCCCAAACACCCAAACTGCAACGTGCAAACTTCACATTTGGGCAATGGCCAAATTTGGCCCATCATGTCCGAAGGACATGCCATGCCTAGGGCACATGATGAATGACCAAAGTATCACTTCAAGGTAACAAACCCCCAACAAGTATAGCACGACACCAACACAAAGACTGTCCAAAGCGTGAATTAGACAGCACTAGAGGGCTGTAGGCTGCCCAACGCAAAAAACGCAACGTCCAACGCAAACAGTGGCACAAAGTTATTCAAATGCGTTTAAGTACAACTCAGTCCAAATTAGTGGGGTTGGGGTAAAAAGGTGCCCTCAAAGGGTAGGAAAGTTCGACAAATTTTCGACGTAAAATCGTCGCTTCGACGAAATTCTAGATAGTGCACCTGGTAAACAGATACTCAAAAAAGACGTTCCCAGCTTCTCGGCGTCTCATCTTCCAGGAATTTCGAGAAAATCTCAAAACTCTGCGCGCCGCGCGTCAGTCCAAGTTAGCGGGGTTTTCCCTTACCAGCGGCTTAATAATGCTTACGCGCGGCACTTTTTGGCCGGTTCGTTCAAATTTTGGGAATATCTTCAACAGGATCCACCAAATATGGATTTTTTTGACAGATCTGTAGCTTGAGAGCTGTTTTATAGCTGGGAGCATCAGAATTTCTGTCACAATACACTGTACCACAATTCTTGTCTTGAGGGTTGGGGCATTTTGGCCCATGTCTGGAAAACTCCCAAAATTGCAGTTCAAATTTTGGACATTTCTTCATGCCAATGCCATGTTTTTGGATTCCGAGTTTTTATCCCACATGGGCATTACAATCCGCATTAAATTGATGGTTGCATCGGTCAGTTGGTGCCAAAGTACCTAGTTAAAGTCCAATATTTGAACAACCGTTTTTCCCCCTGTCAGATTTCCCGGTATTATGAGGAGATCTTCTCGGAAATGTCCTATGGTCACCGACCATGAGAAGTTGATTGCAACCTTCCCTCAAAAAGATCGTGCCTTGCGAGGTGCATAGGAGTTCTCAAAGGTCTGACATAAGCCGAGAAGAAGTGGCTTATTGGTAAGAACCATGTAGCCTACTATTTGAAGAAGCTGAAGGAAGAAGGAGTCTGCATTGAAACACAGGTGAATGCTCCTCAACCTGAAGAGTCATGTTTTTAGGACATGTTTCAAAGGACATTCTCAAAAAAAAAAAAGCGCCGTAAAACTCACCGGTGGCACCAAGTTACTACCCGAGACGTTTGTTGCACCGGCCGTGCAACATGGCAAAAATTGCCCAACACAGGCGAACCCCCCTACCATCCCCCCCAAATAGCTCAAAGTGAGCAAGAGACGGCCTAGCACGGCCAACGATATCCTTTTAGTACATGTTTCAAGCTACATTCTAAAAAAAAGCGCCACAATACTCACCCGCGGCGCCAAGTTACCCCCCCCCCGGGACATTCGTTGCCACCCCCGAAATACTGTGTGCTACTGTGTCGGTTAAACCTTGAGAGCCCCACCCCCCGACCAAAATAGCTCAAAGTGAGCAAAAGATGGCCTACGACGGGCAAGGATATCCTTTTAGGAATTGTTTCGAAGGAAATTGTCAAAAAAAAAGCGCCACAAAACTCACCGGTAGCGCCAAGTTATGTCGCCGGAGAAAAAAATTCTCCCGAAAAATTAGAGAAATTTTTGGTAAAATTTTACCAACTCAAAATGAAACATTGCAAAATGGTTCAAAACTCATTTGATATGAGTCATATTGATATTGAAGTACATCGTTGTATTGTACACAAAACGGGCTTTGAAACAAAAACAACGGTTTGTAAAACGGCCACGGTGGCACCAACTTATGAATTTTGGGGGCTGGACGCATGTAAGTGTGTGTGCAAGTGTGCCCTTGGTGACTTTTGTGTAAGTTTGTGTTATTGTGCGACCTATGTGGGCTTTGCGGCCCCACTTTTGTGGCGTACATGTGCTCGTTGATGCCCCAGGGCACACTGAGTGGTAATTGGAAAGGATCTTGAGCCGGGGCGCCCGCCCCGGCCTTGTTTCTTTTAAAAAATTTGGAAAAAGGAGGACAAATCAACATAGTTGAATATACACAATCGCCGGAATGAGCACGGGCGATGGTAGTAACTCAGCTGTTCCCTATGCGACAGACGTCTTCGCGGTAGCGCAAAAGTTGCCAAATTGCCAAATTGCCAAAATTTTGTCGTTCAGCAAACATTGACAAAATTTCTGCAAGATTTTAACATCGGAACCAATCTAATCTCACCAAACTGACCAATCCCATTCTCCAGCGATGAATTATCCATTTCAAGGTTGTTTGCTGTTGCGTCGCTTGATTTCACTGATCTATGCATGTTGATTTGTCGAGTTGATTGGGAGCTGTGGGACGAAGCCTTTGGGACCTAGGCGACAGGTTGTTTGGTATTTCGGCGCTTTTGACGTCGTTTTCAGTCGCCGTAGTGCATGTAGGTTACTTGTCTCCTTGGCACCGTGTAATTGTAATTGCCTCTTTTGAGACAATTCAAGCTCTCAAATGATAATGTTGATGAGGCCATCAATTTGGCCAAGAAATTGGCGTCGGCTATATAAATATCTTGAACGATTCTTGAACGTATGTGACCACATATGGATACCACACGCAAAGCGAAAAAGCGCCGGCTTGGAGTAACCAAAAAGCATGCATGCATACACATGTGCGCCCACGTGGGCACCCAAGGAAAAACAATAACATTGATCATGCTTGTGTTGCACTTAGCTTTCTGGAATGAATTGATCCATTGAAGAGCATTGCCTGTTTGCTCGTTGCAAGAATCATCCTCTACTAACGTCTTTGTCCCCGAGCCGCAAAAGGGACATCGTAAAATTACGCGTACTACGAAGCCTCGTACTACGTACCAACAAGCCGTGTATCAAGCCAACACTCAAGCCAAGTACGCCGCAAATACGCCCCGACCCGAAACCAACCTCAAACTCAAGCTCTTCAACGATGCCGCCGAAACACTACTGCCGATCATGCAACACCATGGGAACGCATACCACCATCAACTGCCCCAAGAACCGACGCAAAACCAACACCGCCGACCCGAAGCGTGGTGGAAAAGGAAAGGGCAATCGCAAGCGATGGGACGACGGCGAAAGAAAACTCGAGTGCATCATCTGCGGCAAAAATCATACAGCTTGGGACTGTCCCGAGAGACATGATTGCGAGGACGTAGATGCAGACGGCAACATCGTGAGAGACGAGATCTGCTTCAACTGTGGGCAGCGCGGGCATAGGTCGTGGGACTGTACCAAAATCACCGGACGGAAAAGAAATCTCCAAAGAGTATTGACCAATCTTTCAAGGTGGAGAAAAGCGAGGGACGAGGGCCTAATCTTCGAAGACATAATGCTACTACCACCAAAATCGGAACGCCCAACGACACCACACGAGCGTC
The DNA here is from genome assembly GCA_964036045.1 of Eutreptiella sp. 'Long Island Sound 2002'. Classification (NCBI taxonomy): domain Eukaryota; phylum Euglenozoa; class Euglenophyceae; order Eutreptiales; family Eutreptiaceae; genus Eutreptiella; species Eutreptiella sp. 'Long Island Sound 2002'. The sequence goes on from OZ038388.1 coordinate 8,825,063, forward strand.
AAGACCGCAATTCACACGATGGCGGGGACGAGGAAACACCGGAACGCCACCACATTCTTGTGCAGACACATGAACGATACAAATGGACCCCGGCCCACATCGAGTACATCGTGGACCAACTCAACACCGATACGGAGCCCGACATAGAAGTCCAAGGATCAGAACTCCTACTTGTATTTCACAATGGAGAGGACGCCAAGACCGCAATGTGGAACGGCGAAGGACTTATTGATGCCGACGGAGATGCCATGACTTTGAAAAGAACATCCGCGCCCACACACGCTGACGTGGACCAACCGAGATCCGAAGGTGCCACACGAACGAAGGAGAAGAACAAAGAAAAGGAAAAGGAGAAGGCGGAACCCGCGCCCAAGAAGACCACCAACGTGGCCACGCGAGAACACACGAAAAATCCAACCATGGGCCCACCGGAACCGATCCCAGCAACAACAACACGGGCTACGAAAGAACTCCAAGGACGAGTCGATACACTCTCCGGGCGTGTCACAAATTTGGAGTCCACCACCAAATCCATCCAAAAAAGCGTGGGAACATTCAAGTTACAGTACAACGCGCATCAAGCCTTCAACGCAAAATGTTTTGAGCAACTGCTTAAGCAACAAAGCCTTGCGGTGCCGGAAGCGCCGCCGGATGTCACACTTGATGAATCTGAAGCCGCACTCATCCATGGCACACAGGAAGACCCCGAAGACCGTGAACCCACACCAGATGAGGGTGACACCCACATGCGAGCACAAGTGTTGGAGAAACGAACCGCCTCGGAGGCAGCCAAAACACTGAGGGGTGATACGGGAGCCGAGGTCCAGACGAAGTGGGCAAATGTCAGAGGAGCATCACGAAAATTGGAAGCACATCTAGTGCGCGTCGACCTATCATCCAGGAAGGATGTCAACGGAGTGGCAGTGCTATGCACCGAGGACACGGACACGAAGATAATCCGCTGGGTACCCGAAGGTGACCTCTACGAATCCAAAGACCAGGCACACGAAGCCATTGGACCCAAAAGGAATAAGCCCGATCCTCCGGCAGCAAGTGCCGGACAACAGTAACACCACCCACCTCACAGCCCGCCCCCACCCCAGCACACCCCACACGCACACGCATCCGCCGCCAACGATGGTCACGCCGTGCGAAGGCCAAAACCAAGACACATCCAGAGGCACGACAGCAAATCCGCCGGGAAATGCGCGCCGCCCAAGATGCAGCACGGCAACGACGGCTACGAATGCGATCTGCCCGACGCAACCCAACCCCGACCACAACACTGCCACGGGAAGCATCCCAACACACCATCCCAGAAGACCGCTCCTCCGATGAGGAGCCCATCACTGAAGGTACACCCCGCACCCCAACCCCTACACGCACACCCCGAATGCCATGGGCCAAACCATGGATCCACAAGCCACAAACACCACAGGAAGTACAACCCCGGGAACACCCGCCCACAGCAACACTGCTACGCCAGCTGCAGAGTGGTATGGCAAGAGCCGACAGAGCAGCACGCATGATCGATGCACTGGCCGCAGCGGCGGAGTACCGCAGCGCACACTGGCTCACTACAGTGACCAGGTTTGATATGCACCAACCTCTACAACCACCTACCGCCGATGACCAGTTCATCCACTCCTTCAAACGCCGCGTACTGCAATCAGCCAGCACCACCCGCCTATGGACACACTATGCGCAGACACACGCATACCGCCACTGGGCGGAAGTGGCTGATCATACCATCGCTGAATTTACAGACATACTGCGCGTCTATGAAAGGCAACTGGATGCCTACTGCCGAGAACACCCAGATGCGTGGACAGTACCAAGCCAATGGACGGAGATGTGGACTGGCCTATTCGACATCCAAAAAATTCGAGGAAGCCTGGCCATCGAACACTGCATGGTACCACATGCGGGCACCCTGGCCGTCGAGACGACAGCACTGGGGGCCACTGCATCTACAACCCCACCGTCACCCGATGATACACGCCGACCCCCACATGAGCTATGGATAGTACAACCAAATATGGACCCAGACACGTGGATACAGCACCGACAGCACAATCCACATCTGGGGTACATTATTGGGGTCCGGGATTCGGAATCCCACTGGAACACGCAGCTCAAGACAACATCATCAAGAGGCCGAGGGTTCCAAGTATGTTCTGTACAGGAATCCGTCCTACTACAGTCAAGGTGGCTCCGCCGAATGACACGCACCCGAGGACGCGACCGACGACGACACGCAACCCAACACACCACCATCACCTGGTGGTACTTCCCACCAGTGCAACTGCCTGCCAAGGAGAGATACAATACGCTGGACATACACACCTACACTGCCGCACTACGAGGAAAATTCCAGACCCGCCAGGGCAGATGGTACCTACCTCCAACATGCTTTCTGCCACGATCACAGGTCACCCGAGAGTACGATCACCTATGGGATGAACTGGCAAACGAACGGAAGGCCATCCTGGACTCCGGGCAAGCACAAGGCCATGAACGACTTGCGAATAACCTGAACAACACCATCGACATCCTGAAGTACAGTCCATGCCGCCACATCGCAAAGGTTGCAGGACTCAGCAAGGCGCTGTACAGCCCATTGGACAAGCCTGGGTACTACGTATACGCCATGCTGCACAAGTCAATGGGCCGAGTGTACGTCGGCATGGTGGGAAAGACCGGGCCTAGACCCATGGTGGACCGGGCCTGGGAACACTACGCCGCAGGACGACCGACTCCTACACGGGTGGACAAGGAAATATTCTACAAGACTATGGAGAACCTAGGGCGCCATGACTGGATCATGGTGCCACTCGAAGTATGCCACTCACACACCGTGCGTGCGGCTGAGCAGCGGTGGATGCGCCGACTGGGCAAGGTATTCAACAAGGAACAGAAGTACAAGGGCAGCCGCTGGGCGACCCTCAAGGGACCACTGAGAGAACGAGGCTGGACTTCCGTGAACTGCATACGTCGACTGGCCCATGATGAGCTCCGCCGTCAACGCACACACACCAGCTCCAGGCTCCTGCTACAACTGCTGCTGGACTCCAAACGCCACATCGACCCCGACAAACACGCCATGCTGCTCCACAAAGTCCGCCACAAGCTGTGGCAACGATGCCGAGTCCGTATCCCCACCATCATCACGATCCCCTACCCAGTGGGAAACCAAACATCCCTGCGGGAACTCAAACGGGCCTACCGCATGGTCCTGGGTCGCAGCGGACTACCACAAAGTACGGTGGAATACATTGAGTCCGTCACGAGGTTTGTCGGAAAGCGGGGACCCACCGTAACCGAGATCCTGAGCAGCCGTGCAACAAAGTGGACGTGGGACGACATCGAGCACTATGCCACAAGCCCATGCAACTGCCACAGATACAGCGGAGTTACAAAAATCGACAACTGTGTCTTCGTCAGGGACCCGAAACAACAGGCAGTCATACACGGCAAGCAAGCGATGATCCTGAACCAAAATGCCAAGAACTGCACGATCCCCAAATGGGAGACCATGCATGAGGCCATGACCAACACCATCAAACAATTGGGACGAGTCAGTGGACCGCAGCGCGAGCAAGTGCGGGAAGGGGCGTACATTACCTTCATGGAGGACCTGACCAACATGTGGCGTCAAGCAAAACAGCAGGTGCCACCACAACTCCATGCTGGCCTGTTACAGGAGTTCACCGAAAATGCACACCGCAAAGGGCTCATGTTCACTGCCGTCGACAAGAACGCCGGAAAAATCGCCACGATCTGCCGCAAGCTGTACTGCCAAAAATTGCTAGGGACATTCCAGGACAAGAATCAATTCCGCCACGTGAAAACGAGCAAAACCACCATGGAAGCCAAGGCAACATGCCTCCAGCGTATGTACCGAGCTGCACAACGATTTGGACTGGACGACCAGTGGCAATGGGGCGCAGGCAAGACTTGCCCACACGCGTACATCATCCCGAAAAACAAGATGGCGGACCGCACCGACAGCGAGTGGAAGCAGCGGGTAATCTTCAGCTACGCTAAACATCCGTTAAAGGCCTATTCACGACTCATGGGGAGAGCACTCACGATAATGGTAGAGCAAGGCGCACGCACACTCCAAACACTGGAAATGACACGCCTGGATGGCGTTGTGTCATGGGCACAGCGCGCCAACACACGACTGCGACACACTCCTGATGGCACACCATGGGAAACACGGGCGTGCGCACAACATACAGCGAGCACACCACAGGCCACACACAGCGACCCCCTGTACACTATGTGGGAATTGGACATAAAAGATTTCTTCCCCTCACTGAACAGAACAGCCACACTGAAAGCAGTGGATGCACTGCATGCACTCCTGGTCCAGAAGCTCAACAAACGGGTGAAAAAACAGGAAGGTATGTGGTTCGCCCTGCACAAGGAGCACAAAAAGCTGGACAGGGTGGGGCAAGGGTCCAAAGAGCAATTCCACAATGTACCATATGCTGCACTGAGAGAATTCCTGGAGTATGAACTCCACCACAATGCGCTGTTCTGTGTCGGAAACACAATCCTAGAACAAATCAAAGGTGTGGCAATAGGAGGAACGTGCTCCGCACAGTTGTCCAGTATTTTCACCATGGTACAGGAGCACAGGTTTTACTCAAAGCCATGGACAGCACAGAAATCTCTGATCAACCAACATTTCCCTGTACATATGGTACCCACCCGACCGTTCCGCTTCAGGGACAACCTGGTGGGACAGGGCTTTGCACTACAGCACCTAAGTGCAGTCCAATCATTCTTTGAGAAGTTATATACCCTGAAGCTGCAGGAGGAGGGCGTGGGCACTCACCTGCCCACCCTTGAGGCCGTACTGCACACACACCCGCTTTCAGGGCACATAGACATCTCACTGAAAAATAAACTGCAGGACCAACAGACCCTCAGCCCAGGCCAACAACTCATCAGGTACCCAGATGCACACTCACCTAATGCCAGAGCAACCCTACAATCCCTCATCCCTGCACTTGCTAAAAAATGTGTACAGTACTCCAGCACAGGTGACCTGTTTGCAGACAATGCCACCACAGTGCACAGGGAACTGACAGCGAAGGGGTACCCCCGGTCCTGGTGGGTGGACAAGTTAAAGCTGCACCTGCTGCAGCACACCAGGAACACGCCACACCAGGAATGCACCAGACAACTATTGCGAAGGTTTAATGCCACAAGGGCGGGGAGAACCCCGGACACCCTGCCCTTGTCGTCGGCTATATAAATATCTTGAACGATTCTTGAACGTATGTGACCACATATGGATACCACACGCAAAGCGAAAAAGCGCCGGCTTGGAGTAACCAAAAAGCATGCATGCATACACATGTGCGCCCACGTGGGCACCCAAGGAAAAACAATAACATTGATCATGCTTGTGTTGCACTTAGCTTTCTGGAATGAATTGATCCATTGAAGAGCATTGCCTGTTTGCTCGTTGCAAGAATCATCCTCTACTGGCTACATCATTCCGGGAGATTTGGTGTTCTCCAAATGATTTGTTTCCTTACTTTCACATGTGCGAATCGGAATTGGAGCGTGAGCTCCGGTATGTACACACGACTCACCATGTTGGTGTTGGTGCATTTGTTTGCCAAGGCGTTGAAGCTGTGGGACACCAGATCAAGGTAGCTTGTCCCTCCACAGGTTGGTGTCCTAAGACATTCCTTGCTAAGCTATTTGGCACCATTGAGTTGCGCCATGCCCCATGAAGATGTTCTTGGTATTCTATTGGATAAACCATCATATGTGGAGGACACTTCAGGTTTGGCTCTGAAGGACCGTTGTTCTATGTTCCGGCGGCCCACAAAGAGGCAAAAAGTGGCCTAGTACATGTGCTTGACTCTTTGTTCTTCAACATTCAAATCAATGCACTTCTTTGATGTGGTTTTGGTGCTTTCCTATGTGTGTTGATGTTGCCTTTGTACAGCTTGAGGTACGGTTTCAGCAGCAGTTTGCACTGTGTTTCGTGGGTCTCCCCCCAAGTGCCGTGGCGTCAAACTGAGGCCGTTTTGGGCCAAATTAAAGTGTGGGCGGGGGGGCCAAAATTCTCTCGGAGTCGAGCTACGTTTTGCAAAAAAAACCAACCTTTCACGAGACGGTGGCGGGGCCCTACAAACCTTGCGGTCCACTTAGGTCCAAACGTGCCCCCCTACAACCGTTGTGATAGGCGTAGGTTTCAACCCCGCTGCGGGCGACAGCGATTTGTGTCGCCGGCGCTGAGATTTTCCCAATTTTTGAACAAAGTGTAAAGTTTTTGCAATGAAAATTTGACGCAACCCCAAACTGCGTCCACTTCAAAGAGCTAAATCTGGGATCCCCAAACAAATCCTCCCCCACATGGGATCCTATTCTCTATCACTCCAGCTGCCAGGGCGTCCAAATGCCGGGTTCAAAACTCGGCAGCAGCCAAGAGAAAACCCCAAAATTTGAACGCGGGTGTAAATCGATTAACAGCCGCTGGTAATCTAACGTGCGGGGTTTTCCCTTACCACATTGGCGTACTCCAGGGACGGGACCCTTCTATAACCCTTTGACTCCCTCGATGGTGAACTGGGATTTGTCCAAATTCATGGTCAATAACTGCCACCAAAAAAGCGATGTGCGCTTGTCAATCTTGTCAATCGAGGTATTTGCAAAGAACGCAACCAAAATTTAATTTCCTTTGATCCATGCAAAGAGGTGTTCACGTCGCAAAGGTACTCCTTTTGGCCACCTCAATCAACTCTACTCTTATTGCCTCGCAAATCACCGGGGACCACTTTTGCGTTACTAGGGTCGTTGGCTTTATGTGTGGCACCGAGCAATAAACGCACATGTGGGCGTGTGCTGCAAAATTATGGGGCTATTCGCACGTCATGATGTTTCTTGGTTTCACCACGTGTTAGTTAGTTTACAAATCCCGGACCGGGAACTTTTTGGTGCCTCAGGCAGAGGGGGGGGGGGGGTTATGGGGTAGGTGATCCGGATCATTTTTGATCCAAACACTAGGCAGTGGAGGGGGGGGGGGGGTTATGGGGTAGGTGATCCGTGGATCACTTTTGGATCATTCTTCGACCATATTCGACCATTTTGCTCACTGTACTTTCAACTCTGGGCCAATGGTCTTGTGGACTTGTGCATCATTTTTTGGAAGCCAAATTGTTGGAACAAGTGAATTTACATTTTTGGATCATTTATAACGCACATTGTTGGTTCAATATGTTGCTTTGTACTTGCACTATGTCACACTTATGTTTGGAAGTTACGTTTTGGGATCGTTTTTGTGAACATGAATCGGTGGATCATTTCTTTTTCGGAACTTACATTTTTGGATCGCATTTTTTCCACACAAATTGGTGGATCATTTCTTTTTTGGAACTTAGCAAAACAAAATCGATCCAAAAATGTAAGTTCCAAAAAAGAAATAATCCACCAATTTGTGTGGAAAAAATATGATCCAAAAATGCAAGTTCCAAAAAAGAAATGCTCCACCAATTTGTGTGGAAAAAATATGATCCAAAAATGCAAGTTCCAAAAAAGAAATGATCCACCAATTTGTGTCATTTCTTTTTTGGAACTTACATTTTTGGATCATTTTTTTACACAAATTGGTGGATCAATATGGTGCTTTGTACTTGCACTATGTGTTACTGTTACTACCCGCTGGATCATCACGTGTCTGCATGGATGGTCCGGCAAATTGTGGATCATTTTGCTAGGCAGATGGGAGGGGGGGATTCATGGGGTCGGTGATCCGCGGATCATTTTGGGGGGGGGGGGGGTTGGACTCCGCAGATCAGTGATCCGCGGACTACCTACTGCACTTGGCAACGGCTCGCGAAGAATACCGTTGTGGAATATTTTGAGGCATGATGCGTTGATTGTGTTGATTGTGTCGGTTTGTTGATGTGGGCCAAAGAGTTATTCTGACAAATGCCGAAAGCTCCAAAGAGGCTTTTGTACTCTCTACGGCGAGAAAAATGATGAAGAAGGTTGGCATTGGGTTTTCTACATTTCTAAACCCCCAAAATGTTGGTTGACATATGCATGTGGCGTGGGTGTGCGATTTCTTCTAGCCCGTTAGCTCGCACTACTGCGGTCCTTGTCATCGCCTCATCCGCCACATGCCGTGGGGGCATATCAAACATGACGGATATGATGACATGATGATGATGTCATAGCCCCCAAAAAGGTTTTTGTTCATTTCAAAAATGAAAAATAAAAAGGTCGCCTATGAGACCCACTTTACAAGACCCATGCCTTGGTCAAAATGATAAACTCCGGGTCCACAATCGGGGGCCGTCACCTTGAGCTTGAGGAATACCGCCAACAGTCCCTCGTGCACTCTCGTCCCACTAACCAGCTATGCATTCATTGCTGCCATGTGCATTTGTTGTGGAGTGCAACAACATTGGGCGTTCGAGCGTGGTACTTCCTGGAGCCATTGAGCACCCATAGGCCCTAGCCAAGCTACAGTTCACCTCCATCCTCATCTGCCTCGTATCCGCCACACCCTTAGTGTTTGAGATTAAGTACGACGCAAAAGCACTGATCACATGCCCATTAGATTGTAACAAGAATGGTAGGCTGGGTCTCCGCTATATACACCACATATCATGCGGGTGTGCACATGTGTCATGCATTCTCGTGTGACACTCTTTTTGGTGTGAATTTGACAATAAGACAGAATTCCATCAATCAAAGCATCCAATGGTTGTTTTTGTCATATTTGAGCAGTGCTTGAGGTTCACGATACTCCTCCTTTCATTTCCTTGTGCTTTGAAAAGTTTCCCGGATGGGCCTTTGCTCTGAAAAATTTCCCCGATGGGCCTTGGAATGGCCCGGAAAATGGGGTGGGTCTTGTAAAAGTCCTAGCTTTTGCCAGTGGGTCTACAGTTGGGGGGGGGGGGGCAGTATGGACGGGCCCGTAGTGACGCTTGTTGGTTTGCCGCGGTATGAGTTACGCATGATACTTTGATGCAAGCAACGGGATGTCTAGTTGTTGGTACTCCACTCTAATCCATGGTCAACGATCTTATGTCCTCTATTGCTTGGAGGTGAAGGTGGCTTTAGGTCATCTTTTGCTTGGATATTCGACATGCTTGCTTCTCAAAGTTCTGCAACATCATGCACGTTTTATACAAAGGAGCTTACCCATGTCACGGCACGTGCCGCGGCACACTTTCCAATGGTCCCCCCCCCCTCCCCCCCCCCCTCCGTGTCATGGTGGCACGGCCGGCACAGGTGACACAGGTGACACAAGTGCCGATCACCCTCACACAACACGACACAGCAGCGGCCCCGCCACGACACACCCTATGTGGCGGTACCGTGGCACGGCACGCCCCTCCCCCCGCCGTGGCTGGGTAAGCTCCAAAAATTGTGCCTATGCCCCGGGCATCTGCCCTGTATCCCGGGATATGCCACGGATACCATTGATACCATTGATCCTTTGATCCTTTGATCCTTTGATCCTCTCGCACAGAAAAAATACCTACCGGCACGATTTTGCACTGCACACCACAGGCATGGTGCATGAGCTTCATGCCCAGAAGCAAGGTGTGATAGATGCAGAGTGGGAACAGTGGGTTGACGTCCACTCACCCAATGCAAGGACAGTCCTGAAGTCACTCTTGCCCTCTATTCTATATAAATCCCTACTCTATGCTGTTCTTTGTAACTTGAGGTCACTCTTGTGGGGTCTGGGCGTGCGTGCATACCGGGACCAATGGTGGAGACCCATGCTTATGAGATTTTTCAAGAGATTCAAATTGCATAGGATCATGTGTTTTAAGACCATGATTGGATGGTATTAGGAAGGACGACACTCTGGTGATAGGAGAGAAAAACTGTGAGGTGATCCGAGTCCACAGGTGCTGCGTTGTTTACCTGGTTTTCAGGATATGTTCACACATCAGATCAAGATTTTTCAAGAGGTGTCATGATAGAAATAATCTGGAGTTAGGGTGCAGAACATGAAAGACAGGGATTGATGCCTAGTGGCGTTAGACTGTGTGCTTACATTCACCTTGTTTCAGCCTTTGATCATTGATGATTGTTTCGCTGCTCGTGTAGCCCCCTTCTCTGGAAAAACCCGGGATCCTTGCGCGCAACCCTTCCCTCGCCCTTGATGCCTCCACTAGAGCATCGCATATGCGTCTTGTACACTGGGTGTTGCAGCCCCAGACGTTCTCCGTACTCTCACAGCCTATGCTGCATCACTGAGGATTTTGCTTGCACGTTGGGTTTGACTCTACAAACACTTGGAGTGGAACAAATTTGAGACGCTTTTTCTCTCATGGTGCTTCAAGTAAGCTCTCTACAAACATGGAACATAGGCACATATAGATGGTCCATTGGGAGCCAATCATGTCGGTCTATTGGGAGCCAATCATGTCGGTGACACAAGATTCACAGGCCCAAGAACCAAACTTTGGAGGAAACCTGAGCTTGGCGCAAGACATATGGTATACAGCATGGCAAATGTCACGCGTGACAGGTCGTTGGGTACCACATGCATTCTTCTTAATGGCATAATCATAATGGTAACATTGCATTTCCTTTTTCACCTGCACTTCCTTTTTCACCTTTTTGGGGGGGTTGCTCTTCAAACGCAGCCTAGGCAAAAGGAGACGGAATGCGAGACAAATCTTGACTTTCTGGGGCCTTGGCAGGTGTTGCCGGGGCGGCCCATACACGAGAACGGTGCATCTCACGTTCATGTACAATGCTCTCCTTCTCATTGAGCGGCTACGGGTGTGGGTACGTGTGTGTTTTTACCCGCGAATATTTTTTTGTGGGTTTTCATGGTTCCACAAGCGATTTGGGGGGTTTTGATGGTGCCGAACATGATGGCAACATTTTTTTCTTCATTTCGTCATTTTTCGAGGTTTCTAGACATTGGGTCTTTTTGTGCCATTTTATCCGCAAATGTACCCGTGCAATTGAGGCTCGCATAGTCAGCTACCTCTGCTAGCATGCACTCATTCCGCTTGTCTCGATACATCAATTCCACAGCTGGGTTAGACAGGCTGCCGCCCGAAAGTAGGCATCCACAAACTCCAAGCCAGCCACACAAGGCGGCCCTGGTCCAGACGCAGCAACACCTGCACAGCCTAAGTGAGATTCATTGCATACCCGTCAAGATGGGAGGGCACACGGGTGCCAGCCTGTTGGGAATATATTGTACAGTGACAGATATGTGTAGGCTATACATCACTGTGAGTAATTCATTTGCCTCTCTTGGGTCAGCCACACTGGGATCACTTTGGAGCTTTGGTGCACCCAGATGCAACTACACCATATGTCACACCTTTCTGGCGTCACTAGAGCAAGGAACACCAGAGCACGACACACCACCCACCACATGATGATGCACGGAGCCCCACCGACCCCACAACAATGCACAGCACAGCACAACACAGCACACCAATGAGGTGCTGTTTTTTCCTTGCGCCATTAGGCACAGCCAGCTTCGAACGGCAATCCATCCAGGCGTCATGCCAACCCCCCTCGCTCACTCTTCCCCCACCAAACCCACTGCCCCCCTCCTCTCTTCTCATGCATGTTTGCGTGGCCCCCGTTCCCCCGCTCTGCTCCTCGGCCCATCTTTCTGCAGACCGCTGGTGCCCTGAACTGCATGGACACTAGTACCCCCCAGGGGGGGGTTTACCTAGTGACAGACCATGATCTGCCCAGAACAGCCCGGGCCTTTGTGCCTCTCACGACTGCGGATGTAACAGTGGCAGATGTCGCCGCAGAGGCCCCTGGCTTTACCCTCTGGTATGATGAGGGCCCCATTGCGGCACCGCTCGCCCGCACGTCGTCCACCCCCGTACGGACCGTCGCCCGCCCCCTTGCCGACGCCCCTGGGCATTTTACGCTGCGGGTCACCCCACAAGAGAGCGACACCGGGGTGGTGCTGCAGACCCCCAGCTGTCTGTCGCCCCACAGCTCGCAGGAGAAGATGGGGTTCCAGGTGTAGCCCCCTGCCCCTACCCCACACCCTGCCCCCGTGCGAATCCATTCGTTTCATCCGTGCTGCTTGCTGAGTTCCCCGGCAGGGGGGTCTTACTTTCAGGCACATGCAACAACCAGGTGTATGCAATTCATCCCTGAGCTGAGAGCATCGCATGCTGGCAGCGACTCGGCCATGATTGCACTTGGACGTTAAGCAGGGGTGTGGGGGTGGGGTGGGGGCCACGGCTTAGTGGCGAATTATACCTATACCGCAGAGGGGCGGGGTCAGAGGCCAAAATAAAGGTTTGCGCATCTAAAACCGACCTCCAAATTTCGGGCCCCTTTGATAAATTTTTTTTCCTAAGGAAAAATTTTCTGATGTGGGTAGGTGCGTGGGTCAGGCAGAGGAGCCCAGGCTGCCATGCCATCCCCCCACCCCAGGTAACGCCAAGCCATGGCCTGGGTGGGGGGGCTAGACTGGCCGGGACCTCCTCCTTGCCACCTGGCCACCCTTGTCAAAACCCCTCAACAACCATTCGAAACCTTCAACAATCCTCGATAGACCTGAAACCTACGTCAGCCCCTGAATGCTACGTCCTCTTCCAATCTGTTTCGAATTTCTCGTCTGTGACCCCGCCAAGGGTCAGTGATGGCTATTGGTTCGCCCATGGCCGCCATGGTTCACAACTGGAGGGGGGGGGGGTCAACAATTAATTTTTTCAGTTTTCTTTCACATTTGAACTCTCCATTCCATTGGGTTGTGAGCATTTTAAGTAGATCCAAGTGCATCCACACTGACATACTGCCCATTGCTGAAAGGAGAAAAAGTTCTCCAGTGCCCTTGGGCCGCAGCCCCCTTGGCACAATCTGTAACACCAGGTAGTGGGGCAGGCTTGCAGCCATGGACCAGCCCTGGCTGGCCCCCAGGCAGTTGGGAGTCATCAAGAACACCCGCACCAACCTTTTGGGCTCCTGGAGGCGGAGATATAACAATGGTTGGGCTGATTGACTGAAGGCCCCAGCCAACCGACATTTCAGCCGTTAGTCCTGGAGGCGGATTTTTTTTTTTGGAGGGTTGGTGACCTGAACCTCAGCCCATTTTTTGATGCCTCTAGCATCTACGTCGGGAGAGGGAGAGGAACAAGACAAGGGGGATATCTGGAGAAGGAGGGGGACTATACAAAGCACCATTAAGGGGGCAATGGCTTGAGAAGGTGGGATGAGGGGCATGGAACCTACGGATTCCAACGGTGGGGGGGTCACTGGGCGCCAAAAATGTTTCTCTTCCAAAATTGGTCAGGGACCAGCTGGGGTTGTCAAAATGGCTTTTCTTTTAACGAGCATCCATTTTCCTTCAGGACTCGTCCAATGCAATGCTGCTCACGTTCTCTGCTGATTTCATGCTTTTTCCGATTTTTTGTCTTCATTTGTGCCCACAAGTTCTCCTGTCTCTCTTCTCTCTGGACCGTGTTTGGATCCGTCCCTTGCCGTGCTCCTACAATGCTCAGGTGCACCGCAGTTAGACTCTGGAGTTTTCCAAAGGCACTGTTAGCACCTCAGGGCGTTTGGGGGGTGTATTGCGTCGGATGAGCCACTTTTGGGGGAGTCGAGGGGGGGGGGGGGGGCTTTTTTCTCTTGATCGGCACCTTCGAACTTTTTGGGCCGCAAACTCGCCGGTAGGCCCGAGTTCAGATATGGCGATAGGAAGAGAGTGGGCGGGGGTCACGGGGGTTCTTCGGGGTAGGTGGGGCTGAAGAAATGACCCCCCCGCTTTTTTTTGAACGCCATGATACGAATTACCTCCGCAGAGGGTGTTTGATCAAATCCTCCGTGGGAAAACGCCACATACCCTCCGGTGATTTTTCCACCCCCTCTTCCCAATGCAAGCGCCAGAAAACCTCATCGTCAGGGACTGGCAGCCCCATGTCAGTGGCACGGGCGAAGCGGGCCAGTGCATGAGTATGAAATTGATTTCGCATTGTGGCTGTGGTTTCCAAAGACGCTGTTAAATGTGTTTCGCATTGTGACCACCTTTCCTTCCTGCTCTTCTCCCTGCACGGTCCTCCTTCCCTCCCTCCCCCATCCTTTGCCTACCTCTACCTCCACTGCAGTGTTTCTTGGAAGGCCGCCAGCGCGCATGCAGCGGCTCCGCCTTCGAGCTTGGGACCCGATCCGCGAACTTCAGCTTCGGCCCCCAGAACCTCGTGCCCATCACAAGCACTGTCCTCCCCAACACGTTCGCGTGGGATATTGCAGAGGGCTCCGAGGGGCTCACACGACGGCGTCCGGCGGGTCCCTCGTCCGGCCCCAAGTTCTCTGAGGACAGTGGGTTCACGGACCGCCTGTTCCAGTGGCTGTACCACTCGTGGCAGGGGCGCATGTGGCAGTTGTGGATGATGGTGGTGGCTGTCCTCGGGGGCGTGCAGTACGTTGTTGATGACTACTCCAGGTTGGAGTTTGTGCTTCTGTTTGGCCATGTGGAGCTGCCTTCTGGTTTGGGTGTTTTGTTCCGTTCGTCACGAGAATCGCCCGGCCCGACTGTTGGGGCTGTGCGGTCAACTGACCGCTTTACCAATTAGATTGACGACGGCTAGTGGAGAAATGAAGGTGGCTGATGCTTGGGTTGATATTTGATGGCGTTTGATGATGGGGGCGTTTTGCGCGCCGTGCACGCGCTGTGCACAAAGTTTGTGTAGGACCATACCCAAGCCCTAGCAGTGCCCAGCCCCTAACAATACCTAATAATGAGCCTTGTTATGCATTTATATTAGTTGCTTGCATCCCTTGCCCTCATTTCTAGTGCATTTGTGTGTGTTGTTGTGAGGTCATGAGGTGAGCCCACCCACATCCGCCACAGTCCCCCTCCCAAGGCACAATGAGGAAGATTATGGTGAGCCAATCCCTCAGGAGAGGGCGTGGGTGCAGTTGTGGAGCATGCGCAAGAAGGGTTCTTCCCTACGCACGGTTTTGTACTCCAACCCGCTCACAGCCATTCCAGGCACCAAGGGCAATCCTCCTGGAGCAACGGTGTGCCCTTTCAACCACAGTGGTTCCCATGCAGTTGACCATGATGGCAAAATTTTTGTTGCCAATTGTTGTGATTTGTCCGAGAAGGTGGATTCAATGTGGTCCATTCGGGTTTTGGGGGCTGGGGGTGGGGTGAAACATGAGGTTGTCCAACATTGTGGGGCTGTAGTATGGTCTGTATAGGCAAGAATATTGCCAATTGTAGCAGAAACCCCCAAATTTCTTCCTGTCATATGCGCGCCGTGCGTGCTGTGCGAGCGCTGGTGACAGGACGCCCCCGGCGAATGGTGGCCGTAGGACGCCAAGTTACCAACATCGACATGGTGCCCCCTACTTTATGTTCATGTGTTGTGCACGCTGCTATCTTTCAGAGCTTGGTCCAGCGTGTCTGCGTTTTTTCATCCCCGAACGAATTCCGACTCCGTTAAGCACAGCGAATAATGATTGTAGAGTAAATCCGCAGTGAGTCCCATTTACAGACCCATCCCCTGCTCATGAAATCTCGGTTAAATGGTGGGGATGCAGCAGCCTCAGACTCGACAGTGCGTTGGAGAAAGCTGCAACCTTCTGGAATAAGTGTGGCTCTATTGATGGCTCTTTCGTTGGAAAGATGAACCATCTCGATTTTGTATTCATACCAAAAATACATCAATCAGTTCCGACCCCACAAGTATGTTCGAGAAACCCCGCACAACCGCCCCCCCAAGGCAACTAATGGCAACCAGCAACTGCATTAGTGTGTACCATTATGCTCCCGCTGACCATTGCAGGAGGGTGCAGGAGGGTGTCATTGACTCGGATATCAAGATCCTGGCAGAAAGCGTGTCATGGCAGCTTGTTCGGTGGGGCGTGGCGGCCTTCATCATGATGGACGTGGTGCTGTGCGCGCGCGTCAGCCCCAACCTCCAAACGTTCTTCTGCCGTTTCTCGACGTGGGTGGACTTGGTGAGCTTCTGCCCGCTGCTACTGACGCTCATCCCGCCAATCGTACAATCGCACCAACAGGATTGGCTGGAACCCGTGCGCATGGCGCCGCTGCTGCGGACATACCGTGTCATGCTTTTGGCTGAGCCCAAGACGATGGTATACGAGGCCATTCGAATGATATGGTGTGCGTTGTCAACCTCCATGTGTTTGTGTGTCGATTTGGTGTCCGCGTGGGTTGTGGGTCTCTCTGGGTGTGTGTGTTTTGAGTGTTTGTGTGTGTCAGTGTCGGTGTGTAGCCTCTGGGCAAGCTATGCAGGCCAGGGACCCAATGATAAAGTTAGTTCTTGGTTGAAAAATAGTTCTAGTTTATTCTTCGATAAGGAAAATGTGTTTAAAGTTAAGAATTCGGTTGAATTTCTTGGATACACAACCCCATTTTAACCTCTGGCCCGAGGGTCTACGATGTCGGTACGTGTAGGTATCCATGCATGTTCTGACAGACTTTCTAAAATTGACATTTTACTGCCTGCGCTGCTTGTTGGTGCTTTTGTCGCCTCCACCTTGTCGTGGAACGATGCCTCGGGCTGTGGTACAGCGGCTGATGAGGATGCGGATATTGATGAGGATATCTGGTTTCTGGGGCTCGTTTGTTGTGCCCTGTCTTTCATGGTTGCCGTGTGTGGGGTGTGTGCGGGCGGGGGGAGGGGGGGTGTTCGGTGAAGCTCCCTTTGTTTTGACCGGTGTTGTTGTCGCGACTTGACGACTGGTTGGCGCTCCATTTGCTGCCCTTCATGCGCGTGTGACCAGCACTTTTTTGTGAATGTGTGTATGTCCACCTCCAGTTTCTGACAACCCGTATTGTGATTTGTGTGTTTTCTCGGGGGGTCTGGTCGGGGGGGGTTCTGGTCGGAGGGGGGATCCTGGGTACATGACCCAACACCCCCGCTTCGGCCTCCGGCAACAATCAGGGACCAAGGGTCACTGAGCTAGGCGAAGCTTGGGTCTGCTCTCTGTTCGCTGGTAGTGCATCCCAATCTTTAGTGTTTTTGTGGGTGCCAAGTGCCGGACGTAGTGGATCCCCAGGTTGTACACACGCCGTGCACGCATGCGCTCCTCCTGTTGGCAGCCCCGTGTTCCCTCCTGCGATGCAGGTGCATAATGATGTTGGTCATGTGCTGTGCTGGCATCATCTCCGTTTTGGAGCCCACACTGGTGCCCACATTCCACGACGGCATCTATTTTGCCATCGTCACCATGACCACCGTTGGCTACGGCGACTACAGTCCCGAAGATTGGAAGGTCCCCTCCCTTTGCATCCCCTGGTGGTCCATCCGTCTCCAACCTTTGCCTGGGTGCATCCTCCGCCCCCTCCGAGGCTTCTGAGCTGGGCCAAAGCCTCCCCGGGTCCCTGTGCCGCTGCTCTTGTTCCCAGGCGGCCTGCATCGCTGGCCCTTGAACATGCCTCTGGGTCCCTGGCTGCATCGCAGAGGGCCTTCTGGGAGACCAAATCATGAGGCTTAGCCAGGGGGGGTCGGCTCTGGCCCCCAGTGTTTGGCAGCAGTGTGTTTAGCAGGTCAAACAGCGGAGATTTCCTGCACAATAACGGTTTGCGCCAGTGGAATATCGCCTTTTTGGGGGGTGTGACATGTTGCTGCCGGAGGGGACTGTCGAGGGGACTGTTGAGGGGACGGTCGAGGCGACGGTTGAGGGGACGGGTAAGGGGACGGTCGGGGGCCGTTGCGGGGACTGCTGGCCGATGGTACTTGGGCCCCTCGTGTTGATGAGCCCATATGCAGAACCAAAGCGTCCCGGTTCAAGCAGTTGCTGTCCCTTGTGGACAATTTTCTCTCGACAACCGCCGTGATGACGGACGAGTGGAAGCCGCAATATTTCAAAGGAAGTCACACGGCCCAACAGGGCCAATCCCACGCCTCCTCCCTCCCCAATCCAAAAGATACATCCGGATATCATCAGACCCCCGCTCGAACTGTGTGCACGGGGCACAGGGGTGGGGGTGGGGGTGGGGGCTCGTGTCAAAACGAGGAGTGGGTCGCCGTGGCTGGGGATCAGCCACGAAATTGAAGGATGGGAACGCTTGCATCCCCGTTCCCTGTCCATGACATGCATTCCACACAAGGCGGTTGTCCCCCAGCCTCAAGCGGTGGTCATTCCGAGGAGTCGTAGCCGTCAAACGCCCATCGCTGCCGACAGGAGGAGCGGGCGCCATGAGAGCAGAAGCCGGTGGACATGTGCAGTGGTACAGAACAAGGGTTTTTGTGGGTGAGGGTTGGCCGCCGGTACCGCCGCTCATAAGCGTAGGGGCGCTGTTTGTTCGATCGACCCCCCCCACCACCACCACTTTTCGGTCATGCCTGACCTTATTGTACGTGGTGTCAGGTCCACCTTCAATTGTGCGCAGGACGCAAACTGCCGGAGTCGGACCGGGGTCTCGCACTCCGACCCTCTCTGCCATGCCTCTTTGAACCCCTGCTTTGTGGGGAATGCGCCAGCTGCTCCTATGACATCCATTGGGCGTGTCTGTTTCTTTTGTGAAAGAAAAACAATCTACGGCGCATTCACCACTTCCTTGAACACACCCCCAGCAAACCCACCAACACCCAGGCTGCTGGTAGCTGAACCCATGTTTTACACCCAAAAGATCAGAGTCATTTTGAACAGTGGGAAAGCACCACTTTATGCCACACCGACCAACCATCAGTTGAGCTGTTGAGCGATACTGAGTTCAATCTTGCATTTTGTGCTGTGATTTTTCTAAAAGCTTTCCTCCATGTTCCTTATTCCCCCCATATTCTCCTTTCCCCCCCCTGCCCCCCCTATGCCCCTGAGATTCCCCAGCCTCCCTCCATTTCACCCCACGCCCCCTTATTTTCCCATTGACCCCATCTGCCCCCCCTTTTTTTGAGGTTGTCCATGGAATTGCGAACCCTCGGACGGGGGGTGTATGAGGTCTGAAATGTCAACAGATCGGAACATGTGCGCATCCCTAGGCCTGCACTGGGGCGCATCACCCGTCTGCCTCACCCTGCAGACCTTACAAAATGCTGCAATTTAACATTTGCCCAAATGTTGTGTATTCGACACCAATGCGCGCACGTGTGTCACGCCTGCTTTTGGCTGGTGTACCTGGGTACCCCAGCACTGCACACGAATGCGTACAGATTTCGGCGTCAGATGCATCGGTACCCTCATTGATATGTCGTGTTTTGTTGTAGGATACGGGAGGATTGATAACCGTCAAGGAAGCTTTTTGATGTGGGTATGCATGGTACCCGCAGCTGCTGCTGCAGCTGCAGCCGCTGGTTGGTTCAACCCCACATCTGATTCATAGGGCCGCATGTTCATCTGCGTCTTCATCTTCACGGCCATGATCACAATCTCCTTCTGCATCAACAGCCTCGTCACGACCATCACGGTCAACGCCCCGCACCAGCGCTCCTGGGTGCGCACCGCCAACGAGTTCGTCGTCGTCATCCAGTCCGGCGGCTCCAACTCCCTGGCACTGCACGCCTTCCTGCGGGAGTTCTTTCATGGCAACGCGGGCTACACGGCCTGCGACGTCCTCGTCCTCTGCGACCAGCCCTATGAATCTTCCGTGAAGCAGCAGATCACGACGTCGCGCTCCGTAGGTCGCGTGCACTTTCTCACAGGCTCGCCCCTCAAGACCGGCTGCCTGCAGGCTGTCGACCTGACGCATGCCTCGGCCGTCTTTGTCCTCGTGCCCCACCATCTGCCGCCGGAGCTGCACCCCCACGCCGACGCCGAGGGCCTGCTGATCACGTTCTCGCTGTCCTCCTATGCCCCCAAAGTGCCCATCTACACGCAGTGCCTGCTCCCGTACAATAAGCCCGTACTGCGCAGTGCCGGCGCCACCGACGTTTTGTGTGTCGAGGAGCTGAGGCTGCAGTGCCTTGCGGCCTCGACGTTCTGCAAGGTACTGATTGGCGGGTGGCTGCACGCAGGCGCGCACTGCACGAGGGAGAGGGGGTGCAGGGCCAACCAAGGTCACCCACTCAGCCAACCAATCCTAGCTCCTCTGGTTGCAATGGCGTTTGTTGGGTTGTCGTCGTAGAAAACCAAAAAAACATCCCGAAAAGGATCCTTTGGCAGGCCATTGCCCAGCATGCCAACCAGCCCACCCACCCACATCCAAAAACATCATTTGCAGGAGGAAAAAACAATCATCGGACGGGCTGGACATGTGAGGCCAATTACCAGGGGCTGTCACCAAGTCAGAATTGTGGAAAAGATTTTTGATTCGAAAATGTTTGCAAACATCACGAATATGCGGAACGATAGAAAAACACTTCTGCAGCAACAGTGGACAAGGGACAATGTTCATGACAGGCCAAATATTTCATTTGCACCCTAACCCCCGGTCCTGCAGCACAGCATGCATAACACAGTCGTTGCTCACTTTGGCACACTCTATTGCTTGAAACACCAATACTTTGCCCCACATCACCATTTCATTTGCCTCAGCACTGGCCCTGAAAGCAGGGTTCGTCTTTTGCCTCTTTTTGGCAACAGCCTGCCAAGCTGAAGGACCACTTCACAGGAGCTGCAGTCGTTGGAAGGCATATGTAGGGTGAATCTGCATCATTGATCCACGACCCAAAATATCCAATGCTGTGGTGTTCTTCAATAAGTGTGTCTCGGAACAGGCCAACAATGCATTGGTTTTCTCCTATCTGGGCTGGGTCCGAATCCCAGTAATCCAAAACTGATAGTCATGAATGATTGTCCAATTGGGTGGTCCAGGTAGGGGGGATGCCCGCCTTCAAAGATGCTACAAGAAGTTATCTGTGATGTTGGCCCCATGTTCATGTGCTCCACCAGGTTTTGCGTTTGTTGTGCAAAGGTTGCAGCCTTTTGCTTCTCCGGTGTTGCCAAAGACAACCATCGGCCATCTACAGCCCGGAGGCACGCCTCCACAAATCACAACCGAGTGAGAAAAAGCCGGAAGCACCCATCGGCAAACCTACTCCACCTTCATGGTTCAACCCACACACACCCTCCAATGGCTGGTTTGTCGCATACTTCAATACACCAAAGGACTGTTCCAGATTGAACCATGGCTCAGCACAAACCTGCCCACGCCCTCCCGCCCCCCATCCCTCCCAGCCCCTGCCTCTAAAGCGTCCCTGGATGGCCCCTTGTCCCCTTGTACGCCCTCCCCTGCCTGCCACCCCTCCTTCAGGGGCTGCCGGCCCTCGTCCTCTGCCTCACCACCTTCTCTCACGGCATTGACGCGGCGGCCTCCACAACCCCCTTCCCCGAGGGCTGGCTGGCGGAGCACCTGGAAGGGGCCAAGTACGGCATGTTCGAGGTGCCAGTGGAGCTCAGCCTCGCGGACCAGACCTTCGAGTACATCTGCGAGAAGGTGTACCAGGAGGGCGTGTCGCAGGGGTCCATGTGCACCCTCATAGGCGTGCGGTCCCAGGCCGCGGGGGCCGTCCTGCTGAACCCCCTGTCCCCGAACGGCCGCACGCCGCAGTACAAGCTCGACGCGGCGGACAGCCTGATCCTGCTGGCAGCGAGCCCCAAGGCGGCGCACAGCACTCTGCGGGCGGTGCAGGAGATGGAGGAGAATAGGTATGAGGCACCGCATGCCCTTTCGCTGAAGCCCCCCCCCACAGGGAAGTATTAGAAAGGCCGTACACCGGCGGAGGAGGGGGGGTTACCCCCCCCTGCCCCCCCCCCCCCCCGGCCCTCCAGACCAAAGTGACCATCGTGGGAAAAAACGAAAGTTACCATTGGGAAAATCTTGTCGGGCCATTTTTTGGTGCACAAACTTTTGGGTCCCAGACCCCCTCCCCCCCTTTTAATACTTCCCTTCCCCCCCTCGACCCAGTGCCAGCTTCAATGGCATCTGTAACCGACAGTAACTGCCCCCCCCAACCGCTTTGACAACTGCTTCCAAGCAACCGCTTCTGGGGCCACCTCTGCGGTCCCTCCCCTTCTAATGCATCCCTGGGTCTCACCCCCAGGAGTCTCTCCTAGCTGGTAAATGGCGGGAAGCTCTTTACGGCCATGCCGGTATTGCATGGTGCCTTTACCTCATCAACGACGTTGTGTGGCTTGGTCACCCGCAACACTTTCTTGATGCTGTGCTGTATGCAGACGACTCCGAAAAGCATCAATGCAGTGGGCCCTTGCTCTCACAGTGCGGTTCGCTTTCTCACACCAAGTTGCATTGTGTTTTATTTCCACTCCTTTTTGAAGGTCTGTGCCTTTGAGTGGTTGCAATCCAGCTCTCGGGGGGCGGCTGTGTAACACACGGTCAGTCTACCACAGGTTCCACCCACACCTTCGCTTAGCTCACCTCAAGTAGGTCTCACCCCCCCCGACCACCGCGAAGGATCTGCCAACGATGCCATATCTCAGTCCAGAAATTGACTGGCATTTGTTTCGATAGTCTGCCTGAAGCCCCACCCCACCCCCAACACCTTCGCTTAGCTCACCTTCATTGGGTTGTAACCCCCCAAGCCCACCTTCCGGCCCCCGTCCCCACCCCCTGTAAAGTCAGCATTTTGGGAGACCATTTGATCAAAGTCATGGTTTTGTGCTGGAGGACAATTGTGACTGATTTCTGGTTCAATGGTGTGGAGGCTCTCTCGGACCAGAAGACCCATTCCGATGGACCTATGATTTTCAAGATATTTGCAAACCCGTGCTAATGCGCTTTATTCTTGGCCCGTTGACCCAACGACGGCTCAGAGCAGGAGTATCCCACACTGTCTGTGTCGCCCCGCCAGTATGTGGGCCTGTGTCCTCGAACGGACATGCCATCAGCAGGACACAGGCAATAGGGGGGCTACCAACACCCGCAACCCACCCAGGGGCGCCCAGGTTCCCCCCCCCCACCCCACCCGTGGTCCCCCCAGCCCGACCCAGTGTACCCCTGCACCGCCATTGCGCACAACAGAGATATTGGCCGTCAAGGAGACCTATTGACCCCACAGGGGGGTCGGCCGGGAGATCGGACTCCCAGTCGGCCAGCCGGGCCCCTGAGGAGTTACGTAAAATGGTGAGTGTGCGCAGGGGATGGGGCACCCAGAGGGCCAACCCTGGGCCCATGCAGCGCAACGTCTTTGTCCGCCCACGCTCAGGGGAACCTGCACCCAGTGGGCCACCACTGGGGCCCCTGATGTGTTCTGTGCAGCCACCAGTGCACGCAGGGGATCAGGCACCCAGGGAACCAACCCTGGGGCCCCTGCGGCACAGCACCGATGGGGCCCGTGCGGAGCAGGGCACCTGGGCCTCACGCACAAGGAAACACAGAGAGGCAGGTTGTGGACGGCCTTGAGGACGGAGGTGTGTGGACAGCAAAAACAGTCAAACGACTCCCACAACCACCAACACAACCTCAATATGCCAACTACTGGGCGCCGCTGATCTTCAAACGGCACACCATGCCACATCCAGCACAGCCCCAACACACCAACCACTGGGCTCTGTGAATGCGGAAACAACACCAGCAGGAGCACCGGCCGCAGCGGCCGACAGAAAGCAGCAACCCGACGCAACATGCGGAGGGAAGAACAGGTGACTGTCCAGGGCCCCGTAAATAAACAACAACCAGACAGAGGAGGAGGGGGGGGTTCTGAGTGTCTGTTTTTTTTTTTGTCAAAGGGGCCCCTGACATGTCACTGAAGAGCATTGTGATGTGATTTTTGCTTTGCGCCGCTTCTCTGTGCCTTGGGTCCCTGGTACCGGTCATGCACGCACATCTGTATCCCAAAGGGGGGGGGGGGTTGTGCGATTCGCGCTTTCCGGCTTTTCCTTGCATTGGTTTTCAAGCCTTTCTTGCCTCGTGAGTTGTATGCTCTGGACGCTGTCACACTCCACTGCGAACTGCTCCGTTTCGCACTGTGGCATTGACGGTTCCGTGTGCCACTTCAGACCGCAATGTGCTTCGGTGCCACTGGGCCCTCTGGATTTGCAGCAATTTCATTCAGATGTCTCAACACTGACCTTCATCGGCCGCCTCACCTGCGTTGACTTGGCTCACCTACCCACAGCCACCTGCCAGGGGCTCACTCAGTGCTTGGCCCACCCCACATTGCCCCCCCCCCCCCCCCCTCCCACGTGGGGGGTGGGTCATGTGGGCGGGGGTCTGGGTCAGCGCCAAAGGCGCCAGAAGAATTTTTTTTGCCGTTTCCGCCTTCAGGTTAGTGGTCAGGAGGCCCAGTGGATGGGTGGGTGGGTGCCCCCCCCCCCCCCCCCTGTGGGGATATTGGTGGCGATTGGGTTTTCGGAAAATATGTGGTGGGTGGGCCCCTCAAGCCCCCCCCCCTCACTGGGCACTGGGTGGTGAGGGGCCGATGGGCACCGCCGCCTACGGAGGGAAAGGGTTCCGGGAAAGGACAAGGACAAGGGCAAGGCCAACAGGCGCCGCCAGCTTCGGACAGCAATCCCCCCGGGCGCCGTGCCAACCCCCGACCGTGGCTCAGCAAAGCCCTGACCACCTGCACCGGAGCACGTGCCCGCACACAGTCCGCCCCCGCCGTTCGCTTTTCGGTAAACGACTGCGTCTTTCCACCAAAACGCCGTGCCCACTCCCGGAAGGAAGGCCCAAGGCCACGGCTTAGCGGCGAATTTTGCAGAAACCCGCGCGGGGGGGGGGGGTGGCAAATGGCACACCATGCCACATCCAGCACAGCCCCGGCACACCAACCACTGGGCTCCGCAAAAGCGGAAACAACACCAGCAGGAGCACCGGCCGCAGCGGCCGACATAAAGCAACGACCCGACGCAACATGCGAAGGGAAGAACGGGTGACTGTCCAGGGCCCCGTAAAGAAATAACAACCAGACGGAATGTCACACAGGGGGTCAGAGGCCAAAAAACAAGTTTGTGTACCTAAAATCCAGCTCCAATTTCGGGCCCCTTTGATAAAGTTCATTTTTTTCCTGAGGAAACATTTTCTCATGTGGGTGGGTGGGTCAGGCGGAGGAGCCCAGGCTGCCATCCCCCCCCTCCCCCCGCCCCCCCCCCCCCGGTAACGCCAAGCCTTGGCGTGCCCAAGGCTCGGGCACCCAAGCCCCGAATCACCTGCACTGCCCGCGAACAGGTACGAGCACCTCAATCAGTACAAAGTCGACCAAACCACGGGCTCCATGCTGCTGGGGGTCATCCGGGGCCTTGAGGCGAACGAGGACGAGGCTTCCCCGTCCAAGACCAGCCCCCCGGCCGGCCGTCCGCCCGTGGGCCCCCGCGCCAAGGCGCCGGGGTCGCTGAGCCGCCGCGGCGCCGCGTACGGGCCCGGGCTGCCCCCGGGGCCGGCGGACTTCCAATACGAGTTCGACGCGCACGCGTACCCGAAGCTCGCGATGCTGCCGCCGGAGCGCCTGAGCTTCTCCCTGGCGCCGCCCTCGTTGCCGCCCCCGCACGGCTTCGAGGGGCTGCTGGTGGAGACGCTGCCGGCGGACGTCAAGGGGCACGTCGTGCTGATCGGGCCCGTGTCGGACCACTTGTCGTTCCTGCTGCCGCTGCGGTCGCACGGGCTCGCCGAGCACCGCCCGGTCGTCTTCGTGGTGCCGGCCATGCCCACGATGATGCAGCTGCAGTACCTGCAGCTGTACGCCGATGTGTATGTCCTCGTGCGGGACATGTTCCAGTTTGCCATTCAGGTCCCGGTGCCCTCTGCAGCCCCCGACCCTGTGTCAGCCAGCCCCCCCCACCCTCGACCCCCTCGGGGTCCCTCCCCCCCCCCCAAACCTCGACCCCTTCAAGCTGCAGGAAGGATGTGTTTTGTGTGACGCGCACTTGGGGTGCCCTTGGGTCCGTGCATTGATTGTGTGCATGTACGTGTCCCTGCGCGCTTGCACGCCGCTGCAGAGGCTGTGGCTTCCAAGAAATCACCTCGAAAAGAGGTTGTTGGATCAAGCGCAGGCGTGGGCGCCAGATGCTGCCCGTTTTGGGGATCAGTTGCGTAGCATTCCCCAGTGGGTGATATTGGATGCCCAACCCCTTGTAAAATCATGATTCCGGCGGGCAAAATGATTCCCCAATGAGTTTGTTGATTTGGACTCCTCCAACCCCCTGCACTGGGTGTTGCTTTTTTGGGAGGGGGGAAGGGAGTGGGTACAGGGGGGGGGGGGGCTGACGAGCCATATTTCATTCTGCGCTTTGTGCTGATCGCGTCTTGTGCTCACGCACCATAGCCCAGAGTTCCTTCGGGGGCTGGGATGGATTTGGGTCGAGCACCCATGGGGACTGATGCAGTGGCCGCTAGGACCATCTAGCCCCGGCCATGGGCCCCCCGAAAGCCCCGAAATTGCTGTTGTTTACGCTGTTTAATGGCATCTGGGAATTTTCGAAAATTCATCTTTTTCCGAAACCCTTCTGTCGCCTGGGATGGATTTGAGTGGTCTCACCAAAGGCCACAGAATTTTGGGGGTAGGGTGAGCCACAGCAGCACGCAATCGTGGTGGGGGGTGGCACTAGACCCCACGCTACTGGGCCACATAGCAGTGATGGTTGTAATAGTGACCGAATTATTTTGGTGGGGGTGGGGTGGGGTGGGGGCAGGGGGGCTCGGGGGGGGGGGGGGGGGGGCAGACCCGCCGTGAGGGGGAAAAGGACATATGGTGGACGGCCAGGACAGCGCGTGGAGGAACAGGGCACCTGGGCCTCACGCACACAAAAACACAGCGAGGCAGGCTACGGACGGCCTGTGGACAGAGGCGCGTGGACAGCAAAAACAGTCAAACGACCCCGGCAGCAACCAGCACATCCTCAATACGCCAACTACTGGGCGCTGCTGACGCGCAAACAGCACACCATGCCACATCCAGCACAGCCCCAACACACCAACTACTGGGCTCTGCAAACGCGGAAACGACACCAGCAAGAGCACCAGCCGCAGCAGCCGACAGAAAGCAGCAACCCGACGCAACATGCGAAGGGAAGAACGGGTGACTGTCCAGGGCCCCGTAAAGGAGCAACAACCAGATGGATTGTCACACAGGGGGGGGGGGGGCACCCCCCCCTCCACTATGTCCAGGCACAAGGGCGCGAGCCTGGCTGAATGTTTGCACTCCCACAGCCCGACAGGCCACAGCTGATTTGGTACAGTGGAGAAGGGAGGAGGGGGCCTTGCCCTTCACCCCAGCTATGAACACTTGGAAAAGCGGACTCAGAAAACATGATCTGGCATACTGAGGCGCGGTTGGAGCCAACCACCAACGGCCGCAGCATGCCGCAGCATGCTGCGGCCCTAGATTTTAGGATCCGTTGGTTGGGGTTTTGAAGCATGCTGCAGCCTGCCGCAGCGGGCTGAATTTTCTCACACAGTGAAATTAGCAAGCACATCCCTGAGATTCCTCGTGCTGAATGGGAGCGGTACATTATATTGTCTGCTCCATCTCCACTGCCAGAAACAACTTCTGTAAGAGTTGCTTGGTGGGAGGTGAAAGCTACTGATTTTCCTGTTCTGTCCTCAATTGCTGTGTTTTTTGTCCGGCGCCCTCGCTCTGCATGCCATGTGGAGAGGGCCTGAAGTTTGTTGGGACACATCCCGACGCATAATCGTCTCAAAACGAGTAATGAGACGTTGCGCCTTGGCGATCATGTAAGTCAATAAGATGGACAAGAAGCGAAAATGTGATGAGGAGCAGTAGAAACACGCCCACCCATGAATTGATTTTGCTGTTTTGATCTTTGCAGGGTATCAGGGTTTGCTTTTCACGGTGTTTGGGTCTGCTTTTTGTCTCCTTTGCGCCGTACGGAAAAGAGCGTATCCCCCACCAACGGGTTGAAGGATGCCGCGGCAAGACAAAGCTTTCTTGGGGACTGTTGGTGCTTGGTTGGAGCTAATTGCAGTGAAGCAAACCTGACCCATTGTGGTCCACTATACCCATCCCTGCCACACAGGAAGTTCGAGGAATGCATGGAGCTGCATTGCCTGGGGCCCTCAGCCCTTTTGCCTGGAGGGCTGAGCCACTGCGATGTGAGTAGCTCCGGTGTTGACAACGCGGTGCATGTGTTCCCTCATTTGGTGTTCGGTACACTGTTTTTGAGAGTCGGCTGCAGCGGAAGTTTGAGCGCTGCCATGTGGAGTGTGCTGCCCCATGTGTCCTCAGGACCTGGTCGCCACGGCCCACAGTGTACACGTCTTGAAGCTGCCCTTTCAGACCTCCAGCCACTCGCCTGACATCCGCATGCCCCATACAGAAGGGACCAGCGTGGCCAGTGACTACGGCACGCTGCTCTTGGGCCTCCGGCTCAAGGCTCTAGTTCCCAGTCTGCCCTCCGTCATGGTGCTGGACTATCTGTCCAATTCTCGTTTCCTGATGGATGCGAGGCCGCTGAAGGAGGAACCCAAACCCAAACAGGTGTGTCCGTGTGTGGGGGGGTGGGGGGGGGGGGCGCCCTCCACTGAGCCATTGGAATCTGTCCGAGCCCCCTCCCCTCCCCCCCCCTGTCATTTCCTTCTCTGGGCTCATGCCTTCCTCACAGCTCAACTTAGGCCGCCCATTGAGTGCAAGAGGCGTCACACGCCGCTTCGCAGCCCCACCCTCCGTAAAAGGGGGGTCCGCCTCGCCCCTCCGCCCTGGAAACAGGAGTCCTGAAGCTGCCTCTCAATGGGAGTGGTAGTGGCGGTTGCACCTGGTCTTCCATGGCCCTCTTGGCATTCGTGTGCGTGTGCGTGTGTGCGTGCATATGTGTCCCGGTGTGTGTGTGTGCAGGTGAGGGCACCGGCCATTGAGGATTCCTCTGGGCCATTGCGGACCCTCTTCAGAACTGACCTCGACCAACAAGCAGGTCATTCAAAAGATATGATGCGATACGCCAGCTGTGCAGGACGGTAAACTACCAGCCTTCACAGGATCCATGTGTGGGTGGGTGGGTGGGGGGTGGTGAACCACGGAGACGATCACATGTGGATGGGTGCCAGCCCCCCCCCCCCACCGGCACTTCTACCCTCGGAGAAGGGATCATCATATGCGAATCATGTTCGGACATGGCCCTGCACACCCCACCGCCCTCGTTCAGACCCGCCGCACCAAATGCATGGACTCGTTACGCCGTTGGGTCGCGATGCCCACCGGCTCCGACCACCATCCCGGCGCCTGCATGGGGAAGGTCTACTGTGAGCTGATGCCGGACGAGATCCTGCCCATCCTGTGGTTCCAGCGCTGTGTGGGGTACGTGCTGCCGCTGCTGCTGTCGGCACCCACGTTTGTCAGCCCTGCCGGCTCCTGGCGCTCTTCAAACCTCTACCTCAGCCCCATCCCAGAAAGCTTCTACCAGAGCCTCGCCGGCCAGCGGCGCCCGTCCGTCGGCAGCAGCGGCGCCGCACCCCCTGACGGCCTCAGCCAGCACTACAGCCCCAGCCCCGACTACGCGCCCCCGACATTTGGAGCGCTGTTCCTGTACTTGCTCAAGGAAGGCCATGGCGTGGCCATTGGGCTGCTGCGGGCCAGCGAGAGTGTGAACGAGGAGGTCAACGCCTCCGCCGCGCCCCAGTCCCACCGGCACAGCAGCTTCAGGTCGGAGAACGGGCAGTTGGGGGGGTCCTTCAGCCGCGACTCTCCGACCCCGCCGCCGGCCAGGCCAGAGCAGCAGTACCACGTGTACTGCTGTCCCCTGTCCACTACGGTGCTGCACGACAACGACCGGGTGTATCTGCTCTGTCGCCAGGAGCCCGTCGTGGATGCGATGATGCCCGACGGGAGGCAGGGGGCCTGAGGGCGGTGGCTGGACTGGCATGTGCGGTCTTCAACGGCATGAAAAAAAGAAGAATATGGAAAGCTTGATTGATCTGATGACTGACCCCTCTGTACCCGAGTCCCCCCCACCCCGAAGGCCCACGGAGTACGCTAGGCCTCATATGCATATCCAGCCCTGACAGTGCCCTTCCTCAGAACTCGGGCTCCTTGGAT
This sequence comes from Eutreptiella sp. 'Long Island Sound 2002', assembly GCA_964036045.1. NCBI lineage: Eukaryota > Euglenozoa > Euglenophyceae > Eutreptiales > Eutreptiaceae > Eutreptiella > Eutreptiella sp. 'Long Island Sound 2002'. The sequence continues at coordinate 8,854,912 of OZ038388.1, forward strand.
TTCTTTATGGACACCCTTGGCCGCTGTTGTTTTTCCTTCCAGGCGCCTCCAACCGCCTCCAACCGCCTCCAACCGCCTCCAACCTCAAACCCACTCTTCTCATGGCCCATCCCCTTTGCCTTTGCGATGGAAGGGCTGTCTCCGCGTTTGTTCTGAGAAGAGAGTTGAAAGAGACCATCCTGTGAGTGGAGGCGTGCGGGGGTTGCCTTGTGCAATGCTGACGGGATGGGGGCCACGCCTTTGTCCCGCCCCTTCGCAAGCATTCCCCTGTGGCCTGACCGTGGGGCCTCTGCATGAGCCATCCCCTGGTCTTCTGCCTCAACACAAGGCCCAAGCAATTGACCCGTGCTTATTGCAGGTCAACAGCCGCACGACCAACAGGGGCAGCGGAGATGGGAACTGTAGGGGGGGTTGATCTCGGTCGGCGAAATCTTGGGATCATTCAGCGCCAAAGAAGCAATCGGAGCCACTGCACCCCCAGTCCAGAGACTCCCTGTTTGCGATCACGGGGGTAGATAGTCTTCATGGGGTTGCAGGGGCAAGGCAGCAATAGCGTAATGAGCCTGAAAGCGTTATTGTCCATCATTCCTCCCAACCCCAGTCAGGTGCACTCGTCCACACGGATGGACTCTTACGTTTCCTGGTAAATGACACCCGCCCACCATTCGATCACGTTTGAGTGCCTGCTCCAATCTTGTGCAGCCCTCGACACAGATCCCTGCGGTGTTTGCCTTTTGTTGCCCCACGGGGGGGCCTTATGTGTCAGGCCGGAACCCCCCCCCTCTGGGCCCCCCAGCCCACACCAATTTGTGGCAACAGGGAACGGAATCCCCCTCCCCAGGCCGCGGGGGCTGCGGTTCGGAACCGAACCGGACCGCCCCCCGTGTGTTGCCCTCCCCCCAGTGTCAGACACACTGGAACCAGAAAATGGAATGCTCGGCTGAATCAAACCAAACGCCATCAGTCCTGAGCAGAGTTGCCGCTAGCGTCTGCCAAGCCCGCCACAACCAAGCGGGTCTGGCCCCAACTGAGCCATGCACCGGATGCGGCAGGTTCCTACTGAGTTCTGGATGTGAGTGGGGGCGAGTATTACCGGGTGGCACACAGCACAGGGCCGATTCCTAACGAGACCCAGATTCCCTGCCGGGCGCCAGTGGCATGTCTGGTCCTGAGCAGACCAACCCAAAGACGCATACAACGATGCCATGCGGTGCCCTATGCAGTGGCAGCCTGATGCATAGAGAGAGCGAAAAGCCAGACACACCGATGGGGATTGGCAGGCAGAAGGGGCTCTATGCCGGTGAAATGGGGGCCTCTGCGTCTACATGCAGGGGGACACAGTCGTCGCCTGCAGTCCGGACCTGAGCAAAGGAGACGGGTCCCCTTTGGAAGTGGAATTCATAAGTTTTTCGCACACGGGTCATGAAGTGTCACGTGTATTCTGTTGGCACGGGAGCACAGGGGTTCGGTGATGATCCCGCAGCCACGTTGTTTTTGGGGGAGGGAACGTCTCCATTCCATCCGCCACTGTGGCATCCTGATCATTGAACACCAGCCACACCGCGTTCATATTTGGCTCTTGATTGGACTCGCGAGGAGGATGCCGCCTCCTCTGGAGCCACTCACTGCCCGGGGTGCCCTCGTGAGCAACAGTGTGCGACTCCTCTCCATAATATTCAGGAGGGAGACCAGCATTGGCCTTTAAGAGGGGGGGGGTCTGTGTGTGGGGGGGGCTGGGGGGGGCACCTCATTATAGAGCTCCTGCAGTGCACACCAAACCAGCCCCCGCGCCATTGGAATTTGCCCCCTGCCCCAATTGGCGCCTTGTCCAGATCCACTGGGTCTGTCCGAGTCAGCGGTGGCCTGCAGCCTCCACTCCGTTGCAGGGGGGCTGAGACGCCCTTGTGGCCCCGTAGGACTGGCCTGGCCCTCTCGCCGATGCCGATATGGCGGAGAGGAGAGTGTACGGAGGATGGACCGTCAGGCGTCCGCCGAACCAGCCCCAATGACCGATGATCCGGGGAAGTGGTGCAGAGGCCGAGCGGAGAACCTCATGAGATGCTGACCAACCACATGACCCGAACTGTCAGCCACGGGGGGGGGGGCGGCCGGGCCCGGTCCTTGTATGCGACTTCCCCCAGCCCCCCGCCCCCCTCCCCCCCCCGAGTTTTGAAAGATAGTGGTGTGGGGGCCATGGCGCCAACGGCACCATATTTTTTGTCCCGTGCTTAGTTGAAGGGGGTACTATGCCTTTGGTCCTTAAGACCCTGAAGACTTTCTTCCTGGCAAAGACGAGAAATCGCGATTATCGCATACATACCTCTATACCCCCATGCCCCCAGACACACACACCCCCTTGAGGTATGCATGTGATATTGGTGGGTCGCGCGCAGCCCCCCCCCTCGGCCGAGCTGCCAATCCCCCCCCCCTCCCGCCGCCCCCCCCCCGCCGCAAGTTTTGACAGATAGCTGGGGGACGGGTCGCATCAGGACCGATTGTAGCCCCCCCCCCCCCCCCCCCCCCGTGCTGTCAGCACCGAACAAGACCCTGCCGGGGCGTCGGCTTGTCTGTTGAGGCGACATAGGCGCTCCCGGTTGCATCAAGATTAGTGGACACGCTTCCATCATCCCTCGTTCTGTCACCTTCATCCGTCCGCCGTCAGGCTTCAGATCGCTTGCGGTCGTGTGGGCACCACATCATTTCTCTCGTGGATGGGTCGGGCAGATTGGCGCCATTTTGCGGATTACGTGGGCCGCACAAGCTGCACCGGCTGTCGCTGTGCTGGCAGTGGTCAGGGGCCAGTCCCTGGCACCGACACACACACACACACACACACACACACACACACACACACACACACACACACACACACACACACACACACAACTGCGCCCACACAGATACGCATGCACGATGACTGTGCAGTATGTTTTGCTTCTATGGTCGCCCAATGCATCCCTCAGCTTCTGGGTCATGGTGATTGGTTGGGTCATGTCTCCTGGTGGTGATGGCGGGTGGTGGTGGTGGCTGTGATGATGATGAGCCGGTGAATTCTTCAGCCAAAGGCAGGCTCTGTCATGGAATGGTGCAGATGCCGTCGTCCACGACACTTGTAACACACACCACGACGCATGCTGCCACGACATACTGCCCCCCACTCAGGGCTCCACGCAATTCTTTCCTCTGACGCACATCCCGTTGTGCCCTGTCAGCCTTGCCCTCCTGTGACCTCCGCCGCAAGAATGCGGCTCCGCGCGGGTGGCCGTAGTGACTGTGCAGGAGCATGTCCCCTACGTTCGCGGCGGCCGTGCCGGCTGCCCTGTTGGGTATGGCCGTGGGCATGCCACATGGCACACCCAATTCCGGTGTTCGTCATGTTTGCTCGCCTCTCGCCCACTTCCGAGGGCCGATCCGCTGCAAATGCCCGACGACGCCTGGATCGACTGCGATGCGTAGCGATCCCCCTCTGCACACGCCTTGTGGCCCTGCGAGTGGGCCCTGGGACAAGCAGCCACGGCGGTGTTGTTGCGCGAGGTCACTGGTGGGCCGGTCGCACTGGCCACTGCTGACTGATGTGCTCACTGGGGAGTTGCACTCTAGACCGTCGGAGAATGTCATGCCAAAGACTTGGGCCCTGCCTTTCTGGGGGGGGGGGGGGCTTTGCGGCCCAGTTGGTGGGTTTAGGGGCCGTTTTACTGCCACCGTCAGGGGTGGGTAGGATACAAAAAGCCAGTGTGGGTGAATCGAGTTTTTTTTTGCGGTTGGGTGTGCGGCGGCGCGCACTGCACAAGAAACCGGCTCATGGGCCGCGTCCGGGTGGGTCACGTCCACAGCTTGCCCCCTGTTGGGCTTCCTGGCCGGAGTGGCTCAGTGATGCCAAGTAACCGATCCTGACTTTTCCCCCCGTTTGTGATCCGTTCGTGATCCATAAGCTACCACCAGGTGTCGGGGGGGGGGGGGCACCTTAAGTCCAATCCTGTGGCACGCTCATGGCTGAGGACCTCGCCTTTCACTGCGTACTGTTATCTGCCATTGCGCGGTTCGGTCATATTTGTAATAATTCTCCGTGTTAGTTTTGGAAGGGAGCTGCACTCGTGAACGCAGAAGCATTTGCGGTTGCTTGCAGCTGGAATTCGGTTTCCTTCATCTTGCATCCGGGCAGTGCTGTGCGGGTGCATGGCAATCATGAGTGAACGATGATAAGCAGGTGCACTTGCATGTGTATTTTGAGGGACCAACGCATGCTGCACGGGGCGGGGGTGCTTTGATGCCGGGGGGAGAGTGAGTGTGTGCATGAGACAGAAAGACAGAGAGCGAGAGTGTGAGTGTGACTGTCCACAAGCACCGGATGTCTTTTTTGAGGTGCTTTTTTATTTGGTCTGTCTTGGTTTCAATTTGCTCTATTGCTCGCAGTCCTTGTCAGAGCGCTGCTGCTTTGATTTGCTCCAGGTCTCATGTCTGCGTGCAGAAAGGTCCCACTGCAGCAGCTGCTTTTGATGTTCTTGCGTGACCCCACGCATCTTTTTGCGCATGTGTGTGTGTGTGTGTGTGTGTGTTGCAACGGAGGTGCCCAGGTGTCAATTGTGTTGTTTGCACGATTATTACGCCCCGGCGCAGCCCGAGGCTTTTCTGTGTCAACTCAGGGGCAACACCCGAGGTGGTGTTGTCGTGGAAGCGCGAGAATGTTGCTGAAGTTGGTACAACTGCCCTATCAGCCCCTTTCTGTGCCGGCAGAATGCAAGGGACTCGGCGCAGGACCAGTCACATCTGTCGGGGGTGTCGTACCGCGGCACCTGCCGAGGGCATCTCATCGTGGACGCGGGCTGGTCAGGCTGGCGGTGCGGCGGTCGGACCGCATTCGTCGATAAGTTGTTCCTCCTTTTGGGCACTGCATGCCCCCCCCGACGAATTCACTCACAATGTTTTGTCATCCGTGCGCGGTGTTGTGGCGTTGCACGTCAGAGTCGGGGTGTGCGGTCCAAAGGGTGTGGTGCACATTTGATTCATTGTGTTGTCGTATGATTGTGTCGTCGGATTCATCACCTTGTTGTGATCCCCCATGTCCTGAGAAATACCCTCCCCATCAAGTGATAGCAAACCACTTCACGTCACCGCCACCTCCCGGACTTCCGCCGCTTCTGTTCATACATGGGGATGCACCTCCTTGTTGTGGACATGCGACACACGCGGATTTACCCACGGCGTGTGGTGTGTGGGCTGGTTCTCTCCGTTTGAACAACACCACCACACATAACGCGATGATGCATGACTTCATGGTCTGTCACAGGCCATGCCTGCCTGAAGTAGCCTGGGAGCCAGCTGCGGTTTGGGCAGGCCTGTGCTTAATTTTCTTTTTGGCAAGGGTGCCAGGTTGTGTTTGCATGAATAACGAGGAAGCGGAATGGCCAGTTGCCCTCCCCACCCCTGTTCAGAAGCAAGCACAAGGGGTGTGTCTGGGCTCTGGTTACAGGGCTGGTGGTTTACCCTCCCTGGAATAGTCCCCGCCCTTCCATAGTGCCTTGGCGAGGAGGGGGGGGGGGGGGGGGCACCATTGCTTGCCCTGCAAATCCATGGCGCCCGTGTAGTGTGTAGTCACAAGTACCTTGCCTGATCGATTATGTGAACCCTTATACACCTAGATGCACATGCATTCCGAAGACACCAAAAAGAGTTTCTTATAGGGCCGAATGTTTTCTAGAATTGTTCGAAATTCCAGTATCTTTGATCCCCTCCCCCAAACAAAAACCAAAGATACTGCAACGGCGACTGCCACTGTGCAATTTTTAAGCACAGAACAACATCATCCTAAACAATGTGCCCCCTGCTGCATTTCCTGGTGATCCATGTCTGCATTTGTGTTCTTCAAGGGTATTGCAATTTCCCACTATCTCATCGTCGGCTGTCGGCCTGCTGCGTGCAGTGCTGGCTTTCATGTTGCCGGCCGTCATGTGTTGAAGGGTACGTTCAGCAGGAAAGGGACTGCAGCAAGAAAAACAAGGGTCAATGAACTCGGTGTCTGATGGTGCGTGACTTCCACTCAGAGTGCCAAAGTCCGCCACTCCTGGTTTTTGAGCAGATTCGACTCTTCTCTTTCTGTGTCAAAGTGCATTCTTTCCCGATTTTTGGGCGTTCAGATTGTGTATGGCAGCTACCTCCTGCTGCATGCTACCACCTCCCACATGCAGCGGCGCTCTACGAGACCACAATCTCCGAGCCTGTGCTTCCTCCTAGTCCAGGCTGGATTCGCTCAAGAAAAAAAAAACGGATGCGCTATGTTTTACAGAAGCACAGAGACAAGGTGCGTCGTGTATGGACTCTGTGTTCAGTGGTCAGTGCTTTCCTGATCACCTGATCTGCTGCTAATGGTCTCCATTTGCTGAAGTCTATTCTATAACCTGTGGTTCAGGCCGGGGCCTTGAGCGGTGCTTTGTGTAGGACCGGCCCTTCTTCACTGCCCAGACCTGCGTCACCTCTGCCGTTTTGCTTTGCCTCCATGTGCTATGCCATCCCTCAGAATGTCCTTTCTGCCGCTTTCGTCTGGTGTGACCAGGTTGCCATGGTCCTGCCTGGTGGTGAGGCGTACACCTTGCAAAGTCCTTTGCTGATGGCGGACCCAACCCGTGGTGTGAATGCGCATTCATCAATAGAGGCACAGTGACAACAGCATAGGGGCACAAGACAAAGACTGAACGAATCCACCATTATACCAGAGCCCGGAGTGCGAATGATAATAGCCAAGAATACTCTCACCACTCTGCAGGGCAATTTCTTTGTTTTTCTTACTGTACTGACTCCCTCTACTGAGATATTCTGAAGAGCCTACCTGGAGTGGGACGTGTGTGAGAAGCACTGAATCCCAAAATCTGAGTGGCAAGCCTGCTGCACTGCACTACCCATATCCCGGATTGACACCCCATCATGACCGTGTGGCTACCGCTGCACTGCTGTATCCATCGCTCACCTGAGACGGGTTTGCTGCACTCTTCCCTCTATAAGTCTGAAATAATGCACCATCCCTGACCCAAAATGCTGTGCTTGACCCATAAGCTTGAGTGGCACCCACTGCAGTGCTTTGTTGTCAACTTTGTTATTTCAAGGAATAGGGTCCACCAATGCTGTCTGCACATCTACGTGTCCATGGGGGTGCGGATGCATTGGGAACTGGGAGTATTACACATTTTTGCTGCTTGTGGGATCGTTGTAGAACTCGACAGCTCTGAACCTTCATTCCGAGAATTGTCTCGAGTACTGTGCAGTGAGCAGGCTACGCCAGCTCATCTTCATCTGCCCCCCCCCCCCAAAGATTATTGCACATTTTTGCTGCATTTCTTTTTCGCACAATAACGTTTTGCATGAGGCGGTAAGCTCTTGGGGCATTACACTCTCTGTATGCCGTGTGCCCGTGCAGAGAGCGCCAAGAAAATTGGGTTGGCCCTTCCTGACTTCGGACAGTCTGCGAACTCCACAAAGCAAACTATCACGAGATGATCTTTGCGTTTTATGTGTCTTTTATGTGTTCATCGGAGAGGTAGAGTATTCAAACCTTAATCAAGCAGAGAGGCAGCACCACCCCACCCACCCCAACCCCCCCCCCCCTCGTGCGAGAAGTGGGGGACGTATAGCCGAACGGGGCCCCAGCATCATGGTCAAGCTTGAGGCACAGTATGTACGCCAAGACCCCAACTCAAGGGCGTCCAACAGGCACACAACATAAGCGCTGATGCAGGCGCAACAGTTAGCAGAGGCAGTGCTCCTACCCCAGCCAGGGAGGTCAGGGAAGCGAGCATTGCGCATCCTACCGAATGAATACTGAGCGAAATTGGATGGGTCTGAGAATGCCCTGTGTATCACTTCGGGTTGCATGTTGGAGTGGTTCAGACAATGCACACGTGTGATGTGCACTGGCATATCAGGAGCAGTGGCAAACAGCCTTGCGGCATGTCCCTGTTGGTCGGGAATGAATGAGAGGTCAGGCCAAGCCATGGCAAAGCCAAAAAAACAAGCAACGAACAAGCAGACTGCCTGTACCTGCAGTGGTGACTACATGCTGGCACCCTGCTTGCAGGACACACACACGCACCCACCCACCCACGCACCCACATAGGGTCCCCGGCTCACTCAACCGGGCTAAGCGTAGGTCTCGCAACCGTAAGGCCGTGGGTTCGATCCCCGGAGCGGGCATGTCTGGAGGCGGGAGGCGGCAGCCAGTCCTGGGGTAGCGAGCCAGGTTCTGGCCCAAGTGCATATCGCACTGGTCGAGGGGTACCACAGGGACGCTCGCACACCCCTGGCCTGCACCGTGGGCCTGCTATGATGGGGTAAGCGACCCGACCCGAGGACGCCGGTGTGGCCTATACGGGCTCAACCGGGAGACCTGGTAAAAATGGTACAACCCACGCACGCACACACACACAGACTGCCACAGGCACGAACAGAGCATGGATTGAATCACCCCCTTCGTGGGGCAATTGGCAATTGGCACACACACACCCTCACAGTTTTAGCATTGATTGAAATACTTGGGCGTCACACACGCACACACCCTCATGCCCCAAGATACGCCTGCATGCAAAATTCCCAACGGCCCTCCACCACTCTCTGCACCACTATTCACCCATTTGCTGATCCCACGGCCTGTCTCTCCCAGTTACCAGAAGTTCCTTGAAGACTTGCTCTTTCTTGTGTGCCTATGGTGGTGTTATGGCACAGTGCATGCAGGAAACGGAGGTCTTCGGAAAAATTTCAATTTCCAGTCTTGAAAATCTGCCCCTCAAAAAATGTCGAAGGAGGCACCGAAAATCCTGCAAAACCATTGCATATGGTCCGACACAAAACACAATCACGCAACGCTAGGCTTGCACTGTGAAGCATGTGTGAAAATATCTGAGAAAGAGGGGTGCAGAGACCCCCAAGGATGTGGGATGCATGCAACACCCCCCAAACCAGACTAGCATGTGCTGGTTTTTGTGTGACACTCTGCAGGGAAACAAGCACTGAGTCCGAGAAATTCCTGCAGTTGCCCATCTGCTGTGCTTAAATGCAGGTGACTACAGTTACACACGAACACTTGTCCCACACATATTCATCCTTTTTGTGTATTTTCCCCAAACAGGTCTGCGGTCTGCTGTGCTGAAAATTGGCACACCGACTTCCTGCACTTGTTAATGGACGTTAGGAGCCTACGATACGAGGCACAACAAGAGGAGCACAAAAACAAAAAGATTTGGTACTAGTTGTGCCAGTTTTGGCACAAACAAGAGGTGCAAGTGAGAAAGTTGATGCTCATTTCCACACCAGCCCCTAGTCTATTCTTCTCGCAGTCCTAGCTCTGATTTTGCTATCTTCCATTGTGCAATTAATCCATTCTTGCCGTATGCCCTTGGCAGATTGATCTTTCAAAGTGTGAGATAGTTGGTGTGTGTCAAAACTAAGTTGCTTTGGGGGTGCACTTAGCGCAGTGCGCGCGCAATGCAACTATTTGGGGCGAGTGGCCGTACTAGAGACCCATACTTGGCATCACTGGTGTTTGAGGGTAGGTTTGGATGCTTCTTCCACATTGGGAATGTGTCATTGTTGTATTTTTATGCAATTTCACCCATTTCCACACTTTTTCACACTTTTTGCTCATTTTCACCACATCCACTCTTTTTTGGGTCGATTTCTCCTCACCATGGAGACCCCAAGAAGGTAGGGGTGATGTAGCCATATTGATGAATCGGCAATCCAAGATGGATACCTGGGGGAATAAAGTGAATATTTCCCCCCCCGATTAAGGCTAGTGGTCTCCCAACAGAGAAGCTAAATACTCTGAAATTTCACTTAAATATTGTGATCTGATTCAGATTCAAATCTGATTAATTGCCATTCAGTTGCTTGGCCAAGCCATGGCCATGGAAATCCATGTGTCTCTAGACACCTGGTGTCCGATATTCCTAACGTCTTATGTGAAGGGAAGGTAGCTTGCAACTATCTTGAGCCAGGGTAGATTGGATCACCTAATTTTAAGGGTGTTTGGAAGGGGTGTGTCTTGGGGTTCTTCGGGGGGGGGGGGGACAGGAGTTCTTGAAAAACGAAGGTTCTGCCTACTAACCCTCTGATAACCCCATTACCCCTGATCAAGTCTTTCTGTTTTATATTTTCTATCACATACATGAGCGATTTGCAGCAGTCTGGTGATGGAGCTTGGGCCCGGCCGGAGGATGGCATACCGAGTTAGCAGGCGAATGGGCGTGGGAAATGCTTCTAGCCGACAAGCCAGAACTACAAGACAAGGCATGGTCCTACCTCGTGTGGCACCTAGCAAAAGCCAATGAAGTTCCCCAAGAGCACAAGACAGACGTGGTCATCGCGGGCATCAATAACTGGATCTGATCAAAGCGCCTCCATACCACGACATTGACAAAGTGCTTCCACAACATTTTGCATGTGAACATGGTGAACAGCAAATTTATGAATCACAGAGATGCATTCTTGTTTGGCATAATGTTGGCCTAGGGTTTTCAGGTGCAAAGTTTCGACCTCTCCACAGACCAGTCCCAGGTAGCATTCTCAGTCGCCAAGATCATATGCAGGGACGACAACCTTACGGAGCCAGGTTTCGAACCGGAAAGCTAGGGAGACAAGCCGATGAACTCGTCCGACGACGAGGAGTACCGACCGCGCTACGACCTCTTGACCCTGAAAAATCTGAAGAGTGAAAAACTGACAGGGGAGACACGGTGGACTCAACGGCTGTGCCACGGCGTCGAAAAAGTTCATCAAAGGTGTGCTACACTACCCGAGCAACTCCTACCCTCGGCCGATGTCGGAGGCTGGCGCAAAGGTGATTCTAGGCCAGGAGCTCTCCATTTGGGTGTGGAATACCATATGGACGTGTGATGAGGCAAGAAAGCGCCATCTCAAGGAAGAGGATAAAAAGAAGGCGAAACGGGAAAAAAAGAAGAGGCGCAAAATAAGGAACGCTCCCGAAAGTCCAAAAAAGGCAACAGAAAGGGATGGTCGGACAGCTCATCAAACTCCTCTTCAGACTCGTCCGGCAGCTCCATCCTCATCGGCGGCCTCGTCCCCAAAGACCAAGTCTACGGCCTCAACGAGCTCCACCTTGTGGCAGCCGGCAAAGCCGGCGATGATCATCGTCGACGGGCGTGAGCGCTTCCGTGGAAAATCCACAAACAACCTCATAGACTACTCAAAGCTCCAGCACCAAGTGTAAATTTTGCAAGTCCCACCACTGGTGCTGGGAGGGCCCCGCCTACGGATGCCCGGGCCCGCGCAAAAAAATGAAAGAACGAGGCGGAGAGGAAGGGGTCGCTCGCAACAGGGGTTGCCCAACTCGAGAAGGCGGCCAAACTCGGATTCGGGAAGACGTTCGACTCCACGGTGGTGCTGGGCCTCGCAAAATCTACTGCAGATTGCTTATCGCAACTCAGGGTTGCCGGGCGCAACGCGGTCGATCAGCCAAACATGAGCGACAGAGACGTCCTCCAAGAGGCAATGCTACACGTCGCCAAAGCAGGGTACACGGAGTCAAATGTCAAGAAGTTACTTTCGGGGGCCCGATTGCTCGAAAAAGCTGGAGTGGATCGAGCCTGTCACAGTACCCGGGGATTGGCTCATGGTCGAATCCATTCAGAGATGCGTGGACAAAGAGGCCAAGGCTCGCAACAAACAGTGGGCGACAATGCAGTGCATCGTCCAGCTCTGTAAACTTGCAAAGTCACCGCGGGAATGGGAGATCACGGCGCTTTCAGCGTTGTCCATTGCCTTGGGGTTGCGAGCGTGCGAAGCTATTACAATGCAGCCAGACGATCCAAACATCCACTTCATGAGAGCAAAAGACCGCCGAGGGCCACACTCCGAACAGCTGGCCCATGGGCAAGAGCATGGGCACTGTTCCTTGCCCGCCTCAGAGTGTTGGGGGGACATCACCCCCACAGACTAGCCTACATTCATACAAAGCAACAGCTCAACCAAGCCCCGGTCGACATGCTGCAAAAAGAGGGCTGCACTTGCAGAACCATCCGCTGGCATCGCAGACAGTCACGAGGGGCACAGCCCAGTGATGAGCTACTACAGCGAAAGTTGATGCTAAGGGACCACCCCATCTGTGCGCAAATGTATAAGGTGTCACAGCTGCCTGAGATCAAGCCGGCACGTACGGTCATGGTTGCCACCGCCCTCTTCCAGCTGGTTGTCTCCATTTCGCGTCTCGCTAGCGCAGTGGCCGCCGTTGCCCTATTCTCCCGGGTCTTATCTGTAATTCTGGACATGGAGCTTTTCTGTGAAGCAGATGGCTACTACGACTACATACCCACGTCAACAAACTCCATACCACATAAGGTCACCCCGCAAATGGCTGCCAGAGGACTAGGAGAGGCGGGCAGAGTGAGAGTTGCTTGGTCCATATGGAGAAAAGTCGTACCCAAGGGACTCAAAACTGCATACAGGAAAGCAACGCGACACTACCATCCACAACACATGGCTCACTACAGACGGCAGGACACCATTAAACAAATGCTCGAATCTGTAATGGTGAGAACAAATGGCCTGTGACACACACGAGCCCGACAATCAGCCGGAGCCTTCCTGAGATACAAAAACGCTGAAAAATGCAAGCTGCTGCTCAACGCTGCCAGACTCAATGCGTCGGAACCCAGAAAGACATGCAAAATTCGACTCCCAACACTCAGCGGCATTACCAGGGACATAGGCAGAGACGGGATGGGCAAGTGGATGCTGAAAATTGATTTAACAAATTGCTACTGGAGCATCCGCCTCCCACATAGTTGGAGAAATTTTTTCTTGGTAGCCAGGGGGGGGGGGGGTCGTTACAAGTTCACTCGCCTCCCTTTCAGGGCGGCAGTTGGAAAAGCTTCGCTCTGCAGGCTTCATTATCAGCCCCAAAAGTGATTTGACCCCAGCCAAGGCAATGACATTTGTCGGCAAGCACGTAGACACTATCAACAGGCAGGTATCAAACACTCCAGAGGTTTTGGTTGGAGCCTTCAAAATGTACATACGTATGTTGGGGACAGGCGTGTTGCGAGGTGATGACATGCTCCGCCTTTTGGGCATGCTCCAATGGCTGTCGCGGCCCGCATCGCTGTCACACTTCGTGTCGGGGGCCTACTAGGCTGCGACTTTCGCCTCAGGCAGGCTGTCCAGGGCGCTCTCCCGCAGCATTGCATCAGCACTCATGTTTTCCCTGTTGCCTCAATCCTTCCAAAGCCAGGCTCAGGTCAATGGCGACATCCTCTTCGTTGATGCGGCGCCTGCACCGTCTCCTGCAAACCCCCTCCGTTTCCGTATAGGTATAGTGGGTGGGGTGGGTTATTACAAGTCCTGTATCAGCCCCCAATGGATCGACAGCCTGAGCACAGACTTGGAGCGAGCATACAGCAAGATATCGTCCAAATAAACCTGGAAGCTGACTTTGCCCTTGTAACTCTGCCGGGCTGAACAAACAAGGGACTTGATGAGAACTTGGCAGACTGCTGGGCTGTAGCGCCAACCAAGTAGCAGGCGGAACTGTTCGCCCTCTACACAGGTGCCAAAATATCAGCTTACAAAAGACAGCACATGGTTTACCTCGGGACGGACAGTGATGTGGCACGGTCACAGTTAGTCACTTAGAAAGCGCTGATAGCTTGCAAAACACAACACAGGCTGCTGTGTCGCGTTTTCTGGGTGAGGTACCGGAGCGGCATCTAGCTGGGTTTATTCAGGGTCGACTCTTCACGAAATCCTGCCGACCCTTTGAGTAGAATTGCAGACTTCCCCACAGAGACCGCTGCACATGCAGCTGCTGAGACGCACCGCAATGTGTGGGGGCAAAGTCCCCAGCCATTCTGCAATCTGTACATACAACCGCCTCTGCCTTGAAGGCCAGCAGCCTAACAGAGAGCGTTCTGGCTCGCATACGCTCGCTCATTGTGTACGAGCTTGTTGGCAGTCAGCAGTGGGGCACAGTTGAGGAGGGTGTGCGGAACAGGAGTTCTTGAAGAACGAAGGTTCCACCTACTAACCCTCTGATAACCCCATTACCCCTGATTAGGTCTTTCTGTTTTATATTTTCTATCACATACATGAGCAATCCCACCCGCTTGCCCTCTAAGGCTTTGTCTATGTTCCGCAGACCTTGCGGAGTTTTGTCCATATGCAATAGGCTATAGTCCTTCGATTGGCACATTGTGATACTGTGGAGTGAAAGGAACAAAGGGAACCTGGTCTACGAGTAGCGCTCAGTATAAGGACGTCTCCTTTGAAGGCCCAAGTTGAGCGCATGCAAGAGCTTTGGAAAGGGATGCAAATTATGGTTGTCCGTTTCAAGCGTCTTAATTTTTGCACACCGGAGGTGTGCAAGATGAGCACCATGTTCAAGGACTCTGGTAAGAATAAATCAACACAGTGCAGTTGCTCCCTGGTTCGAGATGTTTCTCAAGAATTGTGCCACATGGGTAAGCAAAATGTATCCCCGTGGGTTCTTTTGTGGTTAAACTCAGGGGCAGGCCCGCTTTACGATTCTACGATTTTATGATCCTACGGTTTTACAGCTCTTTTTTTACGACTTGTCACGACATTTTGTGGTCCTTTTGCAAGTTTTACCATCCGTTTGCCTCCGCTGTTTGGTTACGTGTTCTTCCTCCCATCCAAGCCCCATGATCACCTCTGCTTTTTGCTCTGTACATTTGGTCACGGGTAATGGCATGACCAGAGCGTGTCTCACAGAATCAGCGTCCTGCTTGCACAGAAATACCCCGCTGCCTCTCTTCCCAGATCCTCTTGACATGTCCAATCCCGTGGTGTTCTTTGATGTTGAGTCTGGTGGTCAGCCTGTGGGCCGGCTTCTGTTTGAACTTTTTGCGAAGGATGTCCCCAGGACCGCCGAGAATTTCCGTGCCCTTTGCACTGGAGAGCGAGGTACAGGGCAATGTGGGAAGCCCCTGCACTACAAAGGCACCCCGATCCACCGTGTGATCAAGGGGGTAATGTTGCAGGGGGGGGACATTGAACGCGGCACAGGCGGGGGTGGTGAGTCCATCTATGGCAAGCATTTTGCAGACGAGGGCTTTGCCCACAAGCACTGCTACGGCTGCTTGTCCATGGCAAATTTGGGGCCCAACACAAACAACTCCCAGTTCTTTATCATCATGGGTAAATGCTCAGAGCTCGATGGGCAACATGTTGTATTTGGGCAGATCACAGAAGAGTCCAAAGCAGTGCTGAAGAAACTGCAGTCTGTGAAGGTCACTGCCCCCATGCCCCAAGGGAAGAACATTCCTTTGCACTATCTTGCACCTCCGCCTTTCTGGTCAACACGATGCACCCGTATTCAGTCAATCCCAGTGCGCAATAAATATGTTGTTCATCGCACCAACCAGAGGATGAATGATGTTCTTCCAGCGTTGGATTGTAGGGATTGCATTGTGTGCTGGGTGCGCGCTGTGTGCAATTTTGGCCGTTTTGAACAGGGCAAAGGGACTTCCTTCCGACCCCCAGGCGACACCCCCACCCAACCATGCACATCACAGGGAGCCTCAAGTGATCACTTGCTCCAGCACGAATACATACAAGGTTGAAAGCCAGTGCAGAAGCCCAAGCAGTCGCACCCGGCTACCTAGCAATAGTACAGATGTTAAGGTTTGGGACACCACAGGTTAAAGGGGCCCTTTAAGGTTTTTCTTCAACAATTCTCCGTATGTCGTTGTACAATTAATCATAAGCTCAAGGGGTATGACCCAAGATTTATGCTCCAAGCCAATGTGGACAGCAATGCTGTGCTGCTTCATGATGTTCCACTGCAGCTTTTAGCCTGTGTATGCGGGGTTGGAGGTGGTTGGTGGTTTTGGGGTTGGTTCCGGTGCAGTCACCCCAATAGTGGGTGCTGTGCGGAAACTTTCCAGAGTGTTGCACTGTGCTGACGCACCCAAAAATTTTTTCTGGTTGGGACTTCTGGATGCATGAGTGGAAGCACCGCCCAACTGCAACCACTGATGAGAGCTGTATTCCTTTGCCAGCGAAGCCCATCGCTGGTCACACACACAATCTGTGCGCACCTCTCATTATTCTGGTGAATAGGTGATCCAGCGGGTGAAGCACCTAGAGTTGGTGGAAGAGGGTACAAGTTGGGGGCCATCCATCATGAACGCCCCCCACACACCCCTGAATGCAATACAATGGCCTCTTAGATTATTTTGTGTATTATTTGTTTGCAACCGCCCGGCAGTGACAAATTTGAAAAAAGACGTTTGGATGCATCAATTTCTGTGTGCTGTATACAGTGTGCAGCCGTTCATTTCCGTGTGGCTTTAGCTGAGGCTTCAGAGGGTTTTCAACGGACTGGGACAGATACTTCAGGGGGCTTTGGCAAGGCTTTCCCAAAGCAATGAAGGAGCCTCGGCGGCTGGGGCAGAGAATGGCAAGCAAGATTACACCCAGGCCCAACAAGCCGATTCTTGTTTCAGCTGCTTTTTTTGTTATTGTTCTTAGTTTTCGCTTTTTTGTTTTCGTTTCTTGTTGTTTGCTGGTGTTGGGGGTGGTTGTGCTGCTGCTGTTGCTGCTGTTGCTTTATGAATTGTTGCTTGAGCTGTTGTTGCTTTTGATGATGATGATGATGCTGGTGGTGGTGGTGGTGGTGGTGGTGGTGGTGGTGGTGGTGGTGGTGGTGGTGGTGGTGGTGGTGGTGGTGGTGGTGGTGGTGATGTCGCTGTTGTTATTTTTGTCATTGTTGTTGTAGGTCAACTCCCAAGACCGCCCGGTGAATCCTGTCGTCATTGCCGACTGCGGGGAGCTGAAAGACGCGTTGCTGCTCAAGCCCAGCCCGACAGCACAGACCCGACTGCGAAGTGTGATCGTAGGGAAGAAGCGGGGGAGGGACGACGATTCCGCTGATGCGATGGATGTTGCAATGGACCAGGGACCACAGGCCCCTGCAGCCAAACGGCTGAAGCGGTCGGATGGCACTGCGCTGCCCGTTGGGGACGTTATGGGGCACCTGGACAGCAAAGTGGAGCTGAAGCAGATGTTCCATGACATGAAAGTGCGCCATGAGAAGCGGCTGAGAAAGAAAGGAATGAAAGGGAAGAAGAAAGGCAAGACAGTGCGCCTGCACCGGGGGAAGAAGTGAGTGGCAGGGGTCCAGGCTTAGCATTCAGGCCAGGCTGATGAATGCGGAGCGGACTGGGCCAGAAGGGCCACAACCGTTTTGCAGCCGCCAGCACGGCTACTGCAACCGCTCTCCAACCGCCAGTAACCCCTCTGGTAACTGCTCTTGAATGCACTGCATGTCCAACTCATTCGATGGGGGGGTTAAGGTCTAAGGGGGGTCCGGGGCTGGACAACACCCACGCCAAACGACTTGCCATGGGCGGCCCCTGGACCCAAATCAGGGCATGCTGCCCACCCAGCCTTCCAGACCGGGTGCTCGGGTTATGCTGGCCTCCAAGGCGACGTCTCCACAGTAGGGGCCTGGGTGTAGTCCCCCTCGCCCACATCCCGCCGGCTTTGCATGACCCCTTCCTCTGATGAGTACTCGGATTGTCGGGCCAAGGGGGTATGTCATAGGGGCAGGAGGGTACTCCGCTTGGCGGCTACCCTCCGCCCGTCGGGCGGTTCTTGACAAGGTGCGGCGAGCACGCCCTGAACGCCGCAGAAGGCCCGCAGAATCCGGGTCGGAGCAAAGGAGGACGTGCTTCCGAGGAGGCCAACAACGGTGCGGTGCTGACCGTGGCGCACGCGAGCGACAACGCAGCCCCTGGGGATGCGGTCCACGCGGTCGAGAGCAGTGCTCAGCGCGAGGAGGAGCGGCGAGACGGTGCCCGGCCAGCGTGCGAGCGGCGCCAGGCTCCTGCCCGACGGTACGGGCGCCGTCGTCCCTTTTGACTCTGATGTGGGGCCCGCAGTGTGAGCGCTGTAGCTTCCGGCTGTTTTGGTGACCCGTATGGCAGCCCCGTGCAGGTGGCGGCCGTTGCCTGGGCGGTGCTGTGGGATGTGCCGGGGACCTGCAGTGACCACATGCCCCCCGTGGGTAGGGGCCACACGTAGCGTGTGGGCAATGTGCACCGTCCGCCGGGCAGAGAAGGAGCAGATGACCAGCGGCGCACCGTGACACATGGCAGCCCCAGACCCGTAGAGGATGCGGACGCGTTTCGTGCCCGGGTCGCATTGTGTATGTCGGGGGCGTGGCACAGAGTGCCATCTGAGCTCCTCCCTCAGAGTTCCACTTAACAACTCAGCACCAGTGGGGGGGGGGGGGGGTTACAGACCACCTCCCCCCCCCTTCCCCTCAGACCCACCCACCTACCACCTCCCCCCCCCCCCCTAAGTGATTGGGCCCCCGGCGCATTTTTTCATGGCATAAGATAGCATACATGGCCCTGCGGCGCATTCACATCCCTTTGGGGAGATGCCACTGCGCGCCATGACGAAAGCTGCGGTCTTTTTGCTTTCACGGATTTTCGAAAAATGGTTGGAGCCCCCGTTGTGCAGCGCGGTATGGCACCTCGTGGCTCTGGGGTAAATGTGTTTCTGGGCTGGCCCAAAAATTGCCCTCCATTACTTCGGGACTGGTGGGGTGGCGGTGGGGGGGGGGGGGGGGGGGCACCCACCCACCCACCCCCCACCACCACCCACCCCCCACCACCACCCCTTAAGTGGTACTCTGGTCCTCCCTTCCAGGATGTAGTCGTAAACGTGAGGCCCAAGGCTGAAGCACATTCAATAAGGTCCTTGCGCTGAGGGTGCCACGGAGCAGCTGAGTGGAAGGACGGCGTTCCAGCAGAAAACAACACAGAGCTGCAGGGGACTCCACAACGATTTTTGCTGGGCATCGTGGTGTGTACAGGGGTCTGGAAAGTGGGCTCTCATGACGGGGGGCGTAAGTTTTGGTCATTTGTCGGTATCTTCAAGGGTATTTGAAGGCAAGTGGACCACCAATTTCCCAATTTGACTCAAGGCGTGTATTTCTAAGTGCCTTTGGACTTCCCAGCTGTTGGGTTTGCTGGGAGAGTGGGGCTGGTGGGCTTCGTATTTCAGGGCCTCATCTCCCATCGGCCTAGGGCAATGCTGCTGAAGATCTGTTTCTTCTGCGTTGCATTGTGCTGCTCTCAGAATGGGGTGTTCCGAGGGGCCTGGGATTTGGCTGTGCCTTCCACGGGGCACAGCAGGCAATGCCGAAGGCCAACGAGAGGGGAAAGGGGCGTGTGTGGAACATGGACCCATGTGAACCTCTGCAGGCAACCTTGTCCTTTTTCATGGCATCAATCATTGCAAGTGCATTGTCCCCCGAGTGACCAGCCCTTTGGGCTGGTTGCAGTTTGGATGAGAAGGACATATGTGTGCATTGGAGGTATGCCCCTGGAAGCACCTGCACCCTTGTGTAGTGCAAAGGCACAGGATCTGTGCAAATTCCAAGAGCACGCCCGCTGTATGCCACAGGCTCTTGTCTGAATCTAAATGCATGTATACCTGCATGCAACAATGTCATGCGCACAACTACGGAAGGCTCTTCCCAATTTCGGTGCTTAGGTCTGGCGCAGGACGGGTGGCCTTTGCCGAAAGGGTGCCACCAGAAGCAAAGGTCGCATGTTTAGGGCTCTTATTTTCCGACACTGGACTGGCTTACTGTTGAGCATTGGAGATGAACCTGATTGCATCTGCGAATGCTGCTCAATCATGGTCATGCATTGCAGTCGGATTTCAACCAGACTGAATGGCTGCATTCTCCATGTCCATTTCATGCCATGCCCTGCCCCGGCCTTGCCCTTGTTTCCAGTGGATCCGGAACGTACCCAGCATGCCCCTACGGTTGCATAAGCTTTGCAGGGGCGGGGCATCATCACAGCATTCACATGCGCCTGGGCACAGGTAAGTGCGATCATAGAGCAGATTCTTCCCAGCGCATACAGGCCTTGCTGGGCACAGCATCGGGTGTGTGTGGTTTGGCCCACCGGGCTTGTCATGCAATGGGGTGACTGACAGAAGGTCAGCACATGCAGCACAATGCCTCACACAGTGCGTACACAGTGCAAAGCGTTGTAGGTCAGCGTAAACCCTAGTTTGGACCTTTCCTTCACAGTACCAGGTTTTCACCCCATCTACTTCTCATGGATGGTGGCATGGTCTCCACAGTTTGTATCATTCTCTATGTGCCATGGGCTTGACTCAAAGGACATTTTCACCTGCCCACCAAATCGCGTTGGCAAAGCAGAGGGCAACCGTGACAGCTGAGCAGTTCAACCAAGATTGACATGTGCACACAGAGGGCATGCATTGCGCACACAGCGCACAATCTTTCCCAACAGTGCATTGCTAGCCACCCACCCAGAGCAGTGGTAACTGAACAGGGCGGTTAAAGCACCCCCTTGAAGCAGTGGATTGCAAATGGGTACGCCTCCCAGACACCTTTTTGAAGCGCTGGTGGGAGGTGCCCTAGACGAGCTTATGTGAAGGTTCATGGTCCAACTGGTCGTGGTCAGGCCAGCACACTGGGTTTGGGACTGCAATTACGGGGGGGGGGGGGGGTTATACAGGGTAGAATTTCTGTGTCATAAATTCTGTGTGAACTTTTTGTGCGCGTGCCGCACCCGGACACGTCTTGCAGATGCACGTCGCGTGCCTTGGCATGCGCCATTGCTCTTGGGTGACGACAGCGTACATTTTCGGAGAGCGTTTGAGGAATTGGGTTTGTGGTCAGGTTCAGGTCAGTTACCTGGCACATGGAGATGCCCGGGTTTCAATGGGGGATGTATTCGTACACGTGCAGGGGTTGCATAGGGTATGTGTAGGTTTATGAGGGCGCTCTTGCCATGGTGCCACTTTGGAAATAGAACCCAGATTGTACCTGCTGGCATCTCTGTGAACAATGAGGCAACCTAAGTGTAACAAACAATGCACACACTTCGTTTCATCTGCCTGGCAGATGACACGAAACCGAGTGGACTGGTGACGTTTAGGAGCAGAAGCCCTGTGCGTCTTATTGTGCATTGCTGTCATGCATGTCTCCTCCTTGGGCCTCAATGAGACCTTCTGGCTATACAGAGTCCATTTTTGCAGTTCTCATGGCCTTCTGGGTGTCCATTGTCCTTGTTGGATGGCACATCAGCCCCCACCATGGGCTTTGAGCGACCAAGGCATGCATGAGGACGGCATCCACCCAGGCTGCGGGGTCGTCGTCCAGTTCCAAGGACAAGGACAAGGACAAGGACAAGGACAAGCCAGTTGACACCAGCTTATGGCGCAGGTACTTAGATAGGCATTGGGGGGGGTGGGAAGAGGTCACGTCTCGAGTGTGTTTTCCTCACGGCCATTTTGCATGGATATCAAATACATTGAGTTCTCATTGTTGTCGTATGGTGCCCGATGCTCGTGTTCTGGATGTCTGTTCTTTCTTTGGCAGCCAGGAAGGTGCATAATAGGGGCGTTTGCTTGGTTTTGGTCCAGGGTCAGGCAGGGGGTCTGCTCGCCCCCCATTCGTGGCGTTGGGGTGGCGGGATTGTGTGGGTCCTGGCATTGCAGTCCTGGGCTGGATGGGGTGATGCCAAGTTTTTCTGTGGCTTTGTGTCAAGCAGGGACAGACCACGCGGGATGAAAACCATTCGCGACGATGCCAAAAAAGACAACCGTTTGAAGTGGTCTGATATGACTGCGATCGACCTCTTTCCAACACGTCTGTTGAGCAGCACATGGGCTGTAGTAGTTGTCAAGTCTGAGCCAGACCACGCCCAGGTTGCCCCACCAGTGAGGCCCGCCACCATGAAGATGCAGAAAGTTTGCCAACACAAGCGGCCAGATGCCGATTGACGCAGCCATTGAGAGCAGCAATTGCTGAGAGCTTTGTCCCAAGCCCCCCACCCCAACCCTCCTGACCCCAAACAGACTCCAGCAACCCCCCCCCCCCCCCGCCCCCTGAATCCCAACCCAACCCAAGAAGGGGACACGAGCAATTGTGTGGGACTGTTACACTGCAGAACTAATGGCGGAAATTGTCTATAGCAGGGACATTCAGCCGATCAGTACCGACCATTGATCCCCAACCCAACCCAACCCAACCCCCGAACCCCGACCCAAGCTCAGATCGTAGTGCAGCGTGCCAAGATGCCCTTGTCCCCTCCCCGAGCCAGGGAGGATAGGGAGCAGCACACTGCGCCAACGGGACGATTAATGGCCAGTTGCATGGAACTGAGAAGGCAACGAAGGCCGTGTGAAGGCATGCGCGGCGGGAGCAAAGTGGCGGGTCCACACCTGACCTTTTTAGGGCCCCTGGATCCCGCCCCGCCTCCACGTCTCCCGGTTGCCTCAGGTGCTTCTACGACCTGCCCCCATGGCCGGACCCGGAGCAGAAGTACCCAATCGACCCCTTCACACAGCTGCCCATCATCGGCATCCACCCCGCATACCAACGGCTGCTGCCGGCGCTGCACGAGTGCGTCATCTTCTACCTCGCCTCCTTCCGCCGCAAGCCCCAGGCCTCCGCGCTCTCGCAGCTGCTGCACAAGCGCTTCCTCGTCGTGACCGACGACACGATGTACTCCTGCACGCGGTTCGGCTACGTCACCCGCTGCATGCCCCTGTGCGCGTGGGTCGGCGTCCTGACGTGCTACGCCCAGAAGGCCGTGGGCTTCCTCTGCAGCACCGACATCGACTTCTACTGCGAAGTCGCCGACCCCGAGAATCTGGTGCGGGTCGTGACGAGCCTCTACCGCAAGATCATGGACCGGCCCCTGCGGGTGTTCCGGTGCCGCGAGGGCGAGCAGATGACCCACAAACTGCAGCTGCAGAAGCCGCCGGACTGGGTCAAGAAGATGCTGGAGCCCCGCAAGATCCACAGCTATGAGGTGGGGGTTGTTTGTGTCGCCGGTGGTCCTGGTGGGGGGCGGGGGGGGGTCTGAGTGTCTTGTTTTTTGCGAAAGGCGCCTAGGGTCGTTTTCGGCCCTTGATAAGCTTTTGCCTCCTTCTTGTGATCTGCATGTGCTGATTTGTTGCTGACGTCGTCTCAAAGAACAACCCACAAGTGACAGCTCACACGTCACCATTCGGGGGGGCTGTCCTTAAGCACCCAGATCTTTTTTTTTCCGTTAGGGACAGCCCTTAAGGACAGCCCCCAGGGACCGCCAACCGCCAACCGCCACCAATCGCCACCAACCGCCAGCCTTTGAGGTAGAGAAGGTCCCATGATCGTGAAGCAGAGAGCGTCCCCGTGAACGTTCGTTTCTGTTGGCGACACGAACCCTTTTTTTTCTCCTTGAGGACAGTCCGGGGGGGGGGGGGGGGCTGAAGGGGTCGGCTGTACCTGATGACGCTGAATCCAGATTAGGGGGTGACATCTCTTGTTGCACCTGATCAGCCAGGTTGAGTTAATGTGGTACGTGGGACCTGGTTGTGGTGGATCTGCGCTCTATCGCTTGTCCACCACAGCGAAAGGCACCCATGACATGTCGAATTTCTTTGATTTTCCTTATTTTTTGACGCGATGCAATGCTTTCGAAGGGGTGCTCTGGGTCCCTCTCGGCCTCGTCCATCCCCCCGGCATGGTGTGCCGGCTCACCAAGGGGACAGGGTCCCGAGCCTGTGGCCACTGCACCATCCGTCCCCTCCGCACCCCATGACCGGCCCCGTCGAGCCGGTGCACTGCGATCGCAGCCACCAAACGGGGGATACATTCCCCCAATCCACTCTGCTCTTCCAGCGTTGACTTTTGCGTTGCGCCGCTGCTTTGGGCCTCGGGTCCCTGGTACCGGTCGCGCGCACGCATGTGTCTCCCAAAGCGGGGGTGAGCCGCAGGGCCCCAAGAGCCCCTGGGGATCTCAGGAGGCTGCTCAGACGGTGTCGCTTCCCGAGCGCATGGGCCCGATTCTGTAGCGGCCCCCTGGCCGCTCTAACGGTGGCCCGAGGTTTGGGGCACGCATCGCTGCGCACAAAAAGCACGGGCTTCTGTGGGTGAACGATGCCGGAGGCCGGGACTCTTCAAGGGTGGCGGCCGCGTGTGATGCCTCGGGGCACAACCAGGGCCGATGCGGGCTGGCCTTAGCAAGTCGTCACCAGGTGCTACCGAGTGGCAGTAGCGGCATCAGCTACACAACTCGGACCAGACTTGCCACTAACGTCCGCCACGTCACACCTGATCAGATGGAGCTGGGTCCTAGTGGGTCTGACACGCGACGCAGCTGCTTCCTACTCAGCCCCGGGTGCGACAGGAGCAGATATTACCGAGTGGCACATGGTACAGGGCTGATTCCCAACGGCATTCAGTTTCCCTGCCAGACACTAGTGGGATGTCTGACTCGGACTGATCCAGCCCCCGGAGACGTCTGAACCTGCATGACGCAACGCCTCTGCCCTGGGGGGCCCTGAGGGGCAAACTGGGGCGGGATAGGGGGGCGACCAAAAGCCATCCCCCCTGCACAGCCGACCGTATGCCACTCCGTCGGTTCCGCGTGCGCCCGGCGCCCCTTTCCCCAGTCCCCAACCGTCTTGCGTGGCCCTGACTGACTGACTGGCGCGGTGTGCCCCCGCTCGACAACTCCAAATCTGTGCCACAAAACACAGTTCTGTGGCACAACAGGACGTGCCGCACGCCGCACAACCGTTTGGGGGGTCATTGGGGGGTCATTGGGGGGTCAATGGGGGGTCATTGGGGGGTCATTGGGGGGTCAATGGGGGGTCATTGGGGGGTCATTGGGGGGTCATTGGGGGGTCAATGGGGGGTCAATGGGGGGTCATTGGGGGGTCAATGGGGGGTCAATGGGGGGTCATTGGGGGGTCATTGGGGGGTCATTGGGGGGTCATTGGGGGGTCAATGGGGGGTCAATGGGGGGTCAATGGGGGGTCATTGGGGGGTCAATGGGGGGTCATTGGGGGGTCATTGGGGGGTCAATGGGGGGTCAATGGGGGGTCATTGGGGGGTCATTGGGGGGTCATTGGGGGGTCATTGGGGGGTCAATGGGGGGTCAATGGGGGGTCATTGGGGGGTCATTGGGGGGTCATTGGGGGGTCAATGGGGGGTCGTTGGGGGGTCATTGGGGGGTCATTGGGGGGTCATTGGGGGGTCATTGGGGGGTCATTGGGGGGTCATTGGGGGGTCAATGGGGGGTCATTGGGGGGTCATTGGGGGGTCATTGGGGGGTCATTGGGGGATCATTGGGGGGTCATTGGGGGTCATTGGGGGGTCAGTAGAGAGCCGCTCTGCCCCAACCCCAAGCAAAGCGCATGCCCCGCAGTGGGGTCCGGCCCCTCCCATTCGGGTCCCGCGCACCCCCCCCCCCACAATTGGTCCGGTGTGTTGCGCAGGCGGACCTCGTGAAGGAGTTCCGCATGACGATGGCGGACCTGCCGCGCCTGAAGCCCCACGACCCGGACCTCCTGATCGACCACAAGATCAACTTCGAGCCCCCGCCCACGATCGAAGTCCTGGAGGAGCACATCGAGGACCTCAACCGCCGCATCGCCTCCCTCACGGAGGCCTCGCCGCCGATGTCCTCCTGCCACAGCTCCCCCACGCGCGCCGGCCTCGACAAGAAGCCCTCCGTCCTCAAGACCCACGGCCGCTCCTACAGCGACCTCCCCAGCCCCAAGGCGACGCGCTCGCGCTCGTGCCCGCGCGTCTCCTTCGTGCCGCCGTGCTCCAGCATGAACCGCATCGTGAGCCAGGACTGCGTGGACTACCAGGCGCGGTCCGGCGCGTCCTGGCGGGTGTCGCCGCGCGCGGCGCTGAGCCCGAAGGAGAGTTCGCGGCGCCGGTACCGGCACTTCGCGAACGGCGATGACCGGGAGGTCAGCGACCGCGACAGCGACCGCGACAGCGACCACAGCGAAGGTTCGGATGCTCGCGGCGCGGCGGCGCGGTCGGGGCGGATCCTGGTCCGGCGGGTGTCGGGGGGGGGGGGGGGCAGGGATAGAATGGGAGCGGGGGTGGGGGAGGCGCCAGGCTCCTTTTAACAACTCAGCACCACTTGGTGGGGGTCCCACACCACACACACACACACACACACACACACACACACACACACACACACACACACACACACACACCCCTGGACCCACCCCCACGCCCAAGTAAACCCTGGGGGCGGTGACCTTGCTGTGGTGTGGGGGGCTGAATGGTGTCAGGCCATCGCGAACAGACCGGAGACGGGGGTTTCGGCAGCCGGAGGGGGCTCTGTCTGTTTAAAGGTGCCCAACAGACGGCGCCCAAGGGGGGCCCTGGTCGCCACAAGTTGTCGACTCCTCTCCTCCTCCCTGTCTGCCCTGCAGCACCCATTGTGCGTTGGTGGGATGGTGGGGTTGAGGACCTGGGCTTTCGCTCCCCCCCACCACACCTTGTACCAGGGGGATCCATGTACGGAATGGCACAGTCTGAATGGAGAGTCCACTTCAGAGGGCGGGTATGAACATGCGTCTGGCGAGGCAAGAGGACTGGTGGTGTGGCGCAGGCATCCATCATGGCGTCAGGCAGACACGGCACTGGGGCTGGCGTCTAGACTGGGGGGCGAGAGGATGCCAGCGATGGACCGGAACGTGTGGACCACAGCTCGGTGACCCTACACCACAGAAGTATTAGAACTGCCATACACCACAGGAGGAGCAGGCCCATGAAATACCCGGTTTTGGAAACGTACCGGCAAGGTATCTCAAAAATGTGCCAATATAGGAAAAATATGGAAAATGGGGGGAAACGTGAGAGTTTTGTTGAACTCTGTGGAAAAATGGAGAATGCTAGTTGTGAAACCCCCCCAAAAAAAGCCACTTTACGGGGGGGTATGTTGGGGATGGGACTGGTGAATTGGGCAGCACACCGGAGGGAAAATGGGGGGAAATGGGGGGGAGATGGGGGGGAATGAGGAAATCCTGTGTACAACTCCAGACGCTTGTGGGCACCATGCACAACAACGTGTTGGAACGGAAGGAACGGAGTTGAAGGGGCTCCTGCAGGTCAATAATGAGTGGAGAAACTGAGTGGCTGGGGCGTGGAGGGGTCGCAGTGCTCAGTGGGGGTAGAGACAGTGTGGGCTGGCACTGCGGAAGGGGAGGGGAGGTGCAGAGAGTTGGGGTAACATAAAGGCCCGCTGCAGGGGCCAAGAGCTGCAGTGGATGGAGCTGCAGGGGTAAGGGGGAGGCAGGGGGCGGGCAGAACAGGGGAGCAGGGTGCAGGCATTGGGGGGCATGAAGGGTTGGAATTGTGTGGAGGTAGGGCAAGAGGCAGTGCAAGCCAAACCTGCATGTAGAAGAACCCCATGAATGTTTCGTTGCCTTTCTGTATGTGTGCTAACATTTTAGTGAAACATTGTGGGGCACCTATGCATTTGTACCGGGGTATGAAGACCGTTAGGGGGAATGGGAACGGTAGGAAGCAAAGGAACAGCAAAAGAAACAAATTTTGGGTGACTACACGGCGGGAAAGTGAGACAAGAAACGGCAGAAGGAGCGCAGCGTGGCACCGTAGTTTACCACTGACTGTTCAAGTGCCCCACGACCTGCCTTGTAAAACGAAAGTTGGCCTTCAAGAGCTTCAGGAACCGGTTCGCTCGCTTTTTCTTGCGAGCCCAAACTTGCATACATAAGAAGCCCATTAGTGTTTTGTTGCTTTTTTCTCTGTGTGCTGACATTTTCACTTGCCATACGCAAACCAAGGTTTGATTGTTACAGCCCCACATGCACCATGCCCCTCCTCCGTGTGTATGCCACTATGTGTGTCTGAATTGTCGTTTCACTTGATTTGACGGTGGCCAACCCTCCCACTCAACAACACTGTGGCATTTTTTCTGCTCCTCGTGCTATTTTATGGATGTCACTGTGGGCTGTAAACATCACCCTCCCACAAGGATAAGTTGAGCTTGTGGGAGGGCAGCAGGATCAAAACTTTGTGCCGTGTTGTGGCACATTCCGGAAGTATGGGGGTTCTTTGCCTGACCAGATGCAGAAATGTGCAATATCAACCCTATGGAGATTGGGATCATTTTCCACCAGCTATCTTCGGACAGTCCAAGGCGACCAGGCACCGTGACTCCGACTCGGAATCGTCCGACTCGGAATCATCTTTGGGCTCGTCCCTCACTTCTGCTGAGGAGGACGATGCTGAGAATGAGGAGGAGGACTCCAACTGAGTGATATGAAAATCTCATAGGCCGCAGCACCCTGTGGGGCACCTTACGGGAATGTGCACCCCGTGACATTGACGAGGAGGTAGAGTGGAGGCCTCTGTTTTTACATGCTAACCCCTTGGGCCACCGTGTCGCTGACCCTAGAGATCTGCGAAAAGTGCGTACAATCGCAATGAAGAACTAGCACGCGGTGCACGCAGTGCGTTGTTTCTCTCTAGGGTAATTAGCACGGCAGTAATATTCCTCATTTTTTGGGTGAAGGAAGTCGGGCAAACGTGCACAATGGTGATGTGCAATACTCAAAACGGACAAAACTGCTGTGATGACCACTCCCCATTCAAAAGTACTGTTCACAAAGTGTACAATTCCCCCTGTTCCACAAGAATTACCCCAATTGCACGCCACAGGGTGCGCCAGAGGCGCTGCAGGATTAGCACCCCCAGTGGCTCACTGTTCAACAGGTATTGGGACCTTAAGACCCACGGTTCCTATGGTCATGCTCGCTTTCCTTCAACGTGGTCGATCTTTGAAACTGATGGACAACATGTGGCCACTGTGGCGCACGAACAGTGCAGTGGGGGGTCACCTTTGTGGGACAAGTTAAGCAGACACATACGTTTGACCAACAGTCATCAATCCAGAATAGATTCAAATCTGGCTTGACGTTTGACCCTTGACATTGAACAGGGTCATAGGCCATCCCCGTAGTATGGATGTATGCATCAACTCGGGGAGGTGATTTTAGGTATACAGTCACTTCGCCAATGCATGCACCCCTGTCCTGATTTCTGCCCGTTGACTCCAGCCCAAATCATGGTGCCCAAATCGGTGGATCCCCTCCCCCCTGAAACGGAAAGGGAGGGGGTTGTCAGAAGTAGCAGAGCTACCTTTTGGAGCACGTTGAGGCAAAGGGACTGGCTGTTCAGGACCCCAGATGGTGAATTGAGCGCAGTGGTGTTCGCTTATAGGGGTCGGATCAGGTAAGACGTGACTTGGTTCCCCACCTCACTCCCCACCAATGCAGATTGCTATTGTACATGCACGAGTGCATGTGGAAAAGGGTGGGGCTGTCCTCCAGTTTCGGACTGGGCCCGTTGCAATTGCTGCTGTTTGCTGTCAGGCATGGTGACGAAGTGGGAGGAAAGCGATTTGTTGCGAGTGCCGGGCGACGTGGTGACGTGGCCCGAGCTGCGGACCGAGCCCCAGCGCCTCTTGACGCCACCCGAGAGCCGGAGCGACAGCGTATGCGGCCCCAGGGAGGGGTTTGGCGAGGGCATGGGGAACAGGCAGGGCTCGGAGCTCTTCTCGGGGCTGAGCATCGAGATCCCGGCGATGGAGGTGGTCCTGTCGACGGGGTCGAGCCCGGTCTCGCCGCGCAGCCCCGGCTTCAACGTGCCGCGTCGGTCGCCGCAGCGCCCCGACATCGACTTTGCCGCGGCAACGAGCTCCGAACAGACCCCCCCCGGCAGCCCGCCCGGCAGCCCCGGCACAGAGGCTGGCAGTGCCCGTGGGCCGGGGAGGCAGCGCTGCGAAAGCGGTGCTGCTGCCAGCGGCAGCAGTGGTCCTGGGAAACGGGGGCGAGCAGCGGACAGCGAGAGGCCCGGGGGGGCGGAGCGCAGGGGCAGCGGCCCGCACACAGGGCAGGCCCCGGAGCCGCAGGCGAGCGACGGGATCTCCAGTCAAGAGCTCCACATCGACGTGCCGGAGCTCGACGCCGGCGCGGTGTGCCCCGGGTGCCGCGCCCCCGTCGGCGACGGCCCGGCGGTGGTGGCCCAGGGGGCGCGCTGGCACGCGGACTGTTTCCGCTGCCGGCGCTGCCAGTTGCCGCTGGACCCCGTGCTCTACCTCTGCTACGACGGGGGCTGCTACCACAAGGCCTGCCTGGCCGCCGTCCTCACCTCCGAGACCGAGACCGGGACTGCGCCCGCGACGGACCCGCGATGCGAGAAGTGCGGGGAGCCGGTGCGGGGGAAGTGCTACCGGATCCGGGGGGGCGTCTACCACGTCCCATGCCTGTCCTGCTCCGCGTGCGGCCGCCCCATCACGTCCGCCTTCTGCCGGCATGAGACGCACCTCTACCACCCCCAGTGCCTGCCGGACGGCGCGCCCGCCAGCGCCGCCGCATCGCACCAGCCCCTTGACGCCAGCCCTCGCCCTAACCTGCGCCTTGACCCTGGCCCTGACCTGAAGCCGCAGCCTGACCCTGCGTCCAGCCCGAACCCTGGCTTTGTCCTGCAGCCCCTCCCTGGCGCTAACCCGACCACCAGCCCTCAGCCTCAGTGCGACACGTCCCCAGGCCTGTGGCCCCGTCCCATGGGCAGGGACCCCTACCAAGCCCCCTACCTCAGCCGCCCCGGCCCGGGCAGCCCTCTCACGGCATTGCCCGGCCACGCTTACTCTCTTCTCGGCACACCTCCCCCCTTTGGCACGCGCGGCCCTCACCCATACCCCCCGCTCCCATACCCCTCTCTCTCCCCCTTGCTGGGCAGCAGCCCCTATGCCTCCAGCAGCCTTTACGCCAGCCCTTATGCCGCCGTTTCCCCTGCACAGTTTGACCGGATTCTAGACGGCATCAATTGCCGCGGCCTTGGTACCAGTGCCCATCCAACTGCCAACCCGAACCCTGTCGCTTACCCTGGCCCGCACCACCACAACCCGCTCCTCGACCCGCGTCTATTACCCCCCGACGGGGGCCCGTTCGGCCCCCATGTGGAGGTCGGCTACAGGGGCTCGGACTATATGCCACCCCTTGCGCCCGGGAAGTCCCCGCAGTTGAGTGGACAATCACATCTTAATGAGAGCCCTGCTGGCCATCCTTCCAGAGACCAGGCTCTTGGCTTCCCGGGAAACCCCGCAGACCAAAGAGCCTGTCCTGCAATGCATGGGAAGCAGGATGCAAGCGTGGGACAGGATGCGAAGGCCCTGCCCGGGGAGTGATGCCAAATGAAGGGGGGTCAGGCATGTGGGCAGGGGGATGTCGCAAAGGCAGGTCAACAGGGGACCAACCATCGTTTTCGTTTCATGCCCCATACCTTAGGGTCGAAGCTCAGCGGCGTTGCAGCATTGCTGCTGTGGAGCTTGCAACATTTTATTTTGCTGTGTGGATGGCGAGGCCTCCCTTGGGATTGCATCCACCCTCTTCCAGCCTGCATCTCTAAATTGTACTCATTGCAGCGGTGACGGGCAGGTAATTGATTGATCACAGCAAGTATATGTTCGGAGGAGGGCGTATTTATTTGGATGGCAAAAGACTCATGACCTTTTCAAACGTCTCTTTGCTTCCACTCCGGGTGATGGAGCAGGGCCCTCCTCTTTGTCTGTGGCAGTTTTCAGGGCAGCCTCTTTGGAGGCCGGGGGCACATCATCCCATTCTGAGGTAAGTGTCAAGCGAAAGTCTCATGAAATGCAACATAGACCTTTTCGCTGAGAACTGGGGAAGGGCACACGTCGTTAATTTGCTTCTTATTTCTCCGTTTTCCCGATGTCTACGACTGTGTTTCCAAACAAGGCCCAACTTCACACCTCTGCAGCTGGGCTGATTGATGCCGCATCTTCAGGGGTGCTCTCCATCAAACGGACCAATTATTTCCACTGGCAGGATCATAACGTAATGCATGAGGATGTTTGGACAACATTTGAAAAAAGAAGAGTAGACTCTCAACTAAGAACAACTCAGGATGTGCCCGCAATTGTGGTGTGTCAGCAAAAGGGGTGGTGTCAAAGCTGAATGTGCCTGTGTGCTGGAGTAAAGGGGACAGGACCTGGGGCTGCTGTGCGTGGGCGGGCCCCACCACCAGCAAGGGGGCTCCCCTTGGCACTACGTTGTCGACCGGGCCGTGCTCAGCTGGTGGCCGCGCCCCTCCCCCTTGACCTGGAGCTGTGGGCTGGTCTGTGCCTTGGCGGCCCCCTGGGCCCCCTGCCTCGGCGCCATGGGTCGCACCCATGAGATTCACCACAGGTGGCGGGCTCGGGGGCAAGTATATCCAAAAAATGGATTGCTTTCAATGTTCCTCGAGTATCTGCACTAAAGCATTTGGAACGCCTCTGTTGTGTGAGTGTGTTGTCCAGTCACGCGGTTCATGTGCCTTGCTGCGTTGTGTTATGCTGTGGCTCTATTTCCTTTCGATGGATGCATTTGAGCAAAAAACAACAGGGTTTTGGTTTTTTTTTATGATAACTGGTTTCAAGAAAGGTGCCATCACTGCATAGCAGATGTTGTGAGCTCAGATCCAGAGGCTCTGTTTGTGGTTTCATGTTGAACAACCTGTGTCACAGTGAAGAGGAGTGGAGAAGGGAAAGAGGAGACAAGCAAGTCTTCTTTCTGGTTTGGCCATTGCTCCGTCCCATTGATTTGAGCTCTACTCTACAATAACCATCTTTAGCATTGGCACATGCTCTCCCGAATCCTGAGTTTGAGTACCCAACTCACTGGTAGTGGCCAGGGGCGTGGGCGCCAAGTTGGGAGGTGCCCTCCCAAATCTGTGCAGTTTTAGGCCAAAACAAAAGAAATCCACACCCTAGGGCGAAGTACACTCATGTTTCAGCCTCAGAATCGGACAATGATCTTTGATGAGAATGACGATGATGATGTTGACGATGCAATAAACATGTGCAAATTTATGGGTATTCATTGTCGGTGTTGTCTTTGCCTCACTTCGTTGAGGTCAAGGTTGAGTTGCCATTGCATTGTGCCACTGGGCTCTCATTGCGCATTGTGACATTTGAGGTCATTTTGAGGCAGTTTTGGGTTGCAAAGGGCTCTTTGGCACGAGCAAATCTACCAGTTTGCAGCATATGCCATCCGTTTTCCTTCGTTTGGCCAGTTTGAACGCGTTTTGGGCCTGCTTTTGGGCCAAAATTGACCATTTTTGCACCCAAAAAAATTTTCACGGGCATCCAGTCCACAGCAGTTTTCATCGTGCGAGCTCAGGCTCATCATCGCCGCCGAGAGCGGCGTGTTTCAGAGGATGCTCTTTGGCTTGCGTCAATAGCAACGCCATACACTTGCTGAGCACTGGTAAGTTTAAATCACAATATATTTTTTGATATTCATCGTTGACAGTTTCTTTTTTTTTCTCAACCCCAAAAGCCTAAAGCGTAAATCACCTCGAAGAGAGGTTGCTAGATCAAGCGCAGGTGCGGGCGTCGTATACCCCCCTTTTGGGGGGTTCATTCGCGTAGCATACCCCAAGGCATGATATTTGATATCCAACCCCTTGTAAAATCACTATTTTGCCCAATAAGACAACCCCCCAATGCATTTTTTGATTCTGAGGCCTCTATCCCCTGAAACTGGATATCACTTTTGGGGTGGGGGGGGGGGGGGGGCGTCAATAGTTTGTGCTCAGAAGTTTGTGCTCAGCAGGGTTTGAACGAGGGTCAGATTGGGCAGAGATGACCAGTCGGCCGGCACCACCGGCGGTCCGCCGACCGGGATTCAAACCACCGACCTACACGTCTACGGTCAGGTGCATTACCGTTCGACCGTTGCTTGTTTTGACAGTATCTGTTCTCCCCACTGCTTGAAGCCAAGTCTGCCACTGAAAAAACCCAAACTGTGTGTTTCTGTCTGCCAGCCTGCCTGCTTGCCCGACTGACTGTCTGACTGACTGCTTGCCTGACAAACTGACTGATTGGTTGACTGTCAGCCTCTCTTTGAGGTGCACTGCCGAAGGCAATAGAATTTTTCAGACATCAACGCTCTGATAGTTTTGGCGCAAGAACAAATGGTGTTTCCGCCGATCGTGTTCGACGATGCATTGCGACAAATACTCACGCAAATATGGGCAGTTCTCTTCCTGAGATATATCAACAGAGTAATTCACTGAGGTGGCCCATTGGGGGGTGCTCAAAAACACCCCTTTGGGCCCCCTTTTTTTGGGGTGTGCAGAACCCCCGACATGTCGCAATATTGCACCCACTGTAATTGGGGTGAGTAGCAGGCACTGTGTTCCATGTGTTCAATAGGTGGTCAGGTCAGGCAGTGTCAGAATTCGGATCGGGTACATGGCTGCAAAGTACTGGGGCTGAGAGATGCAAAATGTGGTGGTTTACGCTGTCCCGCGGTGCGGGCCTTGGACTCTGTGGCGAACACAGGCCCAAATCACTGGACAACGTAAACCACCACATTTTGCACCGATCAGCCCCAGAATTTTGCAGCCATGTTATTGATCACCCTTCCATGAAGTGCCCTCATGGGTACCCTGGAAAAGGTAGAGGCATTGTCAAAATTCTGAGAGTGCCTGACTCGACCACCTGTGGAACATGGTGTCTGTGACTAACCCCAATTACAGTTCATGCAATATTGCTACAGAACAGGGGTTCTGCACCCCCAACCCCCCGCGCAATCAGCTGTCGCACAGGGGTATGGTCGAAGGCATGCCATTTGGGGGCTGCGATGGAACACCCCCCACGGGTGGTTTTGCAGCACGCCTTGGCCCATGTCTTGACACTCATAAACCAGGTAAGAAGGGGGTTTTGGGGTGATGTTCCTAATAGGCAAAATGAAACAATCATGGAATCTTAGCGGGGACAAAGTATTGGGTTGACTGTCTGTTGACGTGCATCATTGTTCACAGCACAGCACCAAAGGCGACAGACATTAAACTAGATGATTTTGAAATGTGATGTGGGTGTATGCCGATGAGCGCTGTCAAACAGCAAAATTCTGACAGCGGTTCCTCTACAGACCCTTGTTTGGTGAGCTAACTGCCAAAAGGGAAACGTGGTGCTGGCAGAGGACGCACGTTGGGTGCTATGCACGAAAGGCACAGCACGGAGCACAAAACAATTGCAGCCGTAATTATTGTATCCAGATTTTCATAGGTGCGGACGGGGTGCAGAACACTGCCAGTTTGGTTGGCAACTACACAAGAAGTCACTGTCAAATTTCTGACAGCGTTAATTGCAAATACAATTGCGGAAGGCGCCACCTGCATGTGGTGTCAACAAACTACGTTGGGATATGAAGCACACTAGAGGAAGAGAAACAGCAACACATGAACGGCAAGAGTACAACATTGGCAGGCATAGCTAGGAGAGATGGAGGCCGCTGTGTTGCACAAGAGGGCACACAACAACCTCGGGAACTGTACTACAGGATTTTTGCAACAGTTTAGTGGCTGCAAGAACTCTTTCTCCTAGGGACGAGAGGACTGCACAAGATGCTATAGTAGCACAACACCAAGCAAGCGATATGCGCTATATTTGTGGGCTGTGGTCAGATTGCACGATAGTGGACACCATGAAAATTCGTACAAAGTTCACAAGCACGAATGGGACATGAATTCTACGTGAATTTTGGGTGCAAATCTAAGCGAATTTAACCGAATCTACATGAAATTGACACTGCTACCAACAACCCACGCTGTGTACCCTTCGTGAACTGGTTGTTTGAATGAGCAATTAACGAAGGCGTGACTTTGTCCATTTTTTGTTGTGTTTTGCCCACCACGGTACCATCGTGTGTGTTTCTCGTGCTATTTTGACCAAAATGTCACTATTGTAAATGTGCTCAAATTGCATGGACACCTCTTTGGGACCTTTGTGAGACCCGGGACATTGGATGTCAAGCTCTCAATCAGGCCCCCCTCATCTTGCAAGAGCTCCCAATGGCTTGCGGCGGTGACAATTGCTGTCTAGCCTGTTTCGACCTCTTGAAAGCCCCCGATGTCAAGTCGATGGACACTCCTTCCATGACCATGTAACCAACGATAGCATCAATAAAATTGTCCTAAGACCCGAAAAAGATACCGATGCTGCGGAATTCTTAACCCAGGCGTTGGCTCCTTCTCCCAGGCCACAGAGGTCTTTCATTGATACCACCTTCCTACGTGTCCACAGCCGCATGTCAGCACCCACCTTGAAACTGGCGTGCACATCCCCCATCAAGCAGTCCTGGAACGATAGTGACTCCTCCATGATAATTCTTGTTGTACAACCAAAAGCACAAAATCCAAGGTGAGGCGGCTATTAGAGAGGTCAGAGGTCAGTAGAGCGAAGCTTCCCGGGCCTGCACAGAAAGAAACAGAGCTGCTGTGAAGCAGCTCTGATTACTTTATAAAGAACTTCTGACAATGCATTACCAGGTACAAAAAACTTTACTCACCTTTACAGAAAAAAACAATTACACGATGTTACCGGAAATAAAAAGCTACGCGCACGGGCAATTTCTATTTCAGTGGTTCGATTTTTTTTTATTTAATTACATGACGGACCGCTAAAATTACAATGTTTTACCAAAAACAATGCACAAACTGACAGTTTTTTTACACGAGTTGCATTTTTCGCGAGCCAAGGCCAGTGAACTGTCACATGGGTACACCAAAAGCATTCACCATGGAAACCCCATAGTAGGTTACCCGAGTCATTACAGACCTGTCAGAAAACCCACGAACCCGAGTTGGGGGATCTGCTGAATTAAGCACTGATGGAACCCAAAACATCCCAAGGTTTTATTGCATTCTGGGGCCACTTCAAATTGCACCCCCACAGGCATGTGGCCTCCCAACAGTTGTGAGCTGTTGTTAAGAGTTGTCAAAGGCGCTTGAGGGTTGTGGGGGGTCGGCAAGTGTTGTTGTGGGGTCTTGAGGGCCGATGAAACGTCGCTCACTCTCAGAAGTGTGTTTTGCTCGGCTTCTTCGTCCCACGCTCAATGCTCATCACCCTCTATCTTGCCTGGGCCATACTGTTTTTGGCAACCCAGGCACAGCACGACCCCTGGGCGATGAGGTGGTACAAAGAATTTTGGAAAGCTCCAGAGGCCCCCCACATTGATCGTTTTCCATGGGATGAGAACTGTGTCCGGCGCTACCAAGGCTATATAGGGCTCAACTCCCTTGCAAACGTCTGTTGGGATGGGAAGACCTTCGGGGCCTTGTGCCCGCGTAGAAACACCTCAAAGTGGTATGAGATGGATGACTATTATGGCGCCAAAATGCAGCTTCTGACCAAAAGCGAATGGAAGGGCCGCTATGGGAACAATGAGACCTCCAAGCGGTGGCTGAAAGGGGTCACATATCTAATGGCCAGCCACCTTTGGCCGCATAGCAGCCAGTACCTGTGGCCGGTCCTGAACATGCCCGTGCTCGGGCTTACGTTGGCTGGCATTGGGGACCTGTCGGGACAAATGTGGGGGCGCCGTGGCTCCACAATACCGTACATCCGCCAGGCCATGGAGGCCATTGCGAACATCTTCCACGCAGAGTACCTGCCCTCCGCGGCCAGCCACAGAAGCATGGGCCCCGTCGGATTCCACCGCAACCGCCTTCTGTGCTTCGACCGCATCATCGTCCCCAACAAGGGGCCCAGTCGGAGGTACCGAATGCTCAGCCGCATGTACGTGAACCCGCGGGTCCTCACGGACGTGAAGGAGCCGTTCCTCAACCAGCTGTACCAAATGGCGAAGCTCAAGAAGTCTGTGCAGATCCCGGACATGCTGCCGCAGTGGCCCACCAAACCCCCGTGGCGCGTGGTCTTCATCAACCGGCTCCCCCAGTCCGGGCGGCGGATCACCAACGAAGACGAGGTGGCGGCGCTGGTCCGCACGTTCGACATTCCTGTGGACGTCGTGGCCTTCGAGGGCATGAACTTCTTTGACCAGTTCCTGTGGACGTCGCAGGCGGGCATTCTGCTGTCGCCGCACGGGGGGCAGCTGGCGTCGGGGCACATGATCGCGCGGAAAGCCATCATTTTGGAAGTGTTCCAGCTCGGCATGCACTACGCCGCGGGTGAGTGGATGCGGTGGTTCCAAATGTGCGGCACCAGGATTGTGGAGGTCTGCCCCAACCTCGGCAATCCAGGGTCCAGCGCACGCTGCCCACCCCACCCAGGGAACCGGCCTTATATCAAGAACAGCAGCGCCATCTCCATCGAGTTCCTGAGACCTTTTGTGGCGAGAGCGGTGGATATGATCTCTCGCTACCACCCCGAACGCGCGCCCCGTTCAGCCGCCCCTTCCAACACATCAACAACGCCGAGTTCCAACGTTCGATAGCAACTCGAGAATGTGGGGGGGATGAGGGGGGACATCCAGTTCAGCTTCAGACCATTTGATGCCCCTTGCGAGAACAACTCCCTTGGCAGAACAACACCAGGGGCTGTTTCCGCATTTGGGGCACAAGCGACGGGCCCAGGGGATGGGCACGGGCAGGCGAGCCGCAAAGATACCCGAGCCACAGCCGCGGGTCTGTCTCTCGCGCTGTGTACATGAAGGGGAAGGCATCGGGGGGTTGGCACGGACCCCCCCCCCCCCAAGGCACAACGGTTGAAGCATGCGCACCTATTTTGGGGGCCTGTTGGTGGGGGTTTTGAAGCATGCCGCAGCATGCCGCAGCACACTGAAAGTTGGGTTGCGATTTTTTGGGGGGGAAATATCGGACCAAAATATAGCTGTTCCATATCACCTCATGTCCTCTAGGCCCTTGATGGCCGTTCTATATCATACTCGTGTCCTCTAGGCCCTTGATGGTTGTTCCTTATCATACTTGTCTCCTCTAGGCCCTTGACGGCATACTCGTGTCCTATGGGCCCTTGATGGCTGTTCTACATCACACTCTTGACCTCTAGGCTGTTGATGGTTGCTCTATATCATAGTTGTGGATGGCTGTTCTATATCATACTCGTGTCCTCTAGGCCCTTGATGGCTGTTTGAGCAGTCATTTGTCAGAGATGGCCAGTACTCTCATGGTCAACCGGTGCTCTGTGACTGAGAGGTCTATTGTTCAATCCCTGGAGTAGGCAATCTTCAGCAACCCAGGCAGTGACAGGGCACATGGTCCAACCTATTTTTTTCCTTTTGTTTTTTGCTGTGCTGTGCTTTGACAGATGATTGTTTTCTTCGCTTTGTCTTCTGATGTCTCCTGTTGAACCCACTGAGGAGGGGACAACACAACCCAAGAGGAA
The DNA here is from genome assembly GCA_964036045.1 of Eutreptiella sp. 'Long Island Sound 2002'. Taxonomy (NCBI): domain Eukaryota; phylum Euglenozoa; class Euglenophyceae; order Eutreptiales; family Eutreptiaceae; genus Eutreptiella; species Eutreptiella sp. 'Long Island Sound 2002'. The sequence goes on from OZ038388.1 coordinate 8,893,908, forward strand.
CAAGGAGACAACCAGGAGTACTGCAGACTGTTTGCAGTCGGCAATTGGAGAAGGATTGGGCAGTACCTATGTTGTACAGACACCCAGGGTGAAGGTCAAAATGGGAAATTGTATTGTATTTTATGTGCGGTTTGGCTGTCATCAAAGGGTGCCATTGGGAGATGCATTCTTTTGTGTTTGGCTCTTGGGTCTTGCCACTTTTGTAGCTTTTGGAAAATTTGGGTACCTCTCACCTGCGGCTTGAAGCATTGCGCAGCATGCCACAGCACAGCAAATTTTTCTTGGCGACCATTGGTGCCTGCCAACCCCCCCCCCCCCCCTGAGTACCAGCCTGCCTGACTGTCACGTGGTCCCATCCGTAATAAGATACTAACTACCCCTTCACATTAGCGTCCAGCACCTTAATAGGCAGATGCCCGCCGTAATATGATAGCACCCCCCACCACCCAGAGGGCAGAGGTTGCACACCCCTCCATCGAGGAAGTTCCCACCAAAAGGTGACGGGCCCAGATCATCTGGTGGCTTCGCTGCGAGACGCAGCATGAGCTCACTCCGCTTGTACGTTGACCCCCCATACTGGTGCCCCTCCGTAATGTGCCCTCCCCCCATCCGCTCCGTGCATGTGCACATGCACACGCACGCGCATATATATTGCACTCAGCTGTCCGCACATGAGTCGCCAAGGGGCGCAGCCCAGTGTCCTTCATGGAGCTAGACTCCGAAGCATATGCAGGCTGGTCCCTACCGTGGGCACCGTCTGCTAAGTATACCAGGCACATGATTTTCCTGCCAGCTTCAAGGGTAACCCCCCCCCCCCCCAATAACGTACCCCCCCCAAATAGTGTACCCCCCCAATAGTGTACCCCCCTTGGCTTAATAAGCGTTTTGCCAAATACTGTACCCCGGGGTATGTTATTTGGGGGGGGGGGGTTTAGTGTGCTGCTGGCACAGACGCTCATGGGATGCGCCTCTGGGACCGGGATACCGCTGGGACAAGGGCCATGACCAGCAGGTGTTACTCTATGATCCCGATGGAGTAAGCGGACGCTCACTGGTTACGAGGCCGCAAATGATGATGCGGCACCTGCTACTACTGCAGCATTACTGAGTGGCGCGTCAGCAGGTGTCATATGACGGCGTGAGTTCGTTGACACAGAATTTTTTCGGGGGGCCGGGGGGGGGGGTATGGAAGAGTTGGGAGTGCGGCAACACACAGTTTTGGGGCGTTTGTGGTTGCATTTTGAGAGTACTACTGCTCACAACAGAACCCAGGCAGTGTGGAATCGGGCAAGGGGTGGCGGGACCACACGAAGGTTGGTCATTTCGGGGGGAGGGGGGGGTGCTTGCGTGGGGGTGTAGTGTGGACCGACCATTGCTGTCTCTCTCTCTCTCTCTCTCTCTCTCTCTCTCTCTCTCTCTCTCTCTCTCTCTCTCTCTCTCTCTGCCCGTTGCCCATTGTGTCTGGCATTGACCCTCCCCGCTTTTTGACCCTCCCCCTGACCCTCCCCTTGACCCTTCCCCTGACCTGCCCTGTGTGTGCCCTGTGCGTGCCCAGTGCATGCCCTGAGCCTGAGTTGTGCATGCCCTGTGCATGGCCTGCGCTTTTCCTGCGCGCGTTCCAGCTGTGCCCCGTTGCATGCGCCCTGCATGCCCTGAGCCAGCCCTGTGTGTGCCCTGAGTGTGCCCAGTATGTGCCCCGAGCGTGTCCTTGGCCAGTCCTGTGCATGCCCCGAGCTCACCCGGTGGAGTGGGGCGGTGCAGCGGGCAGGGCATGGGCAGGTGGTGGTTAGCCCCCGTCCCCCCACCCAGGGGCCGTCAAGGGCCCTGTGAGTGCATTCCATTTGGCATGGCCGGCTGATATGCAGCGTGATTGGGGAGCCCCCAGGCATCCGAGCCTTAAGGTCGGCCTCCAAATCCAAATACAAATCCTTCCCCTGACCCCTCCCCCCTGACCATTGCCCTGACCATTGCCCTGACCCTCTCCTGACCCTCCTTGTGCTTCACACACAGACATGGCCTTGAATGACCTGCCGTACAGTACTGCCAGGCCGTCTGCCCCTTTTGTGCCGCATTTGTCTTGTGACTGGCAGTGGTCACTGCAGTCCCCTAGTGCATGGGCCGGTGCCTGAGACCCAATCCCTCCGGTCCACAATGATCGCCCCCCTGCTCGGCACCAACTCCCGATACGATACTGTGCACAACACCACAGCCCCATCCCCTGCTGGTGGGCCCCACACCGGCCTTTGCCCTCCCCTCCCCCCCGCTCTCAAAAAAAAAAAAAAAGAACAGGTAATGTATCAAAGGAAGGTGGCGGGAATGGCAAGGAAGACCGGCACGACACATGCAATGGAAACACCAACCTCCACATCACATTGCTGCAATGGTGAGATATCAGTGAATGGAATAAGCACGGTGCTGAAGACGATGGCGCTACGATGAAGGGAGACGCAGAGTACAGGTCAGTACAGGTCAGGAGGGTGCACGAGGGGGCGGCTTGCAGGAGGCAGGGTAGGGGGGTGATCATCGTCATTCCAATTGGTCACGGGCGCATTGTTGGGTTTGGCAAGTGCACAGCAGCGGATTGGGCTCCGACATGCTTTTGTTGCGGCTTGCCTGAGACTGTGCTATGCAGCGCGCGCGCACACACACACACACACACCCTGGGCCTTTGTTGCTGGCAGCCCCTCCTGAGCAATGCATGTTTGCCTGCCAAAAAACAGGTGTACGACCCCAGCGCTGAAAGGCTTGCGTGCCTTAGTCTAGAACATTGCACAACTTTTCCGCTCTTGCGCGTGGAAGTAAGGACCCCCCCCTTGCGCAACGACCGCCTTCCGCAACGATTGTGCAGGTCATTCGAAAACGCTTGCACTCAGAATGCACAGGCCAAAGGCCTTCTCACTCTGTGTGCATCTACCTCACACCGGTTGGCTGCCTATGTTCGCGACTGTTTGTGCTGGCCAAATCACGAGCTATTCACGGCTTCCCACAGCCCCTCAAGCTGGGGTCATTGCTGCCACAGTTCTCAGCCGGTGGTGTTCTATTGCAGGCCGTGCTTGAGCGGTTTTTGGGCATAGTACACAACTGTTGCATGCTACGTACACAATAAATTGGGCGAAATCAGAAACAGGGAGCTCTCTGGGGTGCCCAACGCTATGATCACGGCTTCTCACAGGGCCCGGTGGATCCAACGCTGGGTGGCGCCAAAAAAAGTTCTTTTTTTGATTTCAACACGGGGGTTGTGCGGGGGATTACGCGGGGCTACCCAGGGGTTACACGGGGTTACACAGGGTCACGCAGGGGTTGCGCGGGGTTACGCAGGGGTTATGCGGGGACACCCAGGGGTTACACGGGGTTACACAAGGGTTAACCCGGGGGTTATGCGGGGGTTACGTGGGCTTACGCAGGGGTTAGGCAGGGTTACGCGGGGTTACGCGGGGGTTTCGTGGGGTTACGCAGGGTTTACGCGGGTTACGCAGGGGTTACGCGGGGGTTACGTGGGGGTTATGCGGCGGTACACAGGGGTTTCGCGGGGGTCATGCGGGTTTACACAAGGGTTACACAGGGTTTACGCTGGGTTACACAGGGGTTACGCGGGGTTACACAGAGGTTATGCAGGGTTACTCCAGGGTTGTCCGGGGGTTACCCGGGGTTATGCGGGGATACGCAGGGGTTATGCGGGGATACGCAGGGGTTACGCAGGGTTACGCGGGGTTAAGCGGGGGTTACACGGGGTTACGCAGAGCACTGGCCCGTCCTGACAGGATGTGGGTGAATAGTGTATATGGTGCTGGCCATTCCTGACTTCAGACAGTGTACTTTGGACTCATGTAACCCCGTGTAACCCCTGTGTGACCCCGCGTAACCCCCTCGTAACCCTGCGGAACCCCGCAGGGCAGGGTGCGTGGGGCATTGTGACATTGCAGAAAAGGAAAATGGTGTGCAAAGTAGGCTTCGTGCAGCAAACACCCTGACTCAGGGTCCGGGGGCCAAGCAGCCAAAGGGGGTGCCACGCATATGCAGGTGACAGGGTGCGGACAAAGGAATACCCCATGGTTTGAAATGCACTGGCATGAACGCATGTGGGCGCGCTGAGGGGTGGCTTTCCACTCGCAAATTGGGAGGGCCATCCAGCCAGTGGTTGGAGAGGAACACCCAGGTACTCTATCACGGGCAGGGGAGGGGAAAACTGAAGAAACTCCAGCAAACAAGAGACCTAGCACGATACAGGCACAGGATGGCAGAGGCAGGATGGTAGGTGGTAGGGAGCGGTGATCATACCACTCTGGGTGTCATGCACACAGGCAACACCCTGGGGGCAAGGGAATAATCCACGGTTGTATACGCATTGATGTGGACATTTCGTTACTGTGGTGGCACTGTGGATGTGCAGTGAAACATCACTACGAGGGTATATTTGCCCGGCACGCACCCGGCATCCAAATCAATGTTCTGGCCATCTATCCCAATCCTTTTCCCCCAAACATTACTCCCTCCTCGAGCCTAGGAACTGTAAGCACAAATGACACAAGGTCACCCATAGAGTGCGTGTAATGCACGATATTGTGCACTGAAAATGTATTTTGGTATCTAAAATGGGAACAAACGAATAGAAGCCCCACAGAGAGCCCTCCAAGGATGTGTCACCGTCATCCTACAATTGGTGGGAGAACTTGGGGGGGGGGGAGGTAAGGGATAAACTTTGCCCGGCGCATGCCTAGGTCCACCCAGGTCCTGCCACCTTCTCCACACTTGCACAGGGGTCCAAATGTAGGAGACAAATTGCTTGAATTGCACACTCTTTGCCTCTGCAAGTTGTTGATCAACACAGTGACTTCATGCAAAATGGATGCTTGCAACGGTGGGGTGGTTGATGTTTGCAGTAACACTAGGCACCTTTTGGTGAGCACCATTTGGGATTTTGTTTCACTTGGGGGCAGAACGCCGATTGTGAATCCCGGGTGGCCGCAACTCAGTCTGGTGTCAGCAACAAAAAAAAAGATCGTGAATCCTCTTCATAACGCCCCCCCCCCCACCGCCGCCTGCAGCCGTGTGCCCCGCCACCGGCGTGCGTCGGCAGCGGGGAGGCACATCTCTTCTTCGTACTCTTCTCCTGCCTACCGGCAGGAGAAGAGTGCTGTTAGGGGGGGCCCGAACCAGCCCCAGTTCCCTCTGGCGCCGGCTGCACAACCGCTATGCTAGACGCCACACAGGGACACTATGTGCAATCTTGGTTTTTCAAAGTTTCACGTCAAATGTCACACCTACACACACAGTATCACCCACTGCACGCCTTGTTTTTTCCCCACCACCCTGCGGGAGATGTGGGCTACAGTACAATTAGGCCGAAGGAGTGCATCACGATGTGCTTTACCACACTTACTCTGCCCCCCACTGCTTCCGGGAGATGGCGACATGGTTGTTTTATGCCCAACCGTCCGGCATTTGCGGTCAGGTATAAAGTATATTGGTTACAACAAGTCTCGATTTTACCAATGGTTTACAGCGCGGCCGACAGTACCCACCGTGATCCCGCCCGGTTTACTATGGCGGCAGGTGTGAAAAGTGGGCGCGAGCCTTTGGAGGGTTTGCTTGCATTGCTTGATGGAGAATGAGAATGTACATACCTCTAACCCAGTCTAGGTCCTTTGGCCAGCTCATGGCTGTTCCCATGACCGGGATGGACCCCATTTTGTGGTTTGGGTTCGCTCCCCGTGCCCCACTTGGCGGGTACCCACAGTCACCTGATCTGCAGTGCACTCTATGCACCATGCATGACATACTTCACGCTACACCGCTGTATGATGGATAAGGGATATCCTTGTTTGTAGCTGCCCGTGCACCCATGATGCTTGCTGACACACCATACTCCATGCACTGCATATGCACTGCCACGTGTAACCAATGAATGATGCCTTGTGGGCGTGGCAGACTAACTGCATTAGTGTATGAAGGGTTGACACATGTTATGACGGTATGTTGCTTGGATCTCAGGTCCGCCCGGTTTCTAGGTGCACCCATACTGTACATAAATGGACCTTCTACTTTGTGGGATTCTCCCGCGCACACTCAATGCCACCTAGAGCGTCGTGAACTCAATAAAAAAAAAAAGAATGTACATACCTCCAATGGAGTCCAAAGGGGGGGGGGGTAAGTCGAGTTTACCACAATCAGTTAAGTTCCGTAGCAGCAGGGTATCGAACGATGCACAATGGTTTGCTGGCAATAGTTACGAACCTCGTAGTTTGAGCAGTGATTGAATTTATTCATGGCCCTGGGGGGGACCCTCACCGACTAGTTCCAAAAGAAAATGCATCATTGTCAATGCCGCACAAGGACGGCAACTGTGAGGCGAGGTAGAATCGGAGAGGGGTCCCCCCTTCAGGGTGGGGGACCTGATAAACCCCCAACCCCCTGAGGGTTTGAGGCCACAGGCCCCTGCACCCACCCCGACCCAAGATCAAAATGGCACTGTGCATCTTGGATAGTTGGGGGAAAATCCGAATGAAGCCCTGAAGAGTGTGCCTACTTCCCTGACGGTCTAAATTTTTTGCAATTGCTTGATAAGGTTAGGGGAAAATGTGCAGCAGTTCAAGGCTCTGTGGGACTGTAAGGGGAAGTTTTACACTGTCTCTGTTCAGCAGTAGGGGTAGCCAGAAAGCTGATTGAATGGATGCAGCGCAGTGAGAATCTGCTTGTTTGCATGCTCATGTGCCTCACACCATCAGCATCTATGCATGTCAGGGTGTAAGAGCCCTTGACAACCAACAGCAAGTGACCAGCCATGAATGCTGCACAGTATGGGTTGATAAGTGTTTGGTCTGCAATGGTGTCCATCCAGGGGGGGGGGGGGGGCATTGCTCAGCCGATGATGCACCACACTTGCATTGGTAGCAGCAATGAATGGCAGAGGTCAAAAACTGCAAGCAAACCAAAATGGTGAGGTACACGTTCATCAAGCTGATTTTAAGGGTGCAGTGCAAAGGTCAGAAGAGAGCGGGCTGCAGTGCAGAGTGCAGAGTGCAGTGTAGTGCACATCGCAATGCAAAATGCTGCACATAATGTGTGCAGTTTCAAACCCTGAGGTTGCGTGACGTTGATTTAAGCTGGAGAATGTTGATGAAAACCGAATGCAGTGGAGAGCTACCATGATGTAATTATTCCCATGTTGAGAGTGCAACACCCAGTGTCCAGTGCATAGTACTCATTAAGTGCATAGACCATACCTTATCATCGCCTTTTGGACCATTGGCTAGAAATATGTTGACAACATGCGGTAGATGCCACGTGATGTGCATACCACCCTTTGGGCCGAGAGATTCTGCGCGGCACATCAGGACACATGGTGTGCCAGACTGCCCACAAAACAGCACACAAACAAAATGGCGAGGTGCACCTTGGTCCAGGTGATTTTCAGAGTGCAGCACAACGTGCTGTGAAGAGCGGGCTGCATGAGTGCAGGGTGTAGTGCACAGAGCAGTGCCAAATGCTGTACAGAATGTCGTGCAAAGTGGGCTTCAAAGAGCGGCGCAGCGATCCCACAACAGAGCATGGGGGACAGGGCAGGAGTGGGGGTCACTGCTTGACAAATATACGACCCCCCTTGCAGAAAGTCCAAGCATCATCAACCCAACATACCTCGGACCTCAAAGGCCTGATCATGTTGCCTCCTCACCCAATGAGCCTGCATCAGTAGGGCAGTCGAGTGTCTATGTCCTTGTCTTTCTGAGTGTCTATTTTTTTTTCACATGGCCGGCGGTGTATGCGCTGCCCATGTTCCCTAGTGACCCCCTGTGGCCGTACAATGACGTGGCTGCAGGGAGCCGCGAGCACGGGGACTGGCTAGCCAGCAACGTGCGTGCCCGGCTGTGCAGGGAAGTGGATGCTGCAGGGGGATGGTTCCAGTACATTGCAGGCGAAAAATTCAAAGAAGTGGCGTTCATGCAGGAAGGGGTCTATGCCGACTGCCTGCAACGGAAGACAGAGGCCTCGGATGACGCCCGGCACCAAATCGACCTCGACCTGCACCGAACCGTCATCACGGAGAAGGGCGACTCCCCGCTGATCGCCCCCCTCGCTCAGGTGCTCAGCGCCTACGCGGTGCACAACCCCAAGGTCGGCTACTGCCAGGGCATGAACTTCATCACGGCGATGTGCCTGCACGTCATGACCCAAGAGGAGGCGTTCTGGGTGCTGGCGTACATGGCGGAGCGCGTGGTCCCGGACTACTTCTCGAACATGGAGGGCGCCATCGCGGACAAGGCCTGCATCGACTGGATGCTCGGCATCAGCGCACCGGAGCTGTCCCACAAACTGGAGCAGTTCGAGGGGCTGCCCACGATCATGTGGCAGGCGCTGCTGTGCGTGTTCGCCAACAACATCGTCCCCACGGAGGCCGTCTTCGTCTTCTGGGCCGCCCTGTTCAACAAAGGGCGCGTGTTCCTCGTGCGCGTCATCTGCCAGCTGCTCGCCAACTGCTCCGGCGTGATCCTCGCGGCCGATTCCACGGAGGACATCCGCGCGGGCGTCACCGCGTACATGAACACCCTCTACGACGCGGTCAGCGTGGTTGCGGCCGTCGATCAGGACGCGTGGGACGACCCCGGGCGGCCGTGCTGGCTGGCGTACCCCAGCGCCAAGATCTGGAAGCAGCGGGACGCGCTGATGCACAGCTACAAGCAGGAGCTTGCGGACCACCAGCAGGACCTGGAGCTCATGCACGTGGCCCGGGCGACGCGGCTCCCGGTGGAGCTGCTGACGCGCTGGTCCACGGAGTTCCACTGGGTGTGCAGGCAGGGGGCGCGCAAGGGGCCCGCGGCGAAGGGGATGGCCTTCCCCGCGTTTCGGAAGGTGATGCACAACGTGGGGTTCGACTCGCAGACGCTGAACCTCGCGAAGCTCTTCGAGCTCTGGGACAAGAGCGGCTCCCGGACCGTGCACTTCCTGGAGCTCGTCACGGGGCTCGTCACCCTCTCCGACAAGGCGTCGATCCAGGGCCGCCTCCACATCTGCTTCTCGACCTACGACGTCAACGACTCCGGGTGCCTCGAGGCCGAGGAGGTGCAGGCGATGATGGCCTCGCGGCACTGGTGCGAGGTGCTGGGGAGCCCCGGGGCCCGCTCGCTGTTCGACGCGGACGGGACGGTCCAGGGCTGCAACTTCTGCTACGTGCTGGCGGCGTTCGAGGCGCTGCCCCTCACGCTGCGGGACGGCGTCAAGCTGAGCAGCACGGTGTGCCTTCCTGTTTTGCAAGAGAGTACTTCTTGTGGGGAGTTGCTGGATCCATCGGGGGAGGGGGTCAGTGGTACAGGGGCACAGGGGAGGGGGGTCAGTGGTACAGGGGCACAGGGGAGGGGGGTCAGTGGTACAGGGGCACAGGGGAGGGGGGTCAGTGGTACAGGGGCACAGGGGAGGGGGGTCAGTGGTACAGGGGCACAGGGGAGGGGGGTCAGTGGTACAGGGGCACAGGGGAGGGGGGTCAGTGGTACAGGGGCACAGGGGAGGGGGTCAGTGGTACAGGGGCACAGGGGAGGGGTCAGTGGTACAGGGGCACAGGGGAGGGACCAGACTTTCCCGGCATATCCGGGTCCGGGACATGATCACGTTTCTTTGCTGTGCAGGCCTCTGGTCCAGCGATGCTGCCAGGGGCTACCCGTGTTCGAGGTTGCGGTGGGACAACAGGATGTATCGCTCCTTCCCTCATTGCCCTGTACTGCAGAAAGGCGCCTAAAGGGTACAGACATGTCTCATGTTTGCGGGGGGGGGGGGGGGCAAATGCGCTTTTTTGCGCTTTAGGGCTGTGGCCATTTTTTGCGCTTTTTGTGTTTTTTTGCGCTTTTTTGTGCTTCCTTGCATCCCTTGTCGCCTCAGTTTGCATTGTTTGCTTTTGTTCCAGACATGGGCAAGTTCAGCACAACTTCAATTTCTTGATTCATGTTCCTGTAACATCTGCGGGTGTCGAGCGAAGCTTCAGCTTGGCAGGCAACATGGACACAAAACACCGCCAGGGCCTGCCAAATGCCACTCGTCGCTAACAAATATGCTCATGTTTAATGGAGACGTCGAGGGCAGGTTCAATGCTGTGTAATGGAAGCCCTCGATGGTACTGAATGTGGCCGGCTTTGTTGGGAATCAACATGTGTGGCATGGCCCTGTGGGTGTTGCGCTTTTTTGCGTTTATTTTGCGTTTTTTTTGCGTTTTTTTGTACTTTTTTGCGTCGCGCTTTTTGACATCCCAAGTTGCCCCCCCCCCCCCCCCTGATGTTTGGCGTTCCATCTGACGAGATCGGGGCATTCTGTCCGTGTTTGTCTGTTGGGCCCGTGCTTGTTTGCGATGGTTCGCGATCGTGTGTGTTTGTGTGTCTGTGTGTGTGCGTGTGTCTGTGTCCAGCGGCTGTACCGCCTGGAGGACGACCGGGACCTGACGGGCATCCCGTCGCTGATCGGCAACACCGTGAAGACGCTGGGGAGCGGCCTCGGGAAGGCGCTGGACTCGAAGCTCAGTCAAATGAACCCGGCGCTGATGGAGGCGGCCCACAACACCTTCTGGGCGCTGCAGGCCCGGCACCTGGGGCTCGATCTGGGGCTGCAGCAGCAGCAGCCGCTGGCGCGCACCAGCTCGCTGCTGCAGCGCCGCCTGCGGGCCTCGGAGACCACCGCGGCGCAGGACCTCTTGCTGGTCCCCCCGTACGAGATCGCGACGACGGTGAGCGTCCTGTGGGAGACGTACTGGGAGGAGCGGGAGCTGGGGGTCTGCATGCAGAAGTTCGTGCCCAAGGGGAAGGTGGGCAGCGTGTTCAAGGGCATCCAGTTCCTGCGCGGGGACGTGCCCGGCAACTACCGCCTGCTGTCCACCGCGAAGCCGTACTACGTCTTGGCGTGCCCCGACAGCGAGGCCGACGCCAACGTCGTCTGCGGCTGGTTCAAGCACTACACGAAGACGCGCCAGGACGTCGCCTGGCACATCAAGGCCCACGTGTGGCTGCACGAGCTGCGCAACACGCGGCTCATCCGAGCGGATGGGCCGGGGCGGTGCGCCGCCCAAGGGTCGTCGCAGCGGTGCGTGTCCGAAGTGCAGCTGCAGGACGAGGCCGCCACGCACACCGGCAGCTGCCAGAGCGCGGAGCAGCTGTGGGACTTCTACCAGAAGGTGAAGGAGCTGCCGAACCCGGACCTGGTTCCGTGCACGAAGCCGGCGTTCCAGGCTCGCATCCCGGCGCTGTTCCTGCACTGGATCGAGCAGGTCGACAACCCGTGCGACATGGACGCGATCGAGGAGTGGATGACGGCGAAGAAGCCCGGGTACGACACCGAGGACAGCATCATGATGGACCTGGCCCTGAACCGCGTCAAGGCGATGCAGGCCCTCATCAGCCCGCGCCAGTCCCCGCAGTCTTCCCCGCGGAATTCCCCGCGGCGCTCCGCCCGCGGATCCCCGGCGCAGTCCCCTCCGACGGCCCCCAGTGCACTCATTATGGAGCAGGCGCAGGACAAGGAGTAGGCGGGCGCTTCACCCCCCCCCCCCCCGCCCTCTCTGGTACTGATGTTGTATGCAATGCGACCGGCTGATTCATCTCAGCCGTCAGTCATCTTACCGTTGTCTTCCTCAGTCTACAGTCATTGTGCCTCATGTACACCGGGAAGCCTACGGGCGCGGCAGTCTCCCGCCCGGTTTCAGACTCAGCTAATCCTCACTACGTGTCCGATGCGCTACCTCAGCCATTGTGGGATGATCGTAGCACTGGACCGCTCTGAACCTTGATCCGGCTCCGCCAGCTCATCTTCGTCTGAGCCCCCCCCAAAAAGGACAAGGGGGAGGCGGGCGCAGGACCTTCCATGAAGGATCCCCCGCTTTGGGGGGCACAGGGGAAGAATAATTGCAGACCACCGCAGCACATCCCAGGGCCTACACTATTGTCAGACGCCTCCTTGTGATGTGGTTGGTCGCTGAGGCTGGTGCCAGGGATGAATTGGAAGGGGCGGGGTGCCCCCCCCCCCCCCACCTCCAGGGCGCCCAACCTATGCTCAGCCACTGTCTTCCTGACGCTAAGTGCCGGCTTCAATGGCATTTGTAACCGACAGTAACCGGCCCCAACCGCTTTGGCACCCTCCTCCAACCGCCTGCCTAAGCGCCTCTGGGGCCGCCTCTCTGAGGTGCCTTCCCTGCTAATGCACCCCTGGCTGGTGCCAGTTGCGTGTCGCACAGGGCCCTTGAGTGGGGTCACCACAGCCTGGCCTTTGCACAATCTGTGGGTCTGAGGCGGTGTATCCACGGTGGGGACGTTGGGGTCTGTACCAGACGGCAGGGGTCCCTTCAGGAGTGCCAGTGGGTGAATGCCTGGACCACCGTAGCATGCCGTTGAGGTGTGTGTGTGTGGGGGGGGGGGGGGGGAATGTCCGGACCACACTGCAGCATTCATGGCATCCCGTGGTCCCAGTGGCTCTGAGGGCACACGGTGTGTGGGCAGGATGCCCACAGCCTTTCGAGAATTAATGCTCCCTTGGCGGCAAGAAGCATAGGGGCACAGTGCACCACCCACTGCCGGAGCTCTCACACTGGGCTACCCCGTCCAAAGGTATGTGGGTGACGGCATGGGGGGGCTTGAGTGGGTATGCACGAGACGGGGTCCACTGACCGCATGCCTTGCACCAAACTGCGCGTCCCCTCCGTGTCATGGTCCGCCATACCCTTGTGGGCAGCGCGTTACCACCGCCGGGTGCTGATCTCCTGCCTGCCCGTCTTCCTTTCGCTTGACAGACCGTAGTTCACACGCACCTCCCCACCACTGTACACCGCCTCCTAAACGTCCTCGCACGGTCCCCCCGCACCTTCCCCGGCCTGCAATTGAGAAACAAACAAGGGTGACCTCTGTGTGAATTTCGGGGACTGAAGGGGGGTTCCAGTTTGGTGTCACATCACGGTGTGAAGGACCCACCTGAAGGCGAAAGCTGTGGCCAGGGTTCAACATATTGTTGGGGATGTTGATGTTGGCACACCCCCACTGGGTGGTGACACAGCACCGTGTGGCAACCCAAAGGTGGAAGTCGCGGCCACACGCCAATGTGTGCAACATCTACGTTTGCACCCCACGTGGCCAATTGAGTATCCAACCATTTGGGCACGGGTACAGGGAAGTCTGAACTTCAGGGATGTGTTCGCCTCACCCAGGATGGGTCGGATTGGTGCAAATTACTTTACGTTCGAGTCAGCGTCTTTTTGGTCAGTGTTTTACCACATTTTCCATAGTATGTTGTCAGGTGCCTACCCATGATAGGTGCTATGATATGCTGGGTTCTTGATGATTTGCGCTACTTCCGACTTCATGTTTTCATGCTCACACATCCATCTTTACGTGCTCTTGCAGCCCTGTTGGGGTATGTCAGTCTGGGTGCTGTACATATGGACACCATCCCATGTCACGTGGAGCACAAGTCAATTTTTCAGTGTGTATGCAGGAGAGTCTACATCAAGCCACGTCTGGAATGCCTTGTAAATTAAAGGGGGGGGAAGTGTGCATCATTGGAGCAGTGGACCTCAGCATCACGCATTTGAGGCCTCACTACCTCATAACCAACTCAACTGAAGCTGCATCAAGCCAAGGTTGCCAATGCAACCTTCACTTTTGGTTCATCCAATTTTTCTGCTTTTTTCTTTGCAGTGTTGTTGGAACCATGGTGGTGCCCTGTATCACTGTGTAAGCCATTTAACACATTGATCTGGCTCAGGTTCTGGGCATACAGGCTGGACCCTGAAAAAACCAGTCTTTGTTGTTCTGTATTTCATTTTTATGGTGTTGCGAACCCCTTCTGTAACCCCCAACCTCCCCTGGGTACTGCCTACCTACTGCTACGAAGCGACACAGACTTCCTAACTACTCTTACGAAGCGACACAGCATTTTGAATTATTCAAACCCATCCAGTGTTTATCTTAAGGAGGTGTCTTTGAACAGAATTTAAGTACAGTCAGATAGGTGTTGAGCAGGAGTTGTCTTCCCTTGGGAAACAACTGACTGCGAAAGAGTTTTGGTGACCAATGTTTGTGATACTCTGTATCATATGATGTATCAGTGATCAGTCTTTTCATGCTCACTTTGTTTTCTGTTTAACCTGCTGTCTCTCCAGCTATGCCGAGGGATAGGTGGGACTCAGGTGGGTTGTCCACAGCAGGTGCACAATGCAGTGCAGAATGCAGGGTGCATGATTGCAAAATTTTTGGCAGTTTTCATTGATGGCCTATTGCCCCACCCATGAGCACACTCTATGTGACAGTGAATCACACCTGTGAACATCAGACAACTCGGTGGTGGCCATCCCCTCTTTGTGCCAATCGGCCCATCTGTATCTGCGTGTGCCTGTCTGCAGGGGTATGCGCCCGCCAAATCGCTGGCGGCGCTGGCGGGGAAAGTTCGTCTGGCGGTGGCGGGGAAATTTCCCATAATTCCTAAAGGCTATAGTGGGCTTGTCCAACAGCTGCTGGTGCGATGATTGGGATTGGTGGAATTATGGGGAATTATGGGGAATTATGGGGAATTATGGGGAATTGGGGTGGAATTATGAGGAATTATGGGGAATTATGGTGGAATTATGGGGAATTATGGTGGAATTATGGGGAATTATGGGGAATTATGGTGGAATTATGGGGAATTATGGGGAATGGTGGTGGAATTATGGGGAATTGTGGGGAATGGTGGTGGAATTATGGGGGAATTATGGTGGAATTATGGGATGTCATTTGTTGTGCTGCTGATGGTTGTTTTTTGTTGTCGTACGGCCCCTTGCTTCCACAGACATGTCAGACTTTCATCCTCACAACAATGTTCCCCATAATTCCCCATAATTCCACCCAAATTCCCCATAATTCCCCATAATTCCCCATAATTCCACCATAATTCCCCCATAATTCCCCATAATTCCCCATAATTCCCCCATAATTCCCCATAATTCCACCATAATTCCCCATAATTCCACCCAAATTCCACCATAATTCCCCATCATTCCCCCATAATTCCCCATAATTCCCCCATAATTCCCCAAAATTTCCCATAATTCCCCATAATTCTCCATAATTCCACCATAATTCCCCATAATTCCCCATAATTCCACCATAATTCCCCCATAATTCCACCATAATTCCCCATGATTCCCCATAACTCCACCCTAATTCCAACATAATCCCCCATAATTCTCCATAATTCCCCATAATTCCCATCAGGTAAAGGAGCCGGTTTTTGTAATTCCCCCATAATTCCCCAAAATTTCCCATAATTCCCCATAATTCTCCATAATTCCACCATAATTCCCCATAATTCCCCATAATTCCACCATAATTCCCCCATAATTCCACCATAATTCCCCATGATTCCCCATAATTCTCCATAATTCCACCCTAATTCCACCATAATCCCCCATAATTCTCCATAATTCCCCATAATTCCCATCAGGTAAAGGAGCCGGTTTTTGTACCAGGCACTAGTTGTTGTACCACCATAAGTTTTTCACACTTTCCACATGAAAACTTAGTGTTTATTGTAGGATTTAGCAATACTAAAGGGTACCTTACCATTGGGGTATGCTTGGTTGCACCTAAATCCAATTGTCTAACACAAGTTTGGGTCAAGCAAGCTCCTAGGGGGCCCCTATAACAATTTTCCCTTTTTTTGCTCCCACCAAGAAATCAGGCAAAATTTGGATGTTTGTTGGAAATGAGGTCCGCTAGGCCCGTGAAACTCTTTTTCATAGTGCCAACGCCTTTGCATCACCTATTTGTATCCCATGCCCAAAGGAAAACCATGTTTCTTTGCCTAGCAATGTGTTTTTCTGCGTATACATCCCGTTTTTCATGCACCTAAAATTTGGAAAAAAAAATTTTTTTCAAAAAAAAAATTTTTTTCTAAAACTTTTTTTTGTGAAAAGTTGTGGTAGCCTTACTGCCGTTGGGCAAGGTGGTACCTTTTCCTTTGCGCTGTCAATCTCTTTCACAGCACTGCCAATGCACTGTTGTTGCACCATTGCCGATCCGGGTTCATTTTGTTTCGGTGGTCCGCGTTGACAAACACTTTCCACCCCAAAGACACTAACAACTACTTTGGTAGCTAACATACAAATCAAACGGATCTCCTGCACCATCCCCTTCGTCGGAGGAAGAATGTGCTTCGTCAGGACCAGGGGCTGCTGCTGGGGCAGGGTCATCAACCCTTCGGCGTTTCTCAGCTCTGGGTTTTGGGGCTGGTTTGGCAGGACGTTTTGCTGCAGGCCTCTCAACCCGTCTCAGAGGCTCCCCCACTCGCCGTGCCCTCCGTTTGGGTGCTGGTTTTGCGGCAGCACCATTCTCTTTTTCACTGACCTTATCTAAAAAATACTGCGCTGTCACAAAGCCCCCGAGGTGCAGCGACCATGGCGGTGATGTGCTGCCGCTGCCAGCCACGGCGTCGCGCCACAGTTTTTCTCCCCTTCCTCACCCACACACGCTGTCCCACGGTGGTGAACTGTCGAAAAAATCCTGACTCATCCTCGTTCCAGATATGGCAGGGGTTATAGGCAACTTTTTCTAAACCTGGCTTTAAATGATTATTAAAAAACTCTGTCCACTGCTGGGGGCTCAAACGGGCAGAGGCACGCTGCGATTCAACATTTTGAGCAAGTCTTGAAACAAAGTCACTGTTGCGACGCTTAAACAGTTTCAACCATGTCTTACCAAACTTACAAGGGAGAGCTGGGTTCTGCACACTCGTCTTCTTTTCTGCCATGGCTATCGCTTCATCTTTGATCTCAGTCAGTGTAGGGCACACCATTTGATCCGCACACTCATCCATCCAGGTTGTCAAGGGCAACTCCACCAGACAGGGCTTTGGGCCCCTCTTCACCTCACACGGCTCGTAGCGACTGCAGCAAAGAGGACAAAGTAAAAAGCGCGACGCGCGCCACCTTTTTCTCTCTTGCGCGTCGCGTCCTGTTAGTTGCGCGGCGCCCTTTCACACTGCGTTACAGGTAACGCAGCACACCTCATTCGCCCCATGGCGTCAGTTGGGGTCTGGCGGTGGACTCCCAACTCAGTCGCACCCTTGCAAACGCTCTTGGCTTTGATAAGGCAGTCGACGGCGACGCGTTCCGTGTCTGACGGCTTTTCCCATAGTGGAAGGATGTATAGGACCTAGGAGGGAGGCTTCGGGACCGCAGTCTTTTGGCGCGTGCTTCCTGTGCTTCGTGTTTTCGTTTTTGTTACCTCCGCAATCCACTGGCGCGCCCTTCTTTTGTTGTCACGCATCTGAACACATCCATCCAGAGAAAAATTAATTTCGAAGGTTTCTTTCTAATTTATTATGAATTTTGTCGTAAAATACCTGAGATCTTCTCTCTTCTTTGTTGGCACAGAAACAGGCGCGACCGCGATCCTGTGATCTCTGCGCGGCCCCGTCTGGCACCGATTTCTCCAGTACCAGTTGGATTTTGCATATTGAACCAAAAACATTTTAAAACTTCAGGATTTGACCTAAAACATTGTCAATTTATAGCTGCCAGCTTTAATTGCGGCCTATAATTTTAGTAGCATTGATTTGGTACAGTAATTGGCTACTTTACCTTAATTCCAGTCGTCTGGCGGGGAGCCGTCGTCTGGTGCTCGCGGGCGCATACCCCTTTGTCTGTTTGTCCGTCCATCTGGTGAATACCAGAAGGCCCCCCAAAAAGTTGCAAAATGTCCCAAAAACGCCCCGGCGTAAAATGTACCAGAAACCCCCAAAAAATGTATCAAAAAAACCCCAGGGGCTTTTTTCCTACACTTACGGGTGTTTCATGTGATTTCTCATTTTTGTGTTGCATTGTGCTGTTTTTGCTAATGCAAGGGAGTGGCATTTCAGTCAAGTTATGAAAATCAGTTTTTTGTCCACTTCAAAACTGCTTTAAAATTGTTGCAAGTAAAGATTGTATGTTGGCACTTGGAACACTAATGCATGTATGCGTTGGAAATATGAGTAGGAAAAGAAATGTAGCACATTATGCTGCCGGGTAGATAACATTTGTTGTGTGCTATGTGGTAGGTTGTGGCACTGCAGCATTCGGTACAAGCTGCATAGTGATAACAAAGATGTTATCATGATATGTACGGGTCTTTGAGCACGGGGGGGGGGGGGGTGGGATTATTCGGGTGTTTTCTTGAGGCACATTTGAGTCTCTTTTTTTGTTTTAGAAAACTGATGATTGTATATGCACAAACTTTTCCAAAGCAATTTGAGTTTAAGTGTGTGCCACCAATATGTCTTTATGTAAGGTTGCAAAAAGAAAAGATTTTGGTTTTAGAAACCTAGATGTGCCGCTATGCATGTAGACCGTATAGCCGCCACCGTATTTTGATTTTAAGGCATTTTGGTGACAGAACCAAGCTGCAAGAACTCTGCAATTCTTTATGTTGAATCCACTAGTGAATATGTCCAGTTTGTCATAGCAATATATTCGAAAAAAACGTGAAACATCGTCCACATCGCAGGTTACAAATGCAGATTTTGGCATTCTTCATCTAGAGTTGCATTGTGTTGCATGTTCATCATTGTCGCAACTGTTGATGACTCGGGATCAAGGAGGGCGGGAAGAGAGAGCATCTTTCGACTAGCCCCGCCGCACTGTTTATCATGACTATGAGGGCCGCAACCACCACAAGCACAACCCCCATAATGTACACGATCTGCCGGTCCTCAAAAGGATCGCAAATCGTGTCCTCAGCACAGCGAAGAAGGAGGTCGGGGGGGGGGGGGGTTGGATGGAGCTGCACGGTGGTAGACATGGCCGAAATCTCGTGCTATGACCACAGCCCGCAACATTTGCATCGCCATGCCCCCTGCACCAAAACAAAAACCGATGGTTCATTGTTTCGGAATCCGTGGGTCCGAAGGTGTGGATGAGGCGAGGGAGAAAATTTGTAGCACGGTGCCAGGGGTAGCAATGCCAACATGTCACTGCTATTGTGGCAGTCAATGCTCAAACACAGCCCCCGACACTCTTCCTTGTCTGGAATGATAAAAAGGTTCGGAGAAACGGGTTTCTGCGGGCACAGTGCCCTGTTTCCATCATGGGGACACCGGATGAATGGAGCATCTAAGGTGCATTCCTCGAGTCGGTTCAAAAAGTGTTGGTGTCCGAAACAAAACCCCTACAAAACAAACACAAATATATATACGTGTCGTGATCGATCGCAATGAAACCTATTTAAGCTGCAAAGGGATTAAAAAAGTAAAGTCAGTCGGTGCAGAAGTGGTAGTTTTTGTACTTCATCTTACTGATGTTTTGCAGCCATTGGATAAAAAAAAAGCTGTTTCAGGAGCACTCAAAACTGCCTTCCGGAAGTATGAACCGAAATGGAGGAAGCAAAAGAAACATTGTGAACCATCTTTTGTGAACTTTGTCAAGTTTTGGACAACCGCATACATTAACTATCTCACCCCCGTGAATATTTTAGCTTGTTTCCGTGCTTGTTGGATGGCTCCATTTGACGTGGAACGTTTCCTCTGTCACCGCTCAGGTGAACGCATAGAGAACGAGTTGGAACAACCTCCCCCAATGCTTGCACCTACCGCATCTCCTCTCGGAGGCAGCAATGTGTCTCCAAGAGCAAGCAAACACAATGCAAGCGCATAGTGCACTGGCAAAGCCATTAAGTTTGCAGTTAAGGACAACCGTTGGTCGTTGCGGCTTGGAGAATTTGTGACGGCCCAAGATTTCATCGAAAAGGTCACCTTTGACAAAGACGGGTCTGGACCAAACCAGCACCCAAGAGACAGGCAAGGGGCAGAGAAGGTCTACTAAGGAAGGAAGACGGGCCTGCAGCAAACCTGCAGAGCCAATTTAGCACCCCGACTAGCCGCAAAACCAACCAAACCTCTTGCTCGAAAACGGAAGCAGCTCCTGAATAGATTTCGGCAACCAACAGTGCCTCAGCCAAGGAATGAGGCATCATTTAATGAAGGTGAGGCCACTGATGGTTTGATTTGTATCTTTGTTTCAGTAGTTGCATTTAGTGGTCATTACTGTCACTTGGGCGGAAAATGTTATACGATGCGGACCAACCAAACGAAGCGAACCTCCCATTATCACGGATCGACCAAAAGAATGGTGTATCATCACAATTTATGTTCTTTATTGTCAGAAATAAAGTAATGAGGCGAAAAATGGCAATTGAAGAAGCATGCGTGGACATGAAACAAAAAGTTCATGGATTGAGAAAAAAAAGAACAATGACAGCAGTGGACCAAAATTAAAAGTATATCAACAAGTGAAATGGTTTTCAACCATACATGACAGGTGAAGCGAACACTACTCCATCTAGGTACCATCCAATGGGCCACCGTACCTATTTACCATTTGTGTGTCAAAAAATTGCCTAAATTCATCATTGGTACAAAAAGGTGAAGTCAGTGGTGTGGGTGGAACATAGGTGTCTTGGAGCTCAAGATACTCTTGGAATCGCACGTCCGGATTGCACATGGGATATCCCATCGGTCCCATGTTCGTTGATGATGATGAAAGTGGCTACAAATGGCGTTTTTACGGCAAAAAAAACCCTGGTTCCTTTGCATCATGCATAGAAAGAGTTTCTCAAAATTTCGATACCCAATATGGTAGCAGCTTTGTGGATTCTTCCCATACGACAACGTTGGTGATACATCAATATATAGTATACAAAGGAGTCAAAGGACACTGTGGAAAGCCACTTTTGTCGTGAGCCATGCTGCTGGTGGTGTGACTTCAACCACCAAGAACTATAACATCGCAAAAAAGGTGTAGAGTATGGTGCATGACAACAAGCGCTGATGGGAAGCCCGGCCCGCCCACCCGCGACAAGACCCGGCGGGGTAGTGGTACTTAGTGTTAGTCACCTCCGTGTCACATGCCCATGTCACATACC
This sequence comes from Eutreptiella sp. 'Long Island Sound 2002', assembly GCA_964036045.1. Lineage (NCBI taxonomy): Eukaryota > Euglenozoa > Euglenophyceae > Eutreptiales > Eutreptiaceae > Eutreptiella > Eutreptiella sp. 'Long Island Sound 2002'. The sequence goes on from OZ038388.1 coordinate 8,914,799, forward strand.
ACGGTTTTTTTGTGTGTGTTTTTAATAGGAGGGGCATGGATATAGTTGAATTGCATTATGGCTCATTTTTTTAGTCAAAATAATAATCAAAATAGACCAAAGAATGCATACTTCATAGCTCTTGTTCACTATGATACAAACTGTGTTACATCACACTTTTGGTCCATACACTGATTTTGGTACACATTATATTATTCAGCCGAAAAAGAAAATGACGAAAATAAAAAAGAGCAACTATCATCACCACATGCTACTACACGCGCCCAAAACAATAGTTTCTGTGTTTCTGCGATCCATCATGAGAACAATACAACCTAAGCATAATATACATTGCAGCAAAAATTTACCCATTTGCAAAATGGGTATGCAATGCAATGCAAATGCAAATGCAGTTAGAAAGACATCAAAAAGAAAAAGAAAGAATCCATGGCATTAGCTTTGTGACTAGGCTCGGGAAGGACTCGCTATGCTCCTCCTTCCCGAGCCTAGAAAGCCGAAAGTATCAAAAATTTTGGTACGTACCAACAAGTACACATTTCATTGCGCTGATTTTGACCGAAAATCATGACTAAAAACCTGATTTTTGCGGAAAATGGTCACAAGCTAGACTATGCTCATTCCTCGAATTCTATTACGATATGTCTTCACCTTTCAAACGAGCCAAACGGTTCGTTCCAACTCAACAATATGTTCGAGAACGAAGTCCGACAAATGGAAGCATAAACGGTAAATTGCTACTTTTGACAAAAATGCAAAACCCCCAATGCTTATAAATCCGGGGCAACGGGGCTTCAATGGGCAAACAATTGACCTTTTGCATTCTTCTAGATCCAAATAACTCCATTATGCTTGGTTGAGGGCCTGGTAACATATGTGCTTCCTACTTGACTACGTGCCTACAGGTACACATTTTGCCGTGGCAGGGTACGCACAAGATACAACTGATTTTTGTCAAAAATGACCACCAAAGATGCAATTTTTGCGAGAAATGCGTGTGAGACAGCCTGTGGCAGGCCCTATTATCCTTTTAGGACATGTTCTCAGCTTTCAAACGATCCCAACACTTTGTTCTAACTCCACGGTATGTCGGAGAACGACCTCCGACAAATGGACCCACAAACCGAAAATGTCCATTTTTGACCAAAATGCGAAACCCCCGGCTGATATATCTAGGGGCCATTGGGGGTACACCGGGCAAACTAATGGCCTTTCCCCTCCCTCTAGGTCCAAACTACTCAAATATGCTTGGTTGAAGTCGCACAAAAGCATGGGCATGTAACCGGAACACCGGGGGGGAGACCCATGATTTTGGTAGGCTGGTGTTGTGACAGCATCCAAAAAGACAGCTTAAAAAGCACGTATCTTTGAGTTTTCGCCCCCATGTGCTCTCCATAGAGGCAATAGGGACGTAACATTGCTTATACCCGTTCCATTGGACCCATACGGGACTAGTTTGCACAAAGGTTGAATCCCTAGGCCGGGATATAGCACTTTGACAAGGCTGTACAATGGAGAGAGCAACCTTCTCTAAGTACTGTTTTTCCTACCGTTTGTACCCTCTTTCTAGGCATCAAGAGGAGGCTGGAGTGGTCAACCTTGAGGATTTTCACATCATTTGGGTGCAAATGAACTTGGATTGTCACTTGGGTCGTTGCTAGACCCTCGTGGTTTCGCTACAATAGGCCTACGAAACAGGCCAAAATGGCCAAACTGAGCCTATTGTATAAAAACCTAAAAAAATCATATCTTTGGCCTACCGGCTCGAATTTTGATAAACCGAAAGCCAAATCTGGGTAGTTTTTGACGCTGAACACGAATATCTAGTCAAAACCTCGGCGTCGAGCACGCTGCTGGCGGAAATCGACGATCGGTGTTTCGAAACAGTGATTCGTGCAGTTTTGCGGAAATCCGATTTCACAGCAGTATTCGGGCTTTAAAACCCTTCACATTCATGGGCTTCAATCGAATTTTCGTCAACTCTAGCTAGGTGCTGAGTTCAACAGGAGAAATGTCGGCGACAGCCATTGGTCACGCATGCGCGCCGATTTTTGACCAGAAATCCGGATTCTGGCCAGTAAAAAAAAATCCCCGATATACCACGTTGTAGGGCCCGTCCTGCCATCCATGAATATGCCTTCGGTTCGTCCGGACCTTCGTCCGTTGCCACCATTACGGTAGGGACAATCCGGCAGGATAATCACCGGGGTCAGCTTTACAGCTGAGCGTCGCAGGCGGCCGCGGAGGCCCCTCCCCCGCGGCCGGACAGCGAACGGCGGGCCTTGCGCCCAGGGGCAAAAAATAATTGAGCATCAAGTGTGGCTCACAACGGCATGAAATCACAATGGGCGCTTTTCTCCGACGGTGTCTTTTGGCTCTCCTTTGCAAAACAAATGGAATGAAAATAATATGTAATAGCACATCATTGCCATAATCCAAGCACAGAACAACGCTAAGATTTTGAAATGATGATGACCAACAAACCAAAGATGTCAAAATGAGCACGGTGTTTTTTCCATTGTTAGGGTGACATTGCGATGATTGTAGACTTCAGGGTAGAACGAAATAGGAGATAAATATCATGGTATAACGTTTTAAAATATTTTTTGGGCATGCCATGGCAATACCTTTGCAACAGACACCCTCCCCTTTTGGGAAACGACCTACATGCATCCTTTATGTAGTTTGCGTAAAGGTCAGAAAGTTGGAAAAATGATGGCACTGAAATAGCTCCACATAGGTTATTTCTGTACCAAGCCAATGACGCCGGAACGTATGCGAAAGATAACCATGCGCGATTTGATTCACAGACACGATGCTCAGGTCAATGCAAATTTCTGTGAAAATCTGCCCGTGTGACACCCAACACCAGCCTGCAGATGAATCGTCTTGCGGTTGTAGCAGCTCTTCGGGTGTATTACAATGCTTGCCACCAACAGCATGAAATGAAATCGACGTACAAAATCAAAAAAATATTGGTGATTGATATAATTTATGTTCTTGGCTCAAAACCCCTGAACCGCTGTGGTCTACTATACAATTTTTCGGATTGTGTCTGCATTATCACAGGCCCATTCGTCATATCCTTTGAGCCACCATTACACCAAATCAAATGTCAACAAGACCCAAAGTCATCTTCGCCTGTTGATTGCTCATTGCTTCGCATTTGATTTCTTTGGACTTTGGATATACTCCAATATGCTAGCTTGAGCAATGAAATTGTACCTTTAAATGTGCCTGCTCTGAATAACCCTGTGCAATTTCGGCACATTGCTAGCATAGTTTGCGAGGGTGGATGTAATTTATTTGCAGTAGATCTCGTCAGTACATTCATTTTCACAGAAGAGGCCATTCCTCCTGGACATGCCATCAGAAATCTGGGAACTGAACCACTGACTTCTCAAGTCCCTCATTTGGTTGAGGGGTTTGGTTGGTTGTCGTCGGATTTATCCCGACTGTAGCCTTCCTGGACGAGTCTGATCTTCCAGCAAAAACTTGCTTGTATTTGGCCGACGTAAGGGAACAATGAGGGAGAGGCAAAGTTCAACCTGCCAGATTTCTGATGTTCCGAACTGCCCTGGTGCGGTCAACCTCGGTGTGTGCGGTATGGTATGTGAGCCATATCGCCAACAGAGGGAAAAAAAGCTGTGGAACCCCCAATGTGTTGGATAGTTTCATGAAATGGGGTCCGTGTGCAGCAGAGGGGAGAAAACTGGACACTTTTAAATGCAGTGGTGGTCTCCGTACTGGAATTGACGAGGAAATCGATGAGCATAGCATTTGGGAACAAATGAACGCATGTCCCCTTTTTACCCGTACTGGAATTGACGAGGAAATTGATGAGCATAGCATTTGGGAACAAATGAATGCATTTCCCCTTTTTACCAAATATGCAGCTGGGTTGATGAAGAACGCACACAATTACGGGCACAAATCATTGAAGACAGACACAACTTCCAAGTGCAGTACCAGGGGACATTTAGATCTTGGCAACGTAATCCTTCGCACCAGCAGCGATGGCCTTGTAGTCGATCTTCTGCTGCTTCCGCATCCTCTTTTCGAAGCCGGAGCACTTGGCTGAGCGCTTCTTGCCGTCCTTCTTTTCGGGGTGCTTCCTGTCCTTGTATGGGACGGGATTCTTGGGGCCAAACTTTCTCTTGGCAGTCTGCAATGCCTTCTTTTTCAGCTTTCCGTATTTGGCCTTGATCAACCACGAACGCTGAGGGAAAATGGTGGACAAGCGGTGGGGCATGGAATCCTTGGGCTCCGAAAAAATGGTATTGATGTGCCCACAAGGCAAATTCAGAAAATGAACACGACAAAACCTGGCGCCTGTTGTACATGATTCTCCAACGCTCAAGATCAGTGGAATTCTTCTTGGCCTTCTGAGTGGCCACCTTTTGTGCCTGGGTGGTCTTGTCCCACTCAGCCTGCACGTCCGCCTTTGCAACCTTCTCTTTCAACGTACGATGGCGGACGTTGTGACCCATCTGAAGAACGCAAGAAAATGCATGCAGTCGCAGGAAAATTGTGTTTTGCGCAGATTTTCAGGAGGCATGGCGAACAATGACCTTAACTTTAAGGTGAGTCAGTGCAATATCCTTGATGTTGAAGGTCTGGCGCGGTGCACCACGCTTGAAGGCACGACCATCAATCAAGATCCAGTTTTGGTCAATCACATCCGTGATAACTGCGAGAGTGCCTCGGAACTTACCAAATCGGATAAAGACCACTCGTCCGATCTCCACATACTTCCTGAATACGCAGAAATGATTTTTCGGGACATCGTTGTTTGAATGCTTGGAAAATATCGTGAATTACAGCTATTGGAACCTGTTTTTCTTTCGATTCAACCTCGGTTTGAGTGCCATGATCCCCCAGCAAGTTGTGCCTGCTGAATGAGTGAATCGCCGGCGAGGGTCGCAGCGGGTGCAGCAGCAGTGAAAGCAGTAGTGGAGTCAGGAGTGGAAGTAGAAGTGGCCTGTAGGTCGAAGATGATAAATGCACAGCTATATGATGTTTATAACTACTGTGGTTCACAGTGTCTTTTCGTGAACTGGTGGATTTTGGACGCATGATTACTCTTTTAGATATGGATTATGGTACACAGCGTACGCTTGTCTAAAGTAACGGTGCGCTGACGCCATGAAGATGAGAAGAGTAAATCAAAGCAAATCAAACAAGTAAGATATGATTGCTACCATGGAAGATGGTGAAGCGAGTGACAATGGTGTGTTATTGTTGTATAAGACCCAATACTGGTTAGCTTCACGTATTCGGGTCGGACCAGAACAGAGAGGTGTCCCACAAGATTTTAGTAATTTTCGTCTTAACATTGCAGTTGATGCCCTTGACGCCCATTGGCTCACCACGTTACAGTGGCAAGTGGTGCAAGGCTAAAGCCAGTTGCCATCCGTTCTACCAGTACAAAGGAGACAACATGTTTCTCAAACACGTTTTCCTTGGGCGTAAATGCATGGGGAAATTCAAAACAATGCAGCTACAATGTTTAGATCATCGTGACGGTGCCGGAAATCAAAATATGAAACGAAAATATAACAAGTATCAATCAATAGAGTGAGGAAGAAATGGAGGGGGATATTCTAAAATGAACGGTTTTCGGGAAAAGAAATATCTATGCGCTTGCAGCACCAGGTGTGCGCCATCTTCCCTCCTTCAACATGCACAAGCCAAAGTAAGCACGTGCCATTTGCCAACCTTGTGGTCCAATGTCCCATTCCGCTTGTTGTGCCGAATGGAAAGCTACGTGTTGTACCCCCCCCCCCCCTTGCACAAAAAGAGAGGTGCACACGAGACGGAACATACCACAATGAAGATAGCCACTTGTTCACTTTCGCAAGTGCCATTCGTGTTGATCGGTAGACATAACCCGAAGGAGCCGTGACATCGGATCAGGATCTGTGCCCATAGCACATCCGAGCACAAGGATCCGACCCCACTTGACATTCGATGCACGAGTGTGCCCCCATGCGGGGGCCAGTAGTGGCACATTGGCATCCCTGCCGGTACACACATGGAACACCATTGAATGTAAGCATCAATCATTGATTTCTTGCCAGCCATGCGTTGATAGAACTATGCACTCGATTTCTGTAACTTTCGATAGGGTTATGGCCGTATGAGATTCTCTTATCTACTTTGTTGGTCGTTGTTGCGTTGCACCGGATGTTGTTGCGTCGATCAAGGGTTCACGTGTGTGGCTCAGGAGATTCATCGTGAGACCACGGATTCTCAATGCAATGCCACGGCAATCACGGGCGTTTTTGCACGAAGCTCTCCCGCACTCGCGGCGATGGATACACTCTAGCACTCTAGCTAAAAGCGAGTCGTTGTGACTGCACTTTAACGACCCTCCTACGTTCCTATCTTATCCGAGTTGTGGCCCGATGGGCAATTTCTCATCGCATCTACACGAGCAACGATGTTTTTGAGGTGAGGAAGGGTTGGAAGATTGTTTTGTTTCCCCATTTTGCTTGTTGTGCTCCCAACGGCCTCCACATCGCAACACAGAACCTTGCACAATGATCGACAGGTTGTCGCTAAGCTGCTCCAGCGGATGAATGCACACAAGTCACGGAATCTCCTCGTCTGTGTAGTGATTTGCTCGTCACTCGTTGTTTTGCCATTTCTATGGTGTGGGCCGTATCTTGCCACCCCGGCCGTGAGAGCCTCGGACATCGATGTTACTCGAACCAAAAGCAGGTTGACTTTGTGTTGTTTGCAACTCGTAATAGAGGCTGCATAATGGCAAGGAGAGCCCATCCCATGCAAGCTCCACGGCTCCCTTGCGCCGTGTGCCGCGTGCAATGCATTGTCGATGCCACACAAAAGGGACCTCACGAACGCCAGCGCCCAATCGCCAAATCCCCCACATAGGGATGACGATGTTGGCAAGTGGTTGGTGGGAGGTGGGCAAGGGTTGCGTGACAGGGCGTTTGGTTTGTGGTCTATGCCTATGGTTTGTGGTCTGGTGCCTTTGGTCTATGGTCCGTGCCAGGTCAACGGAAGGCCTCCGGTCCCGGGAAGCACAACGCCCCGTGGCAAGCAGTAGACTTGAACAAGGTTTCGATGCCAATCCCAAGCCCGTTTCCAGCCCCAACACCCACCGTCCATTGCACCCAAACATGGATGCGGCCTTTCCCGACGTCGTGAGCTCACCGACAATGGCCCGAATGGAACCCGCGGTCTTATCTCCCACCGCAACAAGACTAGCAAATGCTAGCTCGGATGCCATATCAACGACTCGCGGGGAGTCTATGCTTGCTTTGAGCCCGATGACGTCCTCGACCGAGATTGCAGATGCGATGGGCAACGGTGGTGCGGATCCGGCTAGCAAGACGGGCCTCGCCCATCCTCTCATAGGGTTTGGAGCTACCGACGCCGGGGTCCCCGCTTCTCAATCTCAGGTTTTTGAGGGTGCATGACTGCGTGTATGACAAGTTGTGGAGTGCCACTTGCAAGGAGGCTTCGTGGTTCACGTACGGCGTGCGCGGGATGATTCCTCGCGGCCGTCGACAAACTTTGCAAAATTGCCCACCCAAAACCCACAAATTCGGGGAACTTTCCTCTTTGTAATGTGCGGGGCGCCGTAGGGGGGTGCATGGAAAAGCATCGCCCGCGCCGTCCGAGGTGGTTTCGGCTGTTAGCTAGTCGCATGCCGACAGTACCATCCTGTTTTGTGACGAGGATTAGGAGGAGCTGGCAAGATTGCTTTGCTGCCTTTTAGTTAAAATCCTTGTGTTATAGTGGTCATTTGTTCGGAACCAACAACCACAACCTTGTTCGAAAAACTCATATTTTCGTCAAGCATTCCAGACGAGATGCTTTAGGGTTTTTTGGTTTTGGATTCATGTTACGTTTTTGGCATACCCCCAACCCCCTTTCTATCCATGTTATGTGCCCGAGTGCCCGAGTGTTCCCTCCATTTCTGCTAGCGATGCCTCCCAACGATACCGCCTGCCTTGCCCGCGGTCGTTGTAGGCATGCAACAGCCCCGCTCCCATGATCACACTGCTCGCCATCGTGACCAAGGATCCCCGCACCTTTTGGCCATTTGTCCGGACCCTCCACGCCTCCATCCTCAAACACCTTGCCCCTTGTGTTGGGGTGGAGTGGTTTGTGGTGGTGGATTTTGTGAACGGGACCACCCTCATTGAATTTGAGCTTCCGGGGACGTCGGTATCGCTGATTGATCGCGAGCGAGTCACGGCGATGCCCGAGTTCCATAGCCTCGTCAAACAGTGCTTCTGCAGGGACCATCCTTGTGCAGAATTCCTCATCAAGTTGTTCTTGGACCTTGTGATGCCGCAGGTATGGTCCGAGGGCTTACGACAAAGGGACGAAGGGTACACGCTGGCAATGGAGTACCCCAGCCACAGCCACGTACAAACGTGCATGTCATACAACCCTCGGTAACGGTGCATGTGTGTGTTTACAGAGGGGAGGTGGTGGGGACCCCGAACCCCAAAAAGACCCCCACTCGCAACGCCGTAAAGCCAGTTCCACCCCAGAATTTTTGGCGGATTTTCTCTTGCAGTGCCATCGGCACCGAAAAAAATTGCCACCCCCACCCGCCCGCTCGAAACGCCCAAGCCCCTTAAGGCACAGCCCTGCGCATCACAACACGCGCCATGGTTCAGATCAAGGTGGATCCGCGCTTGATTGCGTGCGCGGTTGAGATGCAGATGTGATAAGTCTTTTGTCCCTTGCCCGGTCGCTGCAAACTGCAGTGCACACTCACGATGGACCATGGTTGCGCGGCGTGCCTGGAGGTTGTGGGTGGAGGATGCGTCAAGCGCAGGGATCAGGATGGCTTGCAACGGACGGGTTTGAGAAGGAGCACTTCAGGGCCCGAGAAAATGGTGGACCCAGGGCCCGAGAAAATGGTGGCCTGGAAAGGGGGTCGGACTTCGGGGAAAACGTTCGTGGGAAGACAGGCGTCGGAGAGAGACAGCGTTGCGATGGCGCATGTGCGAGGAAGACGGATTGTGGGGCAGCGGGCCGTGTTTCGATCCCGGATTTGGCGTCACCGTCCCGTGCACGGGCAGCCCTTTCTGTCTGTGGGTCCTCAGGACCGACGCGGGGTCATCGTCCTAGATGCCGATCTGATGGTGACCGCAGATTTGTATGCCCTGTGGCAACTTCTCGACGACTTCGCGCCCACACATCTCTACGGCCTCGTGCGCGAGATGCAGCCGTCGTACCGCCGCCTGCGGTACGCCCAACGCAACTTCACCGGGGCGTTCAACGGCGGCGTGCAGATGCACCACCTCGCCAACATCCGCGCCGCGCGCCGTGCGGGCTATACCACTCCCCTCGCTGGCGTGATGGACAATAAGAACATCAAACATGGCCTGCGCTTCTCAAAGCTCGGCGACCAGGTCCAGCCGCCTCTTCTGCTCCTGCCCGGGTCTTCGCTGCTGTTCCTGCGCCTGTCTACCCCTTACCCTCCAGCATGACTCTGGCATCTCCAACAGTACTTCGTGTGCAATGCCCATGGTGTCGCTGCACCCCTCTCCGTTTCCATGTCGTTGTCCTCGCCCCTGTCCCCGTTCGTGCCCTGATCCGCATTCCCGGACTCCCTGTGTCTCCATCCCCATCGCCGGACTGTCCGTGTGTGGTCCCGGACTGGTCCCGGTCCCGGTCCCTGTTCTTGTTGTCGCCCCTGCCTATCTCCTTATCCCTGTCCTTGGCCCTGCAGGATTATTACACCGCCGTCAACGTGTTCCGCCCGGAGTATTTCTACCATCTTCCGTGCGAGTGGAATCGGCAGTTGTGCATGATGTGGTTCCTGCACGTGCAGGAGCCCACCGCATGCCACAAGTGGCAGACCATTTATCACTGCGTTGGGGCTAAGATCCTGCACTTCAACTGCTTCACGTTCCAGCGGCACTTGTACGCGGAACTGCTGCACATTTACAACCGGACCGGGGACTGGCCGCCACTGGCTCGAATCCTGCGTGAGCAGTGCGACAAACGGAAGGTGATTGGGGCCATGCACAGTATTGTGCCGCTGAAGCAACTTCATCCCAGATACAAAGCCCTGCTGATTCAGCTGGCATTCGAGCGATGATGGAGAGGGGCTTGCATTGTGGCTGCTCGTCAGTTTTTGGACCTTTCTGGCCACCCGACTGCATCGTGACCCGTCGATTTCTTTGTAGAGTTGTGACCCTTCGACGCCTCTGACCCCGTGCACGTGGCGTATCCGACAACAGATGTAGGCGTTGCAGTCCAGGCAACGCGGGGTGCTCCGATCGTCTGCCGTTTGGTGGCAACCATGGGATGCTGGTACGGAAATATGAATCTCAGGAAGCGGGGGTTTTCCCGTTCTGATGTGGTGTGGGGGGGTTCAAACCAAAGGCAATGGCCCCAAGACTTCCCAACAATTGCACGGGGGGACCCGATTCACTCGTTGGTTGCACCTCGATTGCAATCGGCCGTCGGTCCGGCCCCCGTCCTTTTGACTGTGGTGTTATGCAACGCTCGCCGGACAGTCGGCAGGGGGAGTTTGGAGGTTGCCACTGTGGCTGGTGCATGTAGCGCCGCCCTGGGGCACCAGATGTACACCAGAGGCAACCCAAGGCCCGTGGTGCCCGGCCTTGCAGCATGATTGACTCGAATCACGTGCAAAGAATGCCAAGGGCCGGACCTTGGGCAAAGACCAGGGCAAAGACACGGGATACAAGGGATACCTGGTGTGCTAAAGACTGGCGCGACCACTGGGGCTCGCGCGACCACTGGAAGCGCTACCTCCTGATCTTTTTGACCGTCTTGCTCCCTTGATTTCTCTCAGCCTTCTGGATCCACTTGACCCGCTTCTGGAGCTGGCATTCGGAGTGAAAGCCCCCAGTGACCCAAGGACCCTCGTGACGTCAATGCCTTTCCCAGTGATCCCAGTCATCCAAGCGACCGCAGTGGCCCCAGTGAGGCACCCTGTGAGGCTGTTGCATTGCCGAACCCCTTTTGCAGAGCCTCTAGCTCTGTCTGCGCGGCTGCCATGTGACCCACCGGAGAAGCGTAGGTGGGACACCGTGCACTCAAGCCCAAGGCCTCTACTCTCTCTCTATCTCTTTTGCCGAACCCTTTTGCATTCTCCCCAAGAATCCCATATACCCCACATTGTATTCCATTCAGTCTGCCTTCTGCATCTTCACTCAAGTACAACAGAGGTCACGGGGTCACTAGGATGCCTTCCCCATTTTCCGGTTCTTCGGCACGGGATGCGCTCAGCACTGCAACTCCATTTCCCAGCCCTTGTTGTGCCCACTATTTTCCTTACCAAACTGGTTTGCTTGGCGGGCCATCTTTGCACTGCATCACGGGGGGGGGTGCTCGGAGGTAGCAGTCCGTGACGTCTGGTGTTGAAGTCCGTCACGTGTGGATTCTGCTGTATAATTCTGTGTGGCATTTTTTCCCACGTTTCTCGAGAGCACACAGCAGGTGTAGATTTGTTCCAGAAGGGGTGCACTTACTTGCCCTCCAACCAACGCACCATGCATGAATCTGCCCCAACGCCCAATAAGATGGGAAAACACAATCCAAGTTGACATTGGGATATTCCATGCACGATGACTGATCTTAGTGCTTCTGGTGCCCCCGGTGAAACAATTGATCCCAGTGACCCCAGTGATACCGGTGATCCCAGAGACCAGTGCGCTTGGGCAAGGGAGCAGAAGGCAGATTGGTGTCACAAAGACCAAACTCTATGACCGCGGGACAAGCTGTCTCCATCGGCACACATCTTCATGGCTTGCAACCCATGAAACGCCCAGCTAACCTATCCACCCACAACGGGAGGGGGGATACGTCCGACCAACCTCTGGGCGTCTGTGGCACAGTGCCGCATCAAAATGACCGGGCCTTTTCGAGGGCAGAGGTTTCACTGCACTTGGGCTTCAACCAATCTTTATAAACGGATCCATCAAGTTGGTGCCAGTTCGCCCCGTGGCTGCCTCAACTATCCACTGTCCACTGTCCTGTTTTGCCCCCTTTTCCTGGGATAAACAATTCTAGAAAGCGGACGTTTTCAGCATCGATGACCACGCTGTTCCAGTTGGGGATGAGGTGATCGCCATCTGAGCCGAACATTGTGGAGAGGCCTCGTGGACTCTCATGTGAGTCAGGACCCATTGGTGGCCACAGCCGACAGGACGGGGAGCGCAATTGTAGACACTAGGTGTGCCTCACAAGCAGCAACAAGGCCCCTCGAAGGACCCCAGAGCAGCTGCCAGACCAGATCTTGGCCTTACAGAATGGGATTCGACCATGCTCGAGGTGGAAGCCACTACAAAAGGACTAGATGACAAGGGCATGGGCATTCAAGAGGCACCACAGACCTGAGTGGCAAAACCCAGTCAATGTGGACTGGACTGGACAGTGCGAACTGTTGGTATGTGGAACAGTGTCCATACAAACGGCACACCTCAGTAGTCTCCTCAGTAGTCTCCTCAGTCTCCTGGCCCCAAAAGGCAGCAATGTTCAGGAACTAGAAAAAGGCTTTCTCTAACCCCACCTGCCCCCGTTTTACAATCATGCAAAAGCACGGGTGCATGGGCTGCCTCATCTGCAGTTTCATTTGACACAAGATTCTGCAATGTGACCCTCCTCGTACTAAGCACCAGCTGGTTTCCAGCGCGCCTCCTCAGTTTCACCAGATTTCCAGGGTGAATATCAGCACTCCACGCATCATCAACTGCAAGCTCATCATGGCAACAATTCATCCATGAGGCAGCTGGAAAGGGGGCATTAGTTGATGGAACAACAGCAGCAGCAGCAGCAGCAGTACAAAAAAAGGGGATAATGCAGAAATTTGAATCATGCACCCAACCAAGTCATGTGGAAGCAATGCAATCGTGCGCAAACCATTTTCTGGCACATTCTCTTCCCATAAACACAAGGTACCTTAGTGTGTAATGCTGCTTACTTGGTATGCAGGGTATAGGGAGCTCACTTCAGCAAAAAATCAGGCACCCGTTTAACCAATGTTGCCGAAACTAGACATTATATTTTGCCGAAAAATTCTTCTCCCTTGACCACTTGATGCTGTTGGATGCCCCCGCCCCCCCCCCAAAAAAAAATCGCCAATGATGCACCTCATAATCCCATCTGTTGCCTCGCAATTTCTCGATGCATTTGATTTTCCATGCCTTTATCCAAAATACCCATTTCCCCTCCGCTTGCCCCCTAATTTTCGACCTATTTTCCTTTTTATCAGTTCGCCAAGGCATCAGCGTGAGCTCGACACCTAGAGAGTGCCGAATGATGGAATCAATTTACAGGAAACTGCAAAATAACAAAAGTACAATTTCCACGACCTTTAGGTACATTTAAGCCCCCCTCCCTGGAGTTCCAAAGATCTGCCTGGTCGTGCTGTCCTTAGATGGAAGGTGTTCAAAGTTTCACAGTGTTCACCACATGCTCACTGGTGTCCTTCATAGGTTCTTGATATTAGCTGTGCAGTCGCACTCGCTCTTTCCCTGTGCTGCTTCCAGACAATGCCGCAGCCGTGCGCCTTGGTGTGGTTGTGCTTGGGGGCAAACCCAATTTCTCGAACATAGCAAAATGCAACAGATTGCTGGGGGAATCATGGGGTCGTATACATGTGGATGTAGCAAGAGATGGTACACCCCTGTGGGCATCCTTGGAGGATGCATGCGATCGGTAGAAATACCACGATGAGATCATGATAAGGGTAGGGTAAGAAGAGAGAGGGGGGGGGGGGGCTTAGCGCAGTGCAACTATTTGGGTGTTTGGCTGTACTAGAGACCCATAGTTTGAGATACTAGGGGCATCATTGTTGCGCCTAGCGTAGGTTTTGATTCTTCTTCCACATTGAGGGTGCTTATCTTGCGGCACCTGTGGCGCACCCTGCATCACACCCTGCGGCGCGCAATTTGGGTAATTATCTTGGAACAAAGGCAATCTAGTGGTACATTCACACATGCGTTTTTTTATGCAACGTATACCCCTATACGCCTTTTTTCCCATATTTTTGTTACTATTTTTACCTTTTTGGGCCTCTTGCCCCCACAAATCGTGCACGTGTTGCCCGTCCCCAATATGGAATGGGCCTTGTATGAACTTTGCGTTGTCCCTACTTTGGGCACTCCTAAGACGGCAAGGGTTAGGTAGCGCGGGTGTGGTTGCCAGCCAGGACCCAACCCCAAGGGGGGGTGGGGGGCGACCCCCCCTCTGCGAACCCCCAAATGGTTCCCCCAAACAATGGGTTTTGTGGACTTCAGAGGTCATCTGCCGAACTACCTAAACGAATCCTATCGTGCTGTGTAAGAGTGCTTTGACTTTGAGCGCTAGACCGGGCAAGACGAGGCACGATACAAATGTCGTTTGTTGCCAACCGAAGACCCCGCCCTCGAGCTCAGCTCTGGCTCAATGTGGCGGTGCCGTAGTCTCTCCTCTGTCGAGAACAATGGTGTCAACAAATCAACATGCATGGAATTTTCTTGTCCGGTGTATGTATTTCCTGGACAGCGTACACTGAAGCTAATTACCCCTACCCTGCGGCGCCTGCGGCACACCTGCGGCGCGCCCGCGGCGCACCTACGGCACGTAGTAAGCGCTCCCATTGGGGATATGGCATTTTTGTATTTTCACCCAGTTTCACCCATTTCCAACCTTTTTCACACCTTTTTGCCCATCTCCACCACATCCACTCTTTTCCAAGTTGAGTTCTCCCCACCATTAGGACCCCGAGAAGGCAGGGGTCACGGGAGGTCCGACTCCACGGGTCCTAGGAGGTAGGGGTTCCCCTTTGCTTCCCTTTCATCAAACCATCCATGCTTTGAGCGCCACATTAGCAAGACGAGGCACTATACAAATGCCGTTTGGTTGCGAAGTGAAGATCCTGCATTCGGTGCTCTTCCCCGGCTCAAGTGTAGTCCTTGTGCTTTCAGGGGGCGAACACCGATGGTTGCACGGTGCGTTCTTTCTTTCCTTTTTTTTCTCCCACGCTTCGGCGTGGCCCCTCGAGTTGGGGACATGGACTCCCACACTTTGGCGGGCCCCCTTGAGTTGGGGATACGGACTCCCATGCTTTGGCGTGGCCCCTCGAGTTGGGGATATAGACTCCCACACTTTGGTGTGGCCCCTTGAGTTGGGGATACGGAGTCCCACGCTTTGGTGTGGCCCCTTGAGTTGGGGATATAGACTTCCACGCTTCGGCGTGGCCCCTTGAGTTGGGGATATAGACTTCCACGCTTTGGCGTGGCCCCTTGAGTTGGGGATACGGACTCCCACTCCTTGGTGTGGCCCCTTGAGTTGGGGACTCCCGCGCTTTGGCGTGGCCCCTTGAGTTGGGGATACGCACTCCCACGCTTTGGCGTGGCCCCTTGAGTTGGGGTACGCACTCCCACGCTTTGGCGTGGCCCCTTGAGTTGGGGATATGGACTTCCGCGCTTTGGTGTGGCCCCTTGAGTTGGGGATATGGACTCCCACACTTCGGCGGGCCCCCTTGAGTTGGGGATGCGGACTTCCACGCTTCAGCGTGGCCCCTCGAGTTGGGGATGCGCACTCCCACGCCTTGGTGTGGCCCCTTGAGTTGGGGATATGGACTTCCATGCTTCGGTGTGGCCCCTTGAGTTGGGGTACGGACTCCCACACTTTGGCGTGGCCCCTTGAGTTGGGGATATGGACTTCCGCGCTTTGGCGTGGCCCCTTGAGTTGGGGATACGGAGTCCCACGCTTTTGGCGTGGCCCCTCGAGTTGGGGATATGGACTCCCACACTTCGGCGGGCCCCCTTGAGTTGGGGACACGGACTCCCATGCTTTGGCGTGGCCCCTCGAGTTGGGGATACAGACTCCCACGCTTTGGTGTGGCCCCTTGAGTTGGGGATACGGACTCGCGCGCTTTGGTGTGGCCCCTTGAGTTGGGGATACGGACTCCCACGCTTTGGTGTGGCCCCTTGAGTTGGGGACTCCCGCGCTTTGGCGTGGCCCCTTGAGTTGGGGATATGGACTTCCGTGCTACGGTGTGGCCCCTTGAGTTGGGGTACGCACTCCCACGCTTTGGCGTGGCCCCTTGAGTTGGGGATATGGGCTCGCACACCACAATCAATGCACTCACGACAGAGCGATGGGAGTTTCTGCCACGGTGGTTGGGACGGCTGAAGATGGAGTCCTCCGCTTGGAGTACTACCAAGATGCGATGAGGGTGGGTCAATGCAAGATGGAGTCCATCTCTTTCGCCATCCCAAGTTCTAACTGGACGTCACTGCCCTCCATCTCTGCCGCCCGACGCGGAGCCAAGTGCCCCCCCTAGAAGCCCCAAGTCCTTCACCACTGGCATCCCCCTCAAGGTCCTCAACACCATCTTTGTCCCCCCCAATTGAAGACCAACATGAAGATGACGCTCAAGCGCTCCCTCCGGTAACAGTCCCCGCCGGCAAGCGCGCCAGCCAATACTCATCACGCGCTTGTGCATCGGACAAGGCGGACAAGGTAGCTCATTCTGATTTTGTACTCAGTGGACAATAGGACAGAAAGAAGGATATGTGTTGTTGAGGGTATTTACCCGGGGTTGCGACCATAGCTGTCCATGGAGGGAAGGTAGCTTGCATTTGTCTTCAGCTAGGGTAGTTTGGGTGACCTAAATTTCGGGGTGTTTGGAAGGGGCGTGCCTAGGGGCTCTTTGGGGGGAACCTACTCTAAAAGTAGCATGCAGTGCACGGACAGTGCAAGGACTCCCCTAGAGAGAGAGAGAGAGAGAGAGAGAGAGAGAGAGAGAGAGAGAAGAAATGGTGATCGAGACCAAGGTGTGTCCCAGTTTCAGGCTTGTTCTCATATGATTTCTTTGCCATCTTGGTGGAGACCCAACAGCGATCAGGGTACCCCATTCTCAGTCCACATAGGGCCCAAGGGGTCGCCACAAGCATGCCTTTTGCTTGCAGACCGTCTGGACCTATCAAACTTCTGAGCATTTCAAGTGTACACATGTGGAACATGGGTTTCCAGACTTTTTGGGCTTGTGCGATTTTGTTGTGGTTGCCTGCTTTGAGCACTGATCCCGGTGTTGCAGTGGATGCCTCTTCTTAGCCCATGGAGTAGAGAGGAAGGCAACTGAAAGTCAAGATACACGACCAATGCAGGGTTTCTCCTCCTAGTACCGATTTCCCCCCCATGAAAGACATTTGGTGTGCCTCCGGCGCCCAAAAAGTCTCAGCTCGCCTTCAGGCCCCTGAGATGGAACAAACTCCTGTGCTTTATTGGTGTCATGTTGATCAGGCATGTTCTTGCACCAGAGGTGGATTGCTCTGGCCCTCAGCCTCTCCATCTGTGTGTGCACCGCTGGGACTCAGACCAGTGACGCCTGTGGCAGTCCGCAATACAATGTCTCCACTATCCATGGTTTGCGAAGCGCACTGTCGACAGGGTATGACCCTCTCGAGGCCCCGTATCCCCCTCCCATAGATGTGCACGTGCTGTTGACGATACGCAACATCTACAGCATTGACACGAAGGCTGGTGCGTATTGGATCGACCTGACAGTAACTGCAAAATGGTTTGACTGCCGGCTGGCCTACAATGACTCCGGCAACCCGTACCTCACATTTATCGCATGGGATGCGCCACAGGTCTGCAGACATTTTTCATGTGACCTTTATGCATTTCCGCCTTCTGCGGTTGACAATAATGATGCGTCAGGCAGTTTCTGCTCAACCAACACTGACTACTGGGCCGATTATCACCCCCAACAGCATGGAGTGTCCGCAAACGGTCATTGTTTTGCCACAAGCCCGTG
Source organism: Eutreptiella sp. 'Long Island Sound 2002' (assembly GCA_964036045.1). Taxonomy (NCBI): domain Eukaryota; phylum Euglenozoa; class Euglenophyceae; order Eutreptiales; family Eutreptiaceae; genus Eutreptiella; species Eutreptiella sp. 'Long Island Sound 2002'. The sequence goes on from OZ038388.1 coordinate 8,932,569, forward strand.
GTGGTTGACCGCTAAGTGCCATATGTTGCCAGCCAAGTGCTATCGCCCAATGGCCTTGCAGTTCTGTGTGCCCTGTCTGAATCAGGTTCGAGTACCAGACCGAACTGTGATGAGGAGATAAGGTTGGGCAGTTGTTAGGGTTGTTTCTTCACGATATTGTACAGTCCAAGGGTAATTCAATATTATTCAGCGCATCTCATCTTGCAACTGCGTCCCTCACCTCTGCAGGTACTCTGACCATGACTCTCAACCCTGCATGATCAAAGGATAAAATGGCAGCCTACCCTGCCATCAACAAGAAATATCAGCCGACAAACCCACCCCCTCCAGTCACTTGATACTGGTACTATGCAGTTAGGTACATTCTGGTCGGGGAGGTGAAGTCTGTGCACCAATCAGCGCAATGTGGTGAGCAGGCACCCAAGCGTGGCACATGCCAAGATGGTCCCAAACCGCATGCGCCTTGAGCCATGTGGTCAACAAACCTGCAGTACATGGCGGGAACAAGCGACAGCCCAGGCAACGGTGCCCCCCTTCCCCCCCTCCCACATGACCTCGATCAAGGAAAGCAGACTACATAACAGATGTGGCACTGCACTGCACTGCACGGCAACCAACTCGCCGTTATGTAGCCCCCCCCCCCCCACTTCTCCTTCCCCCCTCATCACACGCGTCTTGACTGGGGGGTCTGATTTCCCCCCGCTTTTGCCCAAACGTTGTGCAGGTCTGGCTGCCCGCGATCACGCCGTTGGAGATCAGAGAGACCCTTGACCAGCCGCCGTCTCTGCGGGTCGCCTCGTGGCCGAGCGGCCTCGTGTACCTGCGGCAGGGCGTCACTGCCAAGTTCGCCTGCACGATGGACCTGGGACCCATCCCATTTGATGAGCAGCATTGCTATTGGAGGGCGCAGCCGTTGTGGCCCCAGGGGGTCCTGCGCCTGGCCCCTTGGCCCAACGAGACCCAGAACGGGGGGTACTTTGGGCTGGAGGTCGCGCTCCTGACGCACCGCGAGTGGACGTTCTCCCGCATGACCACCGCACGGGTCAGCCTGGACGATGGAGGCACCGACATCAAGCCGTTCGACGTGATCCAGTTCGAGTTCACAATGCACCGCAAGCACTACTGGTACGTGCCGTGCTGCACCCACCCGGCTGGCGCACGTGGTGTTGTGTCTACCCCAGCGATGCATTAGAACGGCTGACAACCATAGGAGGCGGGGGGGGGTTACCCCCCTCTTGGGACCCCCCCCCCCGGACCCAGATTTCATAGTTGGAAAAAAGGAAATGCACAAAAGGGAATATTGATTTGGGCTATTTTTGGTGCACAAACTTTTGTCGTCTTTCTGCCGATGACCGACGGCTCCTGGGGCCCTTCTTCAACTTGGAGCCCTTGGAGGCTGGGGGTGCCCGATGCCCCGGGCCCTGGCGGTGGGACTTGGGGAGTGAGGCTGTCAGTCGAGTTATGGGGTGGGTGGCCTCTGGGCCTCCAAAAGGGACTGCACTACATATAGGTGCACGGGGCTGCGCAGGTGCCGGTGACCCGGAGGAACCGATGGCCTGGTGTTCCTGGTCTGCCCATGACAGAGGTCACCACTGCGGTGTCAGTGATGCACCCGCGTGCCAGTGAGTCCACTTTTCCTGTGGTGCCTGCGACGCACTGAAAGAGCAACCGCGGCAGGAACCTGTGCAGAATGATTCGGCGCAAAGTACTCATGGGGGGGCGGGAGGGGGCAAGAATCGCTACATCTGTGCCGTATGGTGCGCATCCAGACTCATGTGCCTTTTAGAGCTCACCTCTGGTGGTTGGTTGAGGGGTAGGTGGTTGACTGGTCAGTAAATGGGCATGTGGTTCATTGGCCCGTACGTTGTCTGGTTAAAGGACGTTGTTGGTTGGCAGGCCGCTGTTTTTCAGGGAGGGGTTGGCTAACTCGCTCCTCCATTTTTAGGGGTAACAGGCGCCATTTCACGCCTTCTCCAGGGAGCCTTGCCCGTTTGTAATCAACCACCACCTCAGCCTCACCACACTGTGCGTGACCGTGCTCACTTGCACACTATGTGTGCTTGCACTGTGCTCACTCTCTACACGGTGGGTGCTTGTTCTGAGCTCTCCTTCTACACTGCGTGTACCCGATCTCGTACCCGACCACATTGTGTGTGCTTGTGTCGAGCTCACCTCCACACTATATGTGATCGAGCTCACCTCCACACTATGTGTGATGGAGCTCAACTCCACACTATGTGTGATCGTGCTGACCCTCCACACGGCGTTTGTGCTTGCACCCACAGCACTGCCATACTGTGTGTTCTTGTACTGAGCTCTTCTCTACGAAATGCCAATCTGAGGTGGGCTCCGGGTTTCTTGCGGGCCACAGCGGCCCTGACCACCTTACTGGCGGATTTCGCAGTACGCCTCCCTCAGCCAATGTACACCCGACATTGAGGTGCCTACTTAATTTGACGCCCGGCAGGTCAAGGGTGTATCTGTGTCGAAGGATGAGGACGGACATGCGGGTGGGTACCGACTTTCCTTTCCGACTACCACCCAGGTTTGGTGGAGGGGGCTGCCCGGAGGCTGGTAGCATTGGTAGTCCACTTTTTGGATACGTTGGACTGCAAGCAAGCCTCTGCATGCCGCCAGCTGTACCACGTGCCTGCAGATGGGGTGAGGCATGACCGAGCACACCTCCTGACACACGTGGCAGTGGAGCCTGCATCGACGGTCCGGTAGCTGGGCCTCTGGGCAACTTGTCGGAGCTGAAAGATGCTGTGCACCGCATAAGCCACGGTGCGCAACGGTGCAACGGACAGCCCGCACCCACCACCAGGCGATTGAGCCTCGGGGTCATACAGGGGGTACCTGTGCCAGGGGCCGTAACACCCCACACCAGGTCTGTGCGGAACTTCCATCAACGAATCCGCCAGTGTTTTCTTTTGGCCTTTTGTTTCTAGGTGCAGTTGGGGGTTTTCCCGTTGATTATTGTGCGCAAGTCCTCCACCACCATCCCTGCTCTCTGTGTATTATCTGAGAGTTTGTACTGGGAAGGGGAGGGGCGGGAGGTTTACTGATGGAGTATGCTATTCCTGGCCCCCAGGAACGCTTTGGTCCGCTAGCAACTGCTGCCAGCTCCCAGCTGCACTGCACCAAGCAAGTCACAGGCAGGCAGAGAGGTTTTGCTGCAATATTTTGTACGTTCGACCAGTCTTCACTCAAATTTTGGTGGAAGATGACGTTTGAAGAACAAATACCCAAAGATTCAGCCCAAACTCGCAACAGAACATGCGAGACCGCTGCTGACCAGGGGCGTGAGGGCGCCCTTTCTGGGTCTCCGTAGGTCGCCACCGCACCCTGTTGCCCTGGCTGTTGAGGGTTCCCATGGGGAGCATGGCCACCATGCACTCCGGCGCACATCCCCATGCGGTTGTGGGGTTGCTCAGGCCAAGGGGCCCACAAGGCTGGGTCGGTTTCAGGTCCATCTCTGGGGGGTGCATGTTTCTTGATTCTGGTGTTTCACCTTCACGAGGGCGGGGGGACAGAACACGCTGTGGGCCGTGCGTGGGGTTGACCTGTTGGGACGTCCAGTGGCGGATCGGCCAGGAGACCCCCCTCTTTACCAGGCTGGGGAACGGCCCACATGAGGAGGACAGAGAGGAGGTACGGCAGAGCCATGACGGTTGTGCGCAGCCCCGCCATTAGGTGCCCATGGTTGCGGCTGTGCTCTGAACATGGGCTGTTCAGCGATCAGGTGCGACCGCACCTCATCCTCCTCCTCCTCCTCCTCCACACTGTGTTTGCACCGAGCTTACCTTCCCAATGCGTGTGCTTGTACCATGCTTGCCCCCACACCATGTGTGCTTGCAGCGAGCTTGCCCCACACTACGTGTAATTCTACCGACCTTGTCTCCACACTGTGGGTGCTTGTACCATGCTTGCCCCCACACCATGTGTGCTTGCAGCGAGCTTGCCCCACACTACGTGTAATTCTACCGACCTTGTCTCCACACTGTGGGTGCTTGTACCATGCTTGCCCCCACACCACGTGTGCTTGCAGCAAGCTTGCCCCACACTACGTGTAATTCTACCGACCTTGTCTCCACACTGTGGGTGCTTGTACCATGCTTGCCCCCACACCACGTGTGCTTGCAGCAAGCTTGCCCCACACTACGTGTAATTCTACCGACCTTGTCGCCACACTGTGGGTGCTTGTACCATGCTTGCCCCCACACCATGTGTGCTTGCAGCGAGCTTGCCCCACACTACGTGTAATTCTACCGACCTTGTCGCCACACTGCGGGTGCTTGTACAACAACTGTCCTCAACACGGCATGTTCCCGTAATGAGCTCACCATGTGCGCGGTGTGCCAACCAAGTGCCCATCCCTGGCTCTTCCAGCCCCCTCTTTGACTCAGGTACACCGTCAACTGCATACTGCCGGCCATGCTGATGTGGGTGCTCTCCTACGCGTCGCTGTGGCTGCCCCCAGAGGGTGCGCCGGCGCGTGTCGCACTGATTGTGCTGCCTATCCTGATCCTTGTCACGCTGACCAACCGCGCCTTCGGGTACATGCCCATCATCAGCCAGTCCACGTGGCTGACAGACTATATGTTCCTTTTGACCGTCCACTGCGTTGCGCACCTCGTGGAGTACGTGCTGTTGCAGTTCTGTCTGCGCCTGAGGAAGGCCAAGGCTGAGGCTGTATGTCCTGCCCTCTCGCACCCGTTCCCCGTTTCCTTGTCTGTCTGTACCTCTCTCTCCCTCTCTCTCTGTCTCTGTCGGTGGGGGGCGGCTGCGGGGGCCGATGTAATAGGGAGGCACAAGGTGGTGGGTTCTGGGGGTACAGAGGGTACGGAGTACTCGGGGGCGAGGGTTCGGGGCAGGGTATGCTGAGGGTACGTCGTGTCGGCTATTGTCTCCCCCACAGTTCCCGCCCCTTTCGAGGATTGCGGGGCCTAGTTACCTAGTTAGGACCTACCTATAGTCGCCCTTGTATTACTTTATCTATGGATACTCGAACCATAGGAGTTAGGGTTAGGGTCTTGGCCTAGATATACACTAGGGAACTAGCTGGTGATGTTGATGCTGGTATACTAGGGAACTAGCTAGTGATATTGATGCTGGTATGCCAGGGAACTAGCTAGTGATGTTGATGCTGGTATACTAGGGAACTAGCTGGTGATGTTGATGCTGGTATACTAGGGCACTAGCTAGTGATGTTGAATAACACCAAAGTGGTGGATGAAGTAGATGAGAATGATGAAAAATGAGAAGTGAAGGTTGAGACTAAGTCAAAGTCTCCCACCACCCTAGTAGTGCTTGTGGGCACACACTAGGTGTGTGTGTGTCATATCGCTCGAAATCTGAGCCCACGAGGTGCAGCGAGGCGACCCTGAGTGACGAGTGGAGGTTGGGCCTTTGTGCCCCAGTGGGAGTGAAAGTGTGCGATGGCCGCACTCAGCGGCCGAGGAGGGCTGACATAAAGCAGGTCCGGGCGGATGGCAAGGACGCGGCATGGACGGCCAACGTCGGTGCAGAGATGCGCAGCACCCAGCACAAGAGGCACAGGGTTATTGGTGGTTACGTGTGAGACTGGGCTCCCTCCCCCTTTTATACCCCAAATCTACGCCGAAGTGGAGGCGCAGTCTTTTCAGTAAGTCTATGTCTTGCACTGCTCGGTGGGTGCTTTTGCAGGTTCATTCGTGTGTTCACTGAAATGCCCTGGGCCGATAAAAATTTGAATTTGAAGGGGAAGGGGGCCCTTGGAGCCCCGCTAAATTTGGTTTTGGGTGGGGGTTGAAAAAAGGGGCTCCAAGGGCCACAAGCCTAATTCCTCCGTCTGGGTGCCATGCTATGCTCGTCCACGTCGCCTGGGAGCATGAGGCAGCCCCGCCCCAGTCGGGTCCGGTGGGACGGGCCATGCGGGCGGTCCCAGGCCAGTACGAGCCGCTCAGGTGCCTGGTGGCGGAGGCTAGTAGCACAACCAAAGGGTGCCTCCACACATGACATGCCCAGTGACATGCGTGGTTGGGGGAGATGCTCTGAGTTGCCGGTGCCAGCTATGAAACCCGTCCTGGTGGGTGTACGGGGTAGGGTAGCCGACCCCCATGTCGGGTGGCACACTGGATCGCTGGTATCAAACACATGGGGGTGGTGGGATGGAGCTCAGCTTCACAGTGGAGGAGCCCACGGGACGGTGGTACTGGTATGCCCATACATGCGAGCAAACAGGCGGACAAGCAAACACAAACACATACAAACATCCAAGCAGACAACAATGCAGACAACGAAACCGACTGACATATCGACAGGCGAACAGCAGACAAACGGGCACCAAAATTTTAATGCAAAAACGTTCAAAAATTTTGCAAATGAAATTTGCTTTTGTACGCCAGAAGAAGAAGTTTTTGAATTAAAACAAAGAACCCGTTGGATATCATAAACAGGAAAGCAGTATTGGAAACCACTACTTCAAGGATGAAAGACAAACAAGCAGACAGCACAAACGGACAGGTAAAGAGACAAACAGGCAACGGACAGACAAGAGACACATATATTTTCACAAAACAGACAAAGAGGCAGCAGATAAGAAGGCTTTCAATCAATGACACGCTGCCAAGGAACCAACACACTGGCGATTTGGTCTGCTTTCAGCCATCAGAGAACCACAAATTTCGGATTTGCACCTGGACACAAAACTGTCACAACCTGCAAGGTCACCAACACTAGCCCCTCGATGGTGAACGTTCACAGTCATAGCAACATGGTTACTTGGGGGACCAGGCTCTGTTAGTAGACCGTCTCCCATTCCGTTGGTTCCACCATGTTTACGCACGGGTCAGGGAAGAGGCTACGCAGGTTAGATTGCATCCCTCAATGCAGATGGGTATCCATCGACATCACATTATGCCTGGCCGCTGCTTTCCTTGCCTGCCTACCAGTCTTTCTGTTGTTCTGCCCGCGATCTGTCAACCTGCCGTGTGCCTGTCCTTCTCTGTGTCTGTATGCCTGCGTGTTGGTCTATTGCTCGATCTCTCTGCCTTTTCCTCTGCCTCTGTCTCTACATCTCCCATCTTCATCTTTGTCTGTCTCCCTGTCTCTCTGTCTCCCTGTCTCTCTATCTCTTCGTCTCCCTGTCTCTCTGTCTTTCTGTGTCCCTGTTTTCTTGTCTCCCCGTCTCCCTGTCTCTCTGTCTCTCTGTCTCCCCGTCTCCCTGTCTCTCTGTCTCCCTGTCTCTCTGTCTCTCTGTCTCTCTGTCTCCCTGTCTCTCTGTCTCTCTGTCTCCCTGTCTCCCTGTCTCCCTGTCTCCCTGTCTCTCTGTCTCCCTGTCTCCCTGTCTCTCTGTCTCTCTGCCTCTCTGTCTCCCTGTCTCCCCCTCCTCCCTATCTCTCTATCTCTCTGTCTCCCTGTCTCTCTGTCTCCCTGTCTCCCTGTCTCCCTATCTCCCCGTCTCTCTGTCTCTCTGTGTCTTTGTCTCCCTATCTCCCTGTCTCCCTATCCCTCTAGGCTGGGGCTGCCACAGCGGCGGAGGCTACCAAGGCGACGGACCAAGCCCCAGCACCGCAATCACCTGTGGAAATGGACGCAGTGCAGCTCAACCAAGTCAACTCGGAGGACATTCACTTGTCTTTCGAGCCCCCGAGGGTGTCGTCCCCGGTGGACCCCCCGAGGGTGTCGTTGCCGGTGGAGGCACCGCAGGGCGTCAGCGACTCCGGGGTCCTTGCGGGGAAGCCAGAGGTGGCAGCGGTGCAACAGAAGGGATTGTTGGAGAGGCTGGTGCTGATGGGGTGTGAGTTGGATGTGCTGATGCGTGCGGCGTCGCTTGTGGTATTTGTGTTCGTGACTACGGGCTTCTACTTGACTGAGTGGGAGCACAACCCCGGGGTCTAATGGATGCTACCATGTTTGATGCCAGCCACCAGGCCCCCTGTTGGTGGTTGGCAGAGCTGTGTGGGCATCTATGCCTGGTGGTCGGATTGCAGTGCCCAAGTATCCCACAGAGGTGTGACTGACAGTCAACCATTTGGTTGCTGATTGTGACAGTGTTGCGGCAAGGCACTTGGTGATTGGTGTGGCACTGCAGGAGCCGAATTGAGATCCATTTGTCCAAAGACCACCCAACACAAATACCTATTCAGGGTGGGTAGCAACCACCCAACCGGTGTGGAATTTAACCCGTGGTACTTCGTGACCACCCTAACCCGGCTGCCGATTGAAAACTGTCATTGGTGACAGACGTATAACCCTCACAGATACAAACTGACCGCCTTCAGGGAGTGCCCATCTTCTGAGGGCTGAGGTCGCACAAGCAATGGGTGATGTGGGGGTACGGCCTTTGGCAAAGCTCGTCCGGGCCCACAGTGGGAGGGATGTTGCACAATGGGGCTGGCGTGCTGACTTCCAAGGACAGTGATCGGGGGGGGGCTGGAAAAAAATTTCGCGCGAATTTTTTTTCGTACCCCCCCCCCCTGGACAGTGATACTCGTTTATGGGAAAAGGAAGGGAGCCCGTAGCCGCAAGAATGCACCCGTGCCCTCTACTTGCTACCGCTTTTGCGAGATGCTGTGAGATTTTGTGCCATTTTGAGGGGGTGGGGGAGAACTATTTCCCACATGCCGTTGTGGTTTCGCGATTAGTAAGCACTCTCAGCGAAAGGCCCCAGGACTCCCACTCCCGGCCAATGGGATGGCCGATGGGAATGGGGGTGGGGGCGGGCGATACCATGTTGACCCACCGGTTTTCAAACCTGGTTCCTGGACTACGACGCCACGGTGCCGGGCCACATCGCATACGATGGCCTGCTCGCCGCCAATGTGCCGTAGGCGCGGAGGCCTTGGTCGTCCTGTTTCTCAATACCCGTGTGGAGGGCTTTCCTCACCGTGGATCTGCCGTGGGACAGCCACTGAATCAGGCCCCCCCTCCCAACCCCTTGCGCTTTTGTTGTCCCCCTCCCCTGCTCTTTCCGCAACGGACATTGTCCTTGTCAAACTGAGCCTCTTTTACCCGTAACCACCGTCTAATGACTGCCCTGTGGCCAAACGGTGACGCATTACTGATCGTTGCGCAAAAGGGCAGGGGTACTTCAATTCCAGGAGCCCTGAAACCTTCGATGGAGGTCGGGCTTGAATGGGTGAAATAAAAATCGCCTCGAACTTTTCTTGTAAGTGAGGTATATCCCTGCATTTTACAGCAAGAATTCATTCATTTTGGTCATCACTGCCACATTGTCGCGACAATTGGGTTGACTCATGTGATGGGTATTGTCTTGGCAAGATGCACAAACACGAGCTTTGTACAACATTTTCGAACCATTTTGCCCCCCCCCCCCGAATAGTAACCGCCCTTCAATGGTAACCCCGGGGGGGGGGGAGGGAACCGTCCCCTTCAGTTTTCCAAACTGACTTAGAAGGTTGGATATTGGGTGGGGGAAAATTGGCTTGCGCCCACGGGGGGTCACGGATGTCCATTTCCCAACCCCCCCCCCCCTTCTGGTCCGCCGTGACGGGGCAATGACGACCGGTATACACAGCCCCCCAGTCCCCCCCCTATCCCCAACGGTGGTGGTATTTATGTCCGGTCTATTCCGGTTGCATCCCATAGCGGGGGGGGGGGGGGGGATGCAACGCCCCACCATGGCCTCCCGTTGGCAAATTAGTCTGATGCAAATGTCAAGGAAGACGCATCAGAGGACTCCGATGAATCAGAATCAGAACATGTGCTGCCACTGTCCGAGCTTGACGTGCTATCTGAAATGGAAGCAGAGGTAACATGGGAGCTGGAAGCAGAATCTTGGGTATCACCATCCGCAAGTCTGGAATCACCATTTGATCCCTGTGCAACACAATCAGGACACAACAAGGAATGATTTGGCACTTGTGTAACAGGTGGCGGAAGGCATTGTTGGTGATACCCAATAGTGGAGCTATGGTCCCCGTCACAAAGCAAGATGTCATTACCATCACTCACCTCACCACTCAAGCATATGACGCAAACAATGTCTGAATCATCACCCTCCGGATCAGTTTGTAACACCTCTTCCACATGGGCAATTTCAGCTTCCTCCATGGGCAAGCCTTGAGCGGAGCAGTGAAAAACATTTCAAAAACAAAGAAATGTTCTGAATTCCAAAATTCTTCATACTCATTACGAGGAACAGGTTAGGGCTTGAAAGGCAGGGGAAGCCAATTTTCCCCATCCCTATTGAGCTTCTCCTGTCTGTTTGCTGGATGGACAAGTAGTATTATTGGCGCCCCCGTGTCCCCATATTTTGAGGGTGGGGAACAAAAAAAAGGTTTAGAAGGTGTTTAGATGGGTGGGGTTGGGGATTGGGGCCCACCAAGGGGTAGGAAGGGCCAAAAATGGGGTGTGACATAACTGCTGATAGGATCCTATCGGAATCACCGAAAGGGAAGGATTGCAATTCATTCTACTGGGCCTGGGGCCTTCTCTGGGGCAGGGTAAACCGGGCCTAAAGTCGGGATACTTAATACAAAAGTGGCGCGCTAGGCGCGACAGGCAACCATTCCCCCATGGTTATGCCATGTATTTGTATATGATTTTGCACTGTACCATGTGTTTTCCTCTTTTTCCCTGTGCTGGGTATGCCCACGGTTGCTGGTCAACTTTGTTTTCTGCTTGAGCTCTGAATGATCTATGGAAACCATTTCTCCTTTGACCTTGAAGAATAGAGGCCTTGTTTTAAGGTCACTTCTAGGCGAGGTAGAAGAATGCGGGTGACCAATGAAGCTGCCACCTGCGCAGTGTGCGTGGCATGGCATGCGGTGTAGCATCAACACAAGGAGCACACAAACTCTGGCAGTACTAAACATTGCTCAAAAGTGGGCAGTGCTCACTAAATGCAACGGTTGGGCATATATAGCATGAAGTCCCCCCCCCCCCCACCTTTGGGGTAGGGCGGGGAGTAGGGGATTTGATTTGATTTGATTTAAGGGCCGATCTTGAGGCTCACAGGCCGCCTGGGGGGCGGGGCGCACGATGGCTGTCCCGACGACTCTGCATATCGGCCGGCCATGCATGCGATGCACGCCCCGTCCATGCCTGCGGGCCTTGGGGGGGGGCGGGCAGGCCGCACCGCCGTGCCCCGGGCAGGGAGGGGGGGGTCCACTCCTGCAGGGTGGGGGGGGGTCCCACGGAGGTTGGCTGCGCAGGCACCAAACCCACCGTACCCTCCACCCTGTGCTGACGTGCAGGAGGCACAGGGGTGGGGGACAGCATAGTGCAGTGCGGCATTGCACACACAGTGCGGCATTGCACACACAGTGCGGTGTGGCACGGCACACACAGCAGTGCCGTGCAGCACAACACATGCGGTGCAGTGTAGTGCGTAGCACGGTGCGGTGCAGCACGGCACGCATTGTGCAGTGCAGCACAGAGCAGTGCAGCACGCACACACAGAGCAGTACGGCACAACACACACGCATGATGGGGGTGCTGCACCAGCTGCACCCAAGCCGCTGCGCACGTACCGCAGCCGCTGTAGCCCGCATTTCGCCGCAGCCGTGACGTCGCAGCCACTCCGCGGCCAGCCCCCGCCCCGTTACCAATTGAGGGGCTATAGGGGTGCCGCTACAGCCACACCCGGGCTGCAACCGACGTACAGCCGCAGCCGCAGCCGATGCTTTGCTGCTGCCCTGGCGCCGCACCTGTTTTGCAGCACACCCTCGCCCCGGTACCTCCGACGGCCCATGGGGTTGCCGCTATTGCAGCACTCAGCTGCAGCACGCGCAGAGCAGCTGCCGCCCGTGCCTTGCAGTAACTGCTGCTCTGGCACCGCGCCGGCGCCGCTGCATGGTGCAAGCTGGACCCCTGCGCCGGGTCATCCCACCTGGCGACGGGGAGTAGGGGGTAGGGGTAGGGTAGGGGAGGTAGGGAGGGGTAGGTGTGGGGGGTAAGGGGGGGAAGTGGGGGGGGGCTAGGGGGTGTGGGCTTGCTTCGCTCGACGCGGGGGCTAGCCCCCGCACCCCCTTTAAATAACAAGACTCCTGCGGTGGCCACAGACCGCCTTGTGTATGCACCGCCTTGTGTGTGGACCTACAAATCGCCCCTTGCCTCGGCTCGCTTCGCTCAACGCGGGGGCCAGCCCCCGTCCCCCCCTTTAAATAACAAGACTCCTGCGGTGGCCATAGACCGCCTTATGTGTGCATTGCCTTGTGCATGCACCGCCTTATGTGTGCACCGCTTTTTGTGTGTATGCCCCCCCTCCCACACCCCCCCTTACCCCCCCTACCTTTCTCCCCTTACCTCCCCCCCGTTTCCCCCCCTGAAGGTAGGGGGAGGTAGGGGGGGAAGTAGGGGGGGGGAAGGTAGAGGGGGGGGTATGGGGGGTAGGAGGAGGAGGAGGAGGAGGAGGAGGAGGAGGAGGAGGAGCAGGAGGAGGAGGAGCGCCAGCGTCGGTCCCACGTATGGTGGGCCTCTGCCTCGTCGGTCCCACGTACGGTGGGCCTCTGCCTCGTCCCCCAGGGGTCCCACACATACCAGCCAAGGGAGTCCTCCATCTTACCTCTGCCGGAGCAAGACGAATCCTGAGGGCGCTCCTCTTGGCAGGCCGTCCAGGTCAGAGCGCCGGTGTGCGGCAACGCTACGGTCCAATCCACCGTCCGGGTCCCTATCACTAGCCCTAACGGCACCGTTCCACCTGAGTTAGCTTTCCGGTGGCAGCCATAGATATTTCGGGTGCGGGTCTCCCCAAGGGGCTTCACCCCCGACTTGAGAACGTCACTAGGCGATGATACGCGGCCCAACACGACGACTCGCACAGCCGGCGGGCTGAGTACCTCTAGCGGCGCGATGCTGTCATGATACACGATCGCGTGCACTGCCGGTGGCCTGGGTACCGCCGGTTTCGTGAGTGCGGGACGTAGCAATAGCATGGTGGTGTATTGCTGCTGAGCTGGCGTCACATTGGTGCATGATTGTTGCGGTGGCACCACGGTGGTGCACTGCCACTGAGCTGGCACCACGACGGTGCGTGAGCATCGTGGTGGCACTATGGCGGTGCACTGTCACCGAGCTGGTGCCACATCGGCGCGCGATTGTTGCGGCGTCACCATGGTGGTGCACAGCCGCTGAGCTGGCGCCACGTCGGCATGCGAGTGTCGCGGCGGCACCACAGTGGTGCACTGCCACTGAGCCAGCGCCACGTTTGCATGCGATTGTTGCGGGGGCACCGCTATGGTGCACAGCCGCTGAGCTGACGCCATGTCGGCGCGCGATTGTCGCAGCGTCACCATGGTGGTGCACTGCCGCTGAGCTGGCGCCACGTCGGGACGCGAGTGTCGTGGCGGCACCATAGTGGTGCACAGCTTCTGAGCCAGCGCCACGTTGGCACGCGATTGCTGCGGGGGCACCACTGTGGTGCACAGCCGCTGAGCTGGTGCCATGTCGGCGCGCGATTGTTGCAGGGGCACCGCGGTGGTGCACTGCCACTGAGCTGGCGCCACGTCGGTGCGCGACTGTCGCAAGGGCACCACAGTGGTGCACTGCCACTGAGCCAGCGCCACGTTTGCATGCGATTGCTGCGGGGGCACCACTGTGCACAGCCGCTGAGCTGGCGCCACGTCGGCGCGCGACCGTCACGGCGGCACCACGGTGGTTCACAGCCGCTGGGCTAGCACCACAATGGTGCTTGGGTGATGCGGTGAGCACCGCCGACGACGCGTCACCCCTACACGAGACGCGGCGGAGCGCCAAGTGCGGTCCCCACCGTGGTCCCTCGAGTAGCGGCCTAGAGGAACAACCACGGCAAGGCCGGCGCGACTGTAGAGGGGGGCTGGCATCTCTGTGGTGCCACGCCATTGAGCAAGTGCCACGGTGGCACGAGATTGCCGGGGTGGCACCACGGTGGCGCACTGCCACGGAGCTGGTGCCACGTCGGCGCGCGAGCGTTGCGGCGGCACCACGATGGTGCGCTGCCACTGAGCTGGCGCCATGTCAGCGCGCAATTGTCGTGGGGTCACCACGGCCGTGCACTGCCACGGGAAGGAATATGGGGGGGAGGGGGACGACGGGGGTTTCACGATCTGCTGGTTTCTTGGTGAACGCGTGGCCGTTGCTTGGCTGTGCATGCGTGCAATCTGTCCCGCAACTACCATCCTGGAGGTTCTATCACTGGTGCCAGGTCACCAAAAATCGAGGAAGTGCATTGAGTGTGGCAGCGGCAGCCCCTCACAGGCTGCACCTATGGCCCAGGGAGGAGTCTTGGATAGGTGGCGGGCGCGTTGGGCCCGGCCTGACGAGGAGGGTGGGGGGGGGGTAGGGGGGGAGTGGGGGGGGGGGCTAGGGGGGGAGTAGGGGGATGGGTGGGTCAGTGGGGGGTGTAGGGGGGCAACTTTGTGCATACTATCGGTTGGGTGATACTATTTGTGTGCACGGGCAAGACACTCTTTAGGAGCATTTTAGGCAACTGGGCATGCTGGTTGCATGCATTTGAACAAAAGTTTTGCATGCAATGTGTTGTCTCCCGTTGTCTCGGTTGGTCACATGTCAATGAATTCTGAACTCTTGGAGCCAGGTAGCGGTGTCTTCTACCTCCGAGGGGACACGAAAAAGTCTTTGATCCCCACCATTTGGACCACACCATCCACCTTGGACTGTGTGGCAATCCAATATGAATGGTGTGGCCATTCTCATTTATATCTTGATTGCATACTAGACTGCCTGATGTCTCCCATCTCGCATGCCGAGTCTTCCTTGGACCATGAGAGCCATGGCCCCTTTTCTATCACCAGGATATGGCCCACCTGGTAGGAGGTGTAGGCAGCTGCAATCATCATCACCCCGAGGATGAGGTCTTTGGATTAGAGGAGACCGTTGTTGCATACAAACCCGCAAGGCCACTGTGTCCCGCCAACCTTCAAAAAGGGTGTTTGTTACACTAAAATGTCCTTTCCTAAAATATGTGTAGTGTGCATGCAGTGTGATTTCAACACCCTCCTGAGTGTATGTATGTTTCATGTATGGGGGAGCACCTAACATGGGCACCTAACATTAGCCATCTAGCCCGACCTAGCAGCTGTAGATTAACTGGTGGCTAGGCTAGAAGAGCTACAATTTCCCTCTACTATTTGGACAAGGGTACCTGAGCCAGCCCCAATCGTGGACGCATGCCCTTACCATGTGGCCTGGAGCCGGATTGAGGCATGCAGCCCAGGGGCCTCCAGGTCCACGTTGAACAAAAGCCCTGTGGCACCGCATCAAAGGCTACCCCCGGCAGGCGACGCTGCCGGGAACGCTTCGGCAACCACTGGGGCCAGAGAAGACGGGTGGAGCGGGGGATGGCCAGAGCCCACATACCGCCGGTCACACACGACTGCCGCTTCTGACGACTACGTCCCTCACCCACATCGCTACTGCTGCTGTCCGTCCCGGTTACAGGGGTCGCAGGGCTGTGCTCTCCACTGCTAGTGCTGCTGACCTCCATCGCCAGCCCCTTCACCTTCGTCCGCTTCGGCGGCGGTGCTCGCTCGGGCGGCGGACGCAACGTCCGCGGGACGCAGGTGCAACTGTACTCTTCCCTCCACGGCGTCCACGGCGACCAAGGCAGCGGCACCAGCAGTGGGAGTGGCCGTAAAACCTCCGGCCTGGGCAGTGTGGCACGGGACAGCCCAGTCACCAGCGCAAGCCGTATGGGCAGCCGATTCAGCAGCAACGTGGTGCACAGCCCGGCTTCAGAGCGAGGATGCCCATGTGAGGGCTTCTAAGCGGGGGGAGGGGGGGAGGAGCTCACTGAATTACGGGTCCATGGGCATTTGCTCAGAACTTGACAAATCCCCCAAATTTATGCACTGTGACGTGATCTGGTCTGGCCGCTGTTGGGACTCAGCTTTGCTCGCGTTTTCTGTGCTCATGATTGTTCAGATCTACTTCTTGTGCCATGGCTGACGGAGATTGCAAGCCGCTGTTGTCGGTGAGCCAAGTGGACCGCGTTGTCGCGAAGGTCAACAACTCGATGAACATTCCATTTATGTCTGAGTCTTCCGAGGCAAGTCTCATCCGGCAGGCAGTCGACACATTGAATGGGGCGATGGAGCCTTCCCTGTTGGCGATTATGCCACCAGATTATGTGGAGATTATCAAATTGTGCTTGAATGAGAAGCTGTCAGCCAATGAGAAGGTTTTGCATCTTCCCAAACTGAACCAGTCGGCTTATATCAGCTCCGCCATCTTTTTGAGCCACTCCACGCTATGTGTGCGTGCCGATGGTTGCTGCACTGTGTACGGAAAGTCAGCTGTCACCACCGGTGCACGGCTGCCGTTAGGCACCTCAGCATTCCATCTGTGCCAGTCGCTTCACCCAACCCTTTATGTTTGCCAGAGTGCACCACTGGAACCTCCCTTAGGCCACTTTGCGGCCGTATTGCCACCCCTGGGACTGTTTCATGAGGTCCCAGAGCATGTTGCGACCCCCAGCGCAACACTCGGGCCCGGGGGCAAAAACCGGGGCAGCATGCCAGGGGCGCTGGACACACCGGCCAGGACACGCGGGCGCAATGCAAGAGGATGCGTGACGCAAACCGCAACGCATCTGTTGAGCAAGGCGACCCGAAAATTGCTTAGTGGGGGGGAGGATGGCATGGGCGCCCGGCGAAGGACGGGGGTTCCAGAAATGGGCTTCCGCGCCGGGCCCTTTGTTTTGTGTAAGGACAGATGTTGCCGCCAAAGGCGCTGGAACACAAATTTTGGCCCGGAAAATTTTTTTCACGAAAAAAATTTTCCCCCACATATGTGTAGTCAAAATGATTAGCGCGACGTGGGGATCATTTTGAGCCATGTATGTTGGGGTCAACCCCCCCCCCCCCCCGCGGCATGGCGACCAAGGAGGGGGGGGTTGGGGAAATGGGCTTCCGTGCCATCCCCCCCCCCCCCCCGCAAAGCACTTTTCTTCCCGCCCAATCTAACCTACTGCAAACACAGATCTGAGAAGTTGGGGCGCAGCATGCAGCCTTTTTTTTCCAACTTGGCAGTCCATGCGCACATTTGCTTCTGAATCAAACATGTATCAGCTCTGCCCGGTCGATACAAGCCCAGTACCACTGCCATTGGCGTGGGTTCAGCACACCAAGGCACTAGCTCTCCCTGGCTTTCGGGCACTGTGATCTTGAGTATTATCACCAACTGAAGACAGCCCCTAAGCCACCCCCCATGAAGAAGACAAGCCACCATATCTGTGTTTGCAGGGAGAGGACAGCTTGTCAGCACTACTTGTGTGGCACTTGTTTCGTTGGCAGCATGGAAAGGACAGCCTGTTAAGTATCCCTACATCAAGAAGAAAATAGGTACATCTTTGGCAGCATGGGGGGGTTTTTTTTTTTAGCCGACAGGACAGCCAGTCCGCTATCCTGAGAAACAATAACCCGAGGACAAAGTAGTAGCATGGATAGGACATCCCCAGAGAAGACAGGGAGCGCGTCTGTGATGGCATGAGCAGGACGACCTGTCAGTTATCTCCGCATCAAAGTGCAGGTCGAGACTTGGTGACAGTGTGTGATCTATCGCTGAGCAGACCTAATGCAGTTTTCAGCCTCAAAAGCTCAAGAATCGAAAGTTTCAAACCTGAAACGATGATGAATATCTCGTGTAAAGCATGTTTTGGACCCTCTTTGTGTGTTTTTCTTCCCAGTTGGCCATTGGGTGTCGGGGTGGGGGGGATGGTCCTTCCCAAGGGACTGGTGCACAACATGTTCATGCAATTTTGAACCTCAACAGCTCACAAATCGAAGTGTTCGAAACTTTTTTTTTTTGATGTTGTGACCGCCTACACTAATGAAACATCCCATGTTCAGCAGCAGGGTTACGCTACCGTATATGAGGGACCAGGGCTCGGCGCTTTCCATTTTGTGTGGCCACGTATCCAGAGGTGCAGAAGTGGCCACTTCACGACTTACGACACTGGTTTCCCCCTTGTACATCCTCTGCAGCAGAGGTGGAGAAGACGGGAGATGGCCTTGGATCTGCACACAGCGCAAGTGCCCTGGTTTGGATCGTACTCAGTGCTATGAGCATGTCGAATGTGCCCCATTTGCACACCCTCACTTTTCTTATCCTGCTCCTCTGGTAGCCCTGTCCACTTCGCACTGCCCCCGCATGTCTCTTTGCCTTTGCCTCATGCTGCACTGCCGCTGTGCCCCGTGTTGCCCTTCTCTTCATGCTGCATTCTCCTGAATCCCTCGTATCCTCTCCCTGAATCAGTCGACACGTGCCTGCTTTCAGCACGCTCTTTTCTTCAGCTGCCGTTGATCTCTGCACTCTTCAAAAAGAACCTGAGGGACCCTCTTGCGGCAGCCCTGAATGAAAGAGTGGACATTCCTGTCCTTCCTGAGTCTATGGAGGAATGGTTCCTAGAGAAGGTATTGTACTGTGCCCCTCGAAACACTCACCTGGGGAGAAGAAAGTACGGAAGGAAGCCAATCAACCGAGGAACAGGCAGCAGCAGCAGCTGCTGCAGGCAGGCAGGCAGGGAGGCACAGACGGAGGGTATGGCATGGTGTGGTCAATGAGCCGTGCCATTTGCGGATGGCCTCTCCCGGCGGGGCGGGGCGGCTGGACGGGCGTGTGCAGTGCCCCCCCCCCCCCCTCCTCCCCGCGTCGTATGGGGTCCTGCCGCATTGCCCTGTGCTGCTCTGCAAGGCCCCCACCTGCCCGGACGTGTCCCTCCTTGTGCCCTGTGTCGTGCCACAGGCGGTGGAGGAAATGATTGATGAAGGAGTGGAACACACTCTGCAGCGGTTCACCGATGAGCCCGTCTCTGACTGAGCGCTGGGCGTGACGCGGGTCCCACGTGCCATGTGCCGCTGCGCATGCACAGGGTCACGCCCCTCGCCTTTGTACGATAGCTGTGGCGGGAGGGTCCTCCTGCGCTGTTCCGTGGTGCATATGCCATGGAAGCCTGTCGGGTACCGATGCTGTGCTGCCGATGGGCAGCAGCCCCCATAAAGCCCCGACAGCGCAGTTCTCAGCGCACCAGCCCATCAATTTTTAGTGCTGTGGCGCAGGGCAGTCCCCGATTCTGCAAGTCTGGAACAGTATGACCGGTGGCGCTCACTGCCCCGAAGCCCTGGGCTGTACATAATCGACGAGGGTCGCGTGGGTCATGGCGGACAGCCCCTGTGACTGCCGACCCAGAGTTTGCTGCGGTAGGACAGTCCTGCCGCTACCCCCTGACATGGGGAGACGTGGGCGAATGCAGCCCGTTTCTCATCGCTGACACAAACTGGCGGTCGGTTGCGTAACGCCGGTCGTTTGCTTTCCCAAAGGCGGCACTGAAAGGTGGTGAATGGGACTTACTGGGCGCGAATCATGGGGTTTGATGAAGGGTCGATGTGGGCTTTCATGTTTGATGTTCCATCGACCCTCTGCAGCCTCGTTCCCCACCAACACCAGTAGTCCTCGTGCCCTGGCGTTGCAGAGGCGGTGGGCAGTCGTTCGTTGCCGACCGTTCGGGCCTGCCGTGTCCCTGTTGCACAGGAAACAAAACACTGCCACAACGGACTATTCGACATTGAACTCACGATTGCGGTGTGCGGTGCGGTCAGGGGGGTCCTTGAGGGACTAGGTTTTTTTTTTGTTAGGGACCGCCCTTAGGGACCGCCCCAAGGGACCACCAACCGCCACCAACCGCCAACTGCCACCAACCGCCAACCGCCAACCGCCGCCAACCGCCAGCGGCGACCAACTGCCAACCGCTAGCCACTGCCAACCGCCATCAACCGCCAACTACCAACCGCCGCCAACCGCCACCAACCGCCACCAACTGCCAATCGCCACCAACCATGGTTGAACATGTGAGCTACACGCGGTCTTTTTGCAAAACTGCCGTTCATGAACACTTCTTTCTTTTTCTTTCCCTCTTAAGGACCGCCCTGGGCGCGGTACTGCGACGCTCGCATTGCGCTTTGCGCAAAACTGCAGTATATAATGCACATGTGTCTCCCCAGCCGCACTCGCGGC
Source organism: Eutreptiella sp. 'Long Island Sound 2002' (assembly GCA_964036045.1). Taxonomy (NCBI): domain Eukaryota; phylum Euglenozoa; class Euglenophyceae; order Eutreptiales; family Eutreptiaceae; genus Eutreptiella; species Eutreptiella sp. 'Long Island Sound 2002'. The sequence goes on from OZ038388.1 coordinate 8,952,525, forward strand.
GCAGGTGCGGACCAGCAGCCCGCCCGCCGGCTGCTTGTAAACCCGCCATCGTAATGCTGTGGATATCTTATTTGTGGGCCATGTCCTGCAAATGTTGACTAAATGTCGAATCGTCAAGCACACGAGGGTCTTGTGAGTTGCATGTGTGCAGTTGTGCCGAAGGAGGAATAGACTTTGCTGCCCCTACCTCCGTGCTTGCCTCTGAGGTCATTCAGGCGATTGCTGTTGTGACATCACGGGAAGGGGGGCGTTCCATAATGGTTAGACCGTGGGGTTGGGGCTGGGGTTGGGGGCGGCCCACCTTCCCCGACACACCCCTTACCAAAGGACAAGGGTCACAAGGGCCCCGGCATTGAGTTCCGCTGACTGTATCATGAGGACCAGTTTCCAAGCCTCTGGCTCCCCGTACCGGTGGTCGCTTGGTACAGCCCGCTCGAAAGTTCCTCTTAGACTACTCTTAGCTTTGCTTTTAACCCGTGGTATCGCATTGTGGCCCCTGGGAATTTTCCAAACTGTCACGAAAGAGGAATGTTCTAGGAACAAAAATTGTTGAAAAGTCGGGGAGATCCCCTGTGTCGTAACCACTCACTTGTGCCGGCTACTTGCACCATTGGGCACTGGCCCGATGCACACATCGTTCTCAGCCAACGTGTGCCATAAGATGCCACAAGATTACCCTTCTACATTCTTCCATGCCCCATATTTCAAATAAACACCTTTCAGGTTGAACCAAATACTTATCACTTCCTCGATTTTATGCTGTATTTGGCAGCCACATTTTTCCAAACCAAGCTTTTGAATTAGTGTACGCATCATGCCCGCAGTGCCATCGGGTGCCGCGAATTGGACACTTCGGTTCAGGATGACGCTTTGACTGCGAAAACGTCAATCATGATGACTACTGCAGTGGCCTTTAGGGTCATTGACTACCAGATAGTCATTTGACTTCCAGAGTTAATTGTGACACGCTCATGATTTCCGTGACGGGGCCAATTTTTACAACAACATCTGCCCGGATCAATTCCTTTGATTTACTGGTTGGCAATTATTCCTGTCTCTGAGCACAGCCATTTTTCCTTAATCCAGGCTTCTATGAAAAACTGCCGTTTTACACCATTCAGCCTCTAAAATCTTGAAACAAAAATCCAGAACCACTTGGAGACAAGTTTCCTGTCACAGAGCGGCAATTTCTAATCAACCAGCAGGGAGGGGAATGTCAAGATGTACCGTAATGTCCCCATGTCAGGCAAATGGAATCATCATAGTGTCCCAACTGAAAACCCCCTGATAGGGAAAACCGCTGACAACTACCTGGAATCTACATGGAATCAATTCCAGGCCCTCGTACCTCCACTGCCCAGCACAGGTTGGAGCAAAATTGGGGGACGCTCACGGCGTTGTAGCAATCATACAACGGCTCCTACCAACGGCAAAACAGACGGCCTCGGACCTGTTTCCAGGAATCCCCCGATCGCCCCCCCTCCCCCCCCATCCAGTGCATCCAGATGACAAGCTCATTGTTTGCGTTCCAGTCATTGCTGGGACTGACAGAGGGAAACAGCAAGGGAGGGGCACCCAGAGGGACGGACGAAGGGACCTTGTGGGGGTAGAGGCAGGGCATGGTCACACAAATGGAGGCAAGGCATCGGGGGAGTGCTGGGGTATCACTAACAGTGTCCTTCATCCTTTGCCCCTTCCTCTTCTTGTGAATTCGGATGGAACTGCGGCCTCTGGCGATCTGTGCATCTGACATATGAACTGGATGAGGTGCACAACATCCTGCCGCCCGCGTCATCCCCGGATTCAAAGCCTCGTGACACATGAGTGGCCGCTGCCCTCAGTCAAACTCGTGCCTTCCAGATTTCCGGTGATAAAAATGTAATCTGTGGATTACGGGTCAACAGTTGCCCCCCATTTAAACTTTTCAAGCTTCCTTGGGTTCACCGTTTTTGGGCCTCTTGCAGAGGATTCGGGTTGTTAGATGTCTAGACCGCCCACCGCACTCCTTCGGCGCATAGGAAGCACTCACAATGGAGGCCGGCATACCCCCTCTAAACTGCGCTCTACATGGCCCGTCATTCCCACGCGCTGAATTGGAGAAGTAGCTAAAGGCATACTGCAAGCACACTGTGCCGCGTGTGCGATTTGTGCCATGATAAAAAACGCAAGGAGGAAAATGTCCGAGGGGAATCCAAATGGTATGCCATAAAAGAAAGTGTGATGAACATCAACCTTTGCTTTCTGGTCACTTGTTCCTTTCACAATTCGCAGAAACGGGATGTTGCAGTGATAACATCAGCGTACATCTATGTGCACATATGCACATTAGGCAGTCTTTTGCTTGCCTGTTGGGGGTGGAGTTGGGGGGGGGGCTCTTGTGGCACTCACTCGCCCAAGTCAAGACCTCACCCACTTTAAGCCTTTCCCGCAGGAGGGGGGCGGGGGGAGTAACTGACTTGCAGAACTGCAAAAAAAAGCCGCAAACAGAATGAAGCAAAATATCTTTCCTTTGATCCACAAGTACAAGATGGCGCATAGTTGTGCTGTCAGTACATTTCAAAAAATTCGGAGACCGTCCACTTATCTACTTTGAGCTGTCGCTTGACATGGCACTTGAAGAACCTGTCGGTGGTCAGAGATGAACTTGCCACATGCACACTGAGGCATTCCTAGAAAATACTTTTACTCCTGCACGGTGTTTGGGACCCCAGCCAAGCCGCGCCGACCCATCCACCCACCCTCAGCACAAAAACTTCCTCACAAAAAAATAAGAAACTCATCAGCGGGCCCAAAATCAGAGGCCGACTTCAGGTGCGTGTAACTGCCACACATGGCTCACCTTTGTAATACACATCTGCAACATTGACTCCAACGCATTTCTCATTTGTCACATTGCACGTCATGTTAACATCAATGATATATCTGCCCGTTGTACGGTGACTATGCAATCACGATGGAAAGTACACCAGAAGGAAACCATCGAACCCTTAGTCATTGTTCTGCTTGTAATTTTTCGTTGGTTTCCTTCCCCTCAGGGGGTCGGACTCGCTCATCAATTCCCAGAGCAACCAAATGTGTGTGCAGCAACGTGTGGTCCCGTTTTACATTTTTTTTTTTTGCAGTACTGAATTTCTCTTTTGTGAGATCTTCTTCCCGCTGGTTGTTCCATTAATAGAGAAATTGTGTAGTGGTTGTTGTCCTGAGCAGCTGTTGTGGCAGAGATGGTTACAACCATGAAGCAAACAGCCTTCCAAGGCGCACACATGAAATTATCCCGCCGAATCAAGGTTCCAGTACTTTGAGTTGCATTCTACAATGTGATTTCAATGAATTCCAATTTGTTGTGCACAAGGTGCTGCATACGGAATGTCACCACAGGGTAGATCCTATGCAATCCTCTGCATTTTCTGATGGATCATCTGTCCAAACATTTCTAGGGCTTACCTCTAGTTCAAAATAGCAAATTGAGCACAGAGAATTCCAATCTCAGCAAACTGGAAAACTGGAAAATGGGGGTAAGTGTCAAGCCTTCTGAGGGCTGTGGATGGATGCAAGGCCCCACAGTAGTGCCATGTTTTCATTGGTGGATGCCTCTGCTCTTGACAGGGTGTTTGTTCTCATGCAATGCACTCAAACTGCAGGTGAGGGCATTCCTTCACAGCACTGTGTCTGATGTCCAATGCGGCAGTGCTCTTCGCGCGTCCAGTTCAGCTCTACAAATAGTATGACTTGCTCCGTCGCCAAACTTCATGTGCTTGCTTTTGGCGGTGATCTCACCAGCACATCCATGAAGAGGCGCTCAGATGACCTACAGAGCGAGAGCCTTGCCTGTAACGGCCTGACTTTTTTTGCCAACATGGGTTCGTGCTGAATGAACATCTGACAAACAACGGTCCCACGAAGTATACCTCACGTATACCAGCACCAGAGACGACAAATGGGCTCAAAGTCGTATTCATAGGCGAGCCGTAGCGGTGCCATGTGCACGTAACGACCCAAGACATGACGAGCAGTGGGCACCGACGCTAACCTGGAGGGGATGGGTCTGGCGCGTTGTGATGTCTATGGTGTCCTGGCTTTGGCTAGTGAGTAGAGCAGGTGCGATTCCTGTGGTCCTGAATAGGAAAATGGAAAATACGATCCCGCGAAGTATTGTATCCGACCGGAATATTGTCATGGCAGGTGCATGGCTTTCGGATGCTTCGGCGTCGCATTTTCGCCGCGGTACAATGCAGTTCCCTGTCAGTTCCGACCATATCCGCGACCGCTGCCGGTCCGGGGCATGCGCGTTCAATACCATGCGAGGGTGGCTACTGGGTGAGCATTAGCGCGCCAGGCATCTTTTTGGGCCCATTTTCCCCCATGACCATTTTTTGACACCCTCCCTGCTTTGCCTCACACCATGTACACACCAAGTAATCCGAAAATGGATACTGAACATGTTGACTCCCACACTCGTGGGGGTAATACTGTTTGTTAGGCACATCCCATGTGACGTGCATTGATGTTGGATTCAGCCATTTCGCTTATGCAGCGTGCTTTGTAGGAAGGGTCTGCGGTCCGCTGTGGTCTATTTGGGGGGCTTCTCTAGGGGAGGGTAAATCTGGGGTCAAAGACGGGATGGTAAATACACAAGTAGCGCGCCGGCCATGTGCGGGCAAAGTCTCCCCCATTGGCAGTGTAAGGGAGTGCGGGCACGCCCATTCAGTGCCCTCTGCGGGTTGTCAGAGGCAATCCGAGGGTGTGGGGCCCTGCGGCATCAGTTCACTGTGGGGGTGACTGCTCATCTTTCGTGATTCTCAGTGTCAACACGGAGCAAGTTCTAGTGGGGGTGGCCGGATGTGCGGTGGTGCACCAGCCGCCTGCCAAGTATCAGCTGCAGTGCTATTCTCAAAGCCGAGAAGTGTACGCTGCGGTGGTGCTGAAGCCTGACTTCAGCATTCAGGTGGCTGCCAGGGTCTGGGTCGCACCAGGGCCACGAGTACTTGCCCTTGCCAACAGGGATCGGCCCCGGGGTGAACCTTGCAGGAAGCGTGTCCCACCATCCCCGCCACTGCAATACCCTGCCCCATGCGGTGCCCCGGCCAATGCGGTACCCTGGCCAATGGGGGCGCCCCGTGCGCTGTGCCCGCGCTGTGCGAAAAGTAGGCTCTTTTGGACCCGTTTCCCCCAATCGCCAAGAGGACCGCCATAACTACGGTGCTCCCATACGCAGGACTGCGCAGGTTCCTACTCAGTCCAGAAACTCAGATGATGAGTTAAAACAAACCAAATTTCCCACTAAAAATGCCAGATAGCTGTCTAAATCTGCTGCCTTTGCCCTGTGGATTTGGCTCCCCTGGTGGTGGGTGGTTTCAGGGTGTTCACGGGAAAGCCAAGTTCCTGTTGGGCGCTGTGCACAAACGCCCCCAATGGCTAATGCAGTACCCACTGCGTTGGCATGCTCTTCTTCCAAGGTGGGCATCGCGCTCGAGGTCCAGCGGCCGTCCAGGGCACGGCGCAATACTGTGGCCCATTCCCACAGATGCGACCTCTGAGCCACCAAAGGATGTAGCGTGACGGACGTCCGAGGCCGGACACGAAGGGGAAGAGCACAGGAGCAGCAGCCACGAGCACAAAGAACGAGGCCAGAGACGCCACGGGTCTCCCTGGGGCCCTTTGGTGCTCCCAGCTTCGTTGGGGTGGGGGTGGGGGGCATCGAGCATGCGAAGAACCCTCTTCATGGGGGCCAAAACGGGTAAAGCCCTTCATGGGGCGGGCTATGTGTAAGGCCCTTCAAGACTTCCTTGGGGGGGGGGGGGGGGTTGGCACAAGGCCTTGGTGGTTGGTCATTTGGGGGGGGGGTATTGGTGGTCACGCGTGAGCCTGGACTTTTATACCCCAAACCTACGCTAATGGGGAGACGCAGTCTTTTCAGTAGGTCTATGTGTTGCACTGCTCGGTGGGTGCTTTTGCACGTTCATTTGTGTGTGTACTGAAATGCCCTGGGCTGATAAACCTTTGGGTTTGAAGGGGAGGGGTGCCCTTGGAGCCCCCCGCCCCCAAAATTGGGTTCTGGGCATCATTGCCGGGCCACACGGCCAAGAAGCCCACAACTCCCAACAGCCAAAGCCCCGGGAGGACAGGGAGCAGCCCAATGGACCTATGGGGCGATCGATTGCCAGGTACACACGAATGGAACTGAGAAGGCAATGAAGGCCGTGCGAAGGCAGGCGCGGCTGGAACAAATTGGCGGGCCCACACCAGACCTTTTGCGGCCCAAGTTTGCTTTTTTTTGGGGGGGGGGCTCCAAGGGCCACAAACCGAATTCCTCCGTCTGGGTGCCATGCTATGCTCGTCCACGTCGCCTGGGAGCATCAGGCAGCCCCGCCCCAGTCGGGTCCGGTGGGACGGGCCATGCGGGCGGTCCCAGTACGAGCCGCTCCGGTCGGAGAGCTGGGACGCCCTGCGGCACCGCATCACATCCGCTTCCACGTCCTGCAGGGGCTGGAGGCCGCAGGCCCCACACCTTTGGAGGGCTGGAGGGGGACATGGGGTGGGAGGCGCGCTGGCACGGACTGAGGCTGGGCGGCCCGCGAGGGGCCCTCCTGCGGGGGCTGCTCGCGGGGGGTGGCCTCCCGGGGGCAGTCCCGCGATCTTCGGGACGACGCGGCGTGCCCGCACCGCAGGGGCCACAGCGAGACGGAGGGGCACGCCCTGTGACACTGCCCGGGCCGGGCGGCGACGCCCCTCCCCTGGGCCCTCAGTGCGGCGCGCTCGCTGCCGGGGCTGGGGCCGCCCCAGCGTGGCCCGCCCGCCTGCGGCGCACAGGCTTTGCTGCCGGCGGGACGTCCGCGCCTTTGTCCACCGCCTGTACATCATGTACTTGGCCCTGCTGCTGGCGCGCGCGCGGGGGGAGGGGGGGTCGCCCTGCACATCTGTTCCCCCAGATGCACCCGATGCTGCAGCGGATGGCCCTTGACTGCGCGTCGTGGTGGATGCGTGGGGTCGATCCGCGTTCGAAGAGGCCCGGAGGGGCTTGGTGCTTATTTGTGGGGGCAATTGTACGAATTCCCAGCGCCCCACGCCCTCCCTTGGGTGTGGGTTGTCTTTTGCCCTCCCCGAAAACAACAGCAAATCCATTTCCGTGGACGTCCCCGTGTTTGGCTCATTTCCCCCCGTGTGCACTGATTTTCTCGCGTGTTCCATGGCGGTTTCAGTTGGTTGTCCGCCCATCGGCGAACGATTTGCGTTGGTACTGGCACATGAAGGAGGGGGCAGAGGCGCATGGGCTCTGGGTTTTGATATGCGGTGCCCCGGTGGGCGTTGCGGACGGGCCTCTCCTGCCATTCAGATTGCGCTCTCAAAGAATCGGTACTTCGGCAGCTTCTGGGACACGTTTGGTACGCATTGGTGTATGTCTCTGTGCCTGAGATGTCGGTGTCGCTTGCGCGCGATGCGCTCCTGTACAACGACAGCGTGGGCCGCCTTCCGCGCGCGAGGACCCGCTCTTCTGGTCACTCCGTAGCTTTGTGCTTCAAGACCTTCGAAGACTGTGCCAATTTTGCGGTCGTCGTTAACGTCGCCAAGTTCGTGAATGAGGGGCCGCTGTCGCAGATGGTTGCTCTTCAGGCGCTGGACGCATCTCCGAAAGTATGTGGCAGTGGAGGGGCTTCATACTTGTACACGCGCATGTGTCTTCAGCGTTGCAGTTTCGCAGCATAAGAGGGGGGATCAAAAGGCTGACACGGACCCCCTCCCCCCCACCTCCACGCCCCTCTTCAGACCCCGGGGCTAGTGACCTTGCCGTGTGGGGGCTCGACAGTCTGCACGACTGCACGAAGAGACCGAAAAAGGGGGGCAAACTTGAAGCAAAAAAGTCTCAACAGGTGGCAGTACAACAGAAAGGGAGCATGGACTCACAATTATGGGCTGACTAGGAGCGCCAAATAAAATCCCTGTGGTCGGTCGCCAATTATCTATAATTGGAACCGCCAGTCCTGTGTTTGTCCCTGGGGGGGGGGGGAGTGTCGATTCCCCGCTCGTCAGCGTGTGGATGTGGTCCACGTAGACCTTGCGGCCTTCCACCGGCTTCTGCACTTAGTCGGCGGCAGCTCATATGGAAAAGCTTGCAACGTTGTAGCGACTAACACCATATGCAACATACTTTTTGCTCGGTTCTCTCAACAGACGGAATACGACAGAAAGGGAGCATGTGTAGGACCCCCATTGTCCATCCCACATTTCTTCTGCTACGGGTCTGTAGTGAAACCTAGTAAAAAAAATTTTTTTTTAAAAAGTTTTTTTTTTTACTAGGTAACAGTTTACTAGGTAACACGTTTTTTTACTAGGTATTGGGAACCTAGTAAAAAAAAAAACTTTTTTTTTTACTAGGTTTCAAAACCTAGTAAAAAAAAAAACTTTTTTTTTACTAGGTTTCAAAACCTAGTAAAAAAAAAGTTTTTGTTTTTACTAGGTTTCAGAACTTCTGATTTTGCCCCCCGCTCTGCAGCGGTGGGGATCCCCGATACGGCAGGGGTGAGGTAGCCACTTTGCCCACTTGTGGGCCACTTCTGATTTTGCCCCCCGCTCTGCAGCGGTGGGGCTCCCCGATACGGCAGGGGTGAGGTAGCCACTTTGCCCACTTGTGGGCCACTTCTGATTTTGCCCCCCGCTCTGCAGCGGTGGGGATCCCCGATACGGCAGGGGTGAGGTAGCCACTTTGCCCACTTGTGGGCCACTTCTGATTCTGCCCCCCGCTCTGCAGCGGTGGGGCTCCCCGATACGGCAGGGGTGAGGTAGCCACTTTGCCCACTTGTGGGCCACTTCTGATTTTGCCCCCCGCGGTGGGGGTTTCGGAACCTAGTAAAAAAAAAAGTTTTTGTTTTTACTAGGTTTTAGAACCTAGTGAAAACAAAAGTTTTTTTTTTTACTAGGTTACTGGGCCTCCCCTTTTTCCTTTTGCCCTTCGTGTTTGCAACAATGTCCTCCAAGCAAAGCTCTGCGGTACATAGCGGGTGCAAACACCGAGGAGTTGGCAATAGTGAACCTCATTGCCGAACAAGAAGGCATTAAGGCAAGGGCGCTGAAGAGGTGGGACAAGTTTTTGGGTGAGTTCGGCAGTGTAGCTTTTGCTATAGCCCCCCTCTACTCCACCTTCCTACATCAGGACGACGGTGTGAGCTGCCATCCTGCCTGCCTTATGATGCTACATTGCCTTTTGTCTAGGCGTGTTGTCAACGGTAGCATCCAACTTCCACAAGACAGATTGTGGTTGTTGCGTGAGATTGCACAGGCAGCTTTGCACTATCGCAGTTCTCCGCCTGCCCCCCCTATTGAGACCACACCCAGTTGGGCCTTGGCACGGATGTATGCTACGCCCTATTGTTCACCCAGCCGTTCGTCGTGCTTTTTTTGCGACGACACAGCCCACATCACGTGCCCTGAATGTGGAGTTTATCAGTGTGCCCTGCATGCTTCCGGTTTCTGTTCCACGGAGATATGTGTGGCATTGCGCAAATGGAATGTGCAATTTACTGCCACACTGGCATGCATTGTGTTGGCATTCGCCTTGGGTGACCGGCTTGTGGTTGACAAGCCGCCTTCTGTAGATGAGGTCCGTCCAAAGGTGGTGATCCGTGGTGAAGAATTTTTTGTTCCAGAGCATTACCCCAAAGATGCCTCTGGGAGATTGGAGTATGACAAAAATCTAATCAAAGAGTTGGAAGAAAAGACCACGGGCGTGATTCGCAACATGTGCAAGCACAACCCTCCCTCTGCACAACCCACCTACAAAGACAAGAAGTCGGACCTCATCTACAAGCGCGTGTTTTGCGACTTCATATAAAGCACGCGTGTGTGCACCTCATATATGTATATATATATTTATCATATAAAAGCTCCTTCTTTTCTTGAGCCTCATTTTATTTTTGCTGACCTTGCAATACACGGTTTGGCCCGGGTGGGGCGCCACTTACACAAGTGGCCTGGAATAGACCAGGGGGCACCATGCCCTTAAACATAAATACCACCTACCGTTGACCCCCCCCCCCCCCATAAACTTGGTTTTTTTTGTTCAAATTCAAGTCCAAATTTGTCACTACCTAGTAACCTAGTAAGGGAAAATTTTTTAAATTTTTTGCTTTTTTTACCTAGTAAAAAAATTTTTTTTTAAAATTTTTTTTAAAATTTTTGCTTTTTTTACCTAGTAAAAAAATTTTTTTTAAAAAAAAATTTTTAAAAAAAAATTTTTTTTTACTAGGTTTTGCTACATTTTACTAGGTTTTGCTACGTGCATACTAGGTTTCACCAAATGCCCTTCTGCTACAGGCGTCATGTTTCAGCCACAGCGGCTTTGTACTGCATTCTATGGTACAACTGGTGCGGCCAGATTCATCATCTCTTCTTATGGTTCATCAGTGTGCTTCTGCTTCACCTCATATGTTTCCTGATGATTCTTCACACTTAAGAACCTCTGTGCCTATCTGGCTGATATAGTTTGACACACAAATCTTGAAAATCCTGCTGTGTAGGCAAGCCAGAGAGAGGAGAGAGATGCCAAGAGGACTTTAGAAGAATCCAGTCCAAGCAATAAACTAGAAGGGTAAGCAAACACAAACAAGCGACACATCAAGATCGAGCGGAGTGATCATCCCAATCCTCCGCATCATCGCAGGCCGACCATTTCATCTTGACTCCTCGTTTCAGCCATGGATCCAGCACCCTTTTGTGCTCCATTGTTTGATTTGCTCGGGGTGCTTCTTCGGATCCCGACCTTGTGCAGCTTTTGCAAGGGCTGAATGAGCAGATCCCTTATGAAGTGTTGGAGGAAGCAGAAACAGCTCTAGACAAAGCCTTTGATGGTACAACATCAGCTAAAGCCTTGTGCAATGCCCTACGATGGATCACCATGTCTAAAACAACCTCCCATGTCTCAGTGGTCAACGTTCTGCTTGCTCTTGCGGGCTACTATCTCACAGCTACTGTGGAAGTTCAGAATGAAAAAGAACAGACACAATCTGAATACATGCCTATCTCCATGGCTTTCGTGCCTTGTTGATATCTTAACCCTAAACCAAATTGCCATCAGCCCCGCTCCGTCACCATTGCTCACCGTCCCCAGGCAGGGCGAATTACGTCCACCTGCGGACAGCGGAGGGAGCCTGGTGCAGGTGTCACAGATCCTGTTCGACAGCCTGGACCAGTCTGAACGCGCCACTGCCATGGGCCCTTGGGGATGGGTGGCGCAATGTTGTGTTTTATCCCTTGCCATAATGGAACCCCCCACCCCCGCCTGAACGCAAGTTGGGCTAAAAGTAGAAGGGCCAAAGCGCATTTGGGGCCACGCTTCCCTCTCCTCTGATCCCATCCTTTGGGCCTGGGAGAGCGGGGGCGGTGGGGCCCATGGATGCCCTCCATGAACCAAGCCGTGGCACCCCCCCTGCACTCTGCCCTCCCTGTGCCTCCCTTTCGCCCGTTGTTGACCCAGTGGTTGCCCTCGTAACTCGTTTCAAACAGAGCGTCCAGAGGCACGATAGCATCTCGCTCAACTATTACGAGTGGTCTCTGGATGTGTCGCGGATGCCATTCCAACTCGGTGTGTCTATTGTGTGTATGCCTATGTGTTTGTGTGCGTGTGCGTGCGTGTGCGTGACGACGGGATTTGCAGCCTCTGCATGGCCAGCGGAGGATGCTCAACGTACGGTTGATGCCGTCAGCCATGAAACGCCACACGGGCGGGAGGTTGTAGACACGGATGTACTCGCCTGGCGGCTCATACTCATTGGCAGAGGGGAATGTACACAGCACAGCCAATCTTCCCCGGATTACGCCTTACAGCGTGTGTACCGGCCTGGAACATGATGTTCCTGTCTTCCGGGCCAGTGTCCTCAACCAGTGCTCAGAAGTACCCAGTTTGGGTACGTTTAGCGGAACACTATCCGGGAAATGGGCCAAGGTAGGAAAAATGGGGGAAAATGGGGGTAAATGAGGGAAATTCAGATTGCTTGGTGGAAAAATGGGAAATTTAGGGGCTGAAAAGGCCAAAAATCAAGGTTTAGGTTGGCAACAAGGCTGTGGGGGGGGCGCATTGGTGAAAGCTCCCGAGGAAAAATGGGGGAAAATGGGGAAAGCTCCCGAGGAAAAATGGGGGAAAATGGGGGAAAATGGGGAAAAATTGGGGAAAATGGGGAAAAATGGGGGAAAATTGGGGAGGAAATGGGGAGGAAATGGGGGGAAGGGGGACCGGTTACACCACCCAAGTTTCCTTATTTTCCCCCATTTTCCCCCATTTTTCCCTATTTCCCCCCCATTTTCCCCCATTTTCCCCCATTTTCCCCCATTTTCCCCCATTTTCCTTGCCATGGGTACATTGTGGGTACGCTTGTGGGTACAGTACCCGCCACCGGAGCCGGGTACTTCTGAGCCCTGCTCAACCGCATGGCAGTGTGTGTGTGCGTGTACGTGTGTGTGTGGGCAGGTGCCAGGCAGTGCAGACCGTTCTGCGCGCATCAGGTACAAGAGGTCGATCGGTCGGGGTATGCTGCTGCGCTGTCTCCCGCAGAAGAGCGCCCAATGGCGTTGAACATGTTTTGTGCTTCACGTTCCATCTGACGAGATCGTGGCATTCGATCCGTGTCTGATTTGGACCAGGGCTCGTCGCCTACGCAATAGTGTGCGTGCGTGCGTGTGTGTGTGTGTGTGTGTGTTGAGGGGCGTTGCATCGAACATGGTCACAACAACACGACTCTTCAAGGTGCCCGATTCACGCGCCTGGCACACAGTGTTGCAGCCATCTGCTGCTGCTGCTGCTGCTGCTGCTGTTGCTGCTGCTGCTGCTGCTGCTTTTGCTGCTGCATGCTCTCGCCTGCCACTGCCCCTAGCCACTGTCTGGAATATTTCGAAATAATTCCGAATATTCCTGAATAGCAAGAGTCTGGGTTTCGGGGTTTCGGTCTGGTCTGTGCCCTCTATTGTCGCTGTGTCATATGTTTTGTGAAACCTGTGCCGCACCTCTCAATTTTGTAGCCCAATTGCATACATTCATATTTGGTACCACTGATTGATGAGTTCAGTTCCCTTCTGAGCGAGCTCAGCAAGCTATAATTTTCGTCGACCCCCCAAAATTAATTTGCACCCTAACCCAACCTGTGGCACAGGGGAACGTACTGCGCAGTTATTGCTCAGGTTGGGCATACTCGTAGAGCTTTCATTGCATCTGTCTTCTGCTTCACAAACCTTTCCTCTGCACCACCATTCCAAAACAATGCAACAACACTTGCCGAGCATTTTGCCCGAAATCTGGGCTTCATCGATGCCTGTTGCTGGCATCAGTCAGCCGTGCCAAGCTGATGGAACGCCCCACAAGAGCTGTGATGGGTGGAAAGCCACATGTGCAGTGCAACTACATCATATATCAAGACAGGCGCACTGCATCGGCCCTTCGTCCCCCGGTCCAATCTGCACAGGCACCATGTCCGCCATGACTGCCACATCGTTTACTGTTGGCAGCGGCCAGGGCTCAGGTGTGCCCCCCCTGTCCAAATGCAGCATGAGTGATCTGTAGGCCCTTCCAGCCCCTGGCGTACCCTGAAAGGGCAAATCCCCGTGTTCTGCTGGTCTGAGCGGCGGCGCTGCTCAATGACCACCAGGGCCATGGACTCCTGCAGGGACGACGGTTTGAGGATGGGACTGGCAGGGCTGGGACTGGGACTGGGGATTGGACTGGGACTGGGACTGGGACTGGGGCTGGGGATGGGCCTGGGGATGGGGTTGGGGATGGGCCTGGGGATGGGGTTGGGGCCCTCAGCTGCAGGCCCAGGCCCAGGCCAGGCCCCTGGTGACGCACTTGAGAGGGTGCGCTAAACCCAATACCCAGTTACTCACGCTCGCACGGCCGTGGGGACAGCAGTGCCCTGACAATACCACAACCCGAGCCCCAGTCCCAGTCCCATCCCCTGTCCCATCCCCAGTCGCTTAGGCACACAAGTGTATGGAGCTGTTGCTGGTCCTCGGGGTCTGGAATGACATGGGCAGCGCAAGCCCTGGGCTCTGTTTGCCGGGGCTGCAGCAGCTCATTTGCCCTGCGTTTGCCGCAGATTCACTTCAAGATTTTGTGATGGGGGTCTGGACGTCACCGCAGCGGCTGCTGCTGCATAACACCCGCTGTATTTTGGTATGTGCCCGGGCTCGGATTTGTGCGCCTTTGCCTCTTGAGGCTTGCATCCCACACGACGGTCCCCGCCGCACCACAGCCTCGAGCCACTTCGGCGTTGAACGCAGGGCCTTTCAATGTCCACCGAACCCAAATGAGTTTCACAGACGCTTCCGGATACCTCAAATGTCAAGATTGACGACTGGCCGCGTCGAACTCCAGTTGTGACCGCCATCCATGTGCCAAAATCTGCGGGCCTGTCCTTGAGATTGGGGGCTTGTCAGTCGGCCGAAGGCTGACGCAGTGGGCGTCCGACGACCCCCAGTTACTTGGCAAGTGCCCACCGCCGTTGGTGACTGACTGACTGATGACGACGCTTTGGTCGTTCACCGTTGGCAGTGTCTATAGGGCCTTTGAGTGACGGCAGTCGGTGGGTGACGGATGTTGGTGAGATTCGGGTGTAACAGAGTGCAGCAGTGCCCTCCTTCTGCTTGAGTATAGCGCTAGCGTCGATGCTCCGCGCTGTTTCTTTTGGTTTTTTCTTGCTCCTTGTTCATGGGGGGCGCCCAGCCGCAGCCCTTGACCCCGGTACTGCCTCTCAAAATGGCCCAAATGTTTAGAAGGTCCAGGAAAATTTTCTTTTTGTCTTATGGTGGGGGGTAAAATTTCGTTTTTGCCGCATGTGTGTGTAAATGCGCAGGATTTTATGGGGAAACCAAATATGTATGCAAAACATCAAAAAATTGTCTGACCCCTGATCTGCCCCATCCAGCCCCCCAAACCTGGCTGCTGGGATTGGACCGCGGACCCCCCAGGGGTGAAAGCTTTCTAATGATGGGTGCGATGAGGGGATCATTTTGAGGTATGGATGTGGGGGTACCGGGACCCCAGCCCGAGTGCCCCCCCCCCCCCTCATCAGGGGGCCAAAATGTTGAAGGGGTGTTGGGGTCAAGTGCTGCACCTGGGCGCCCCCCATGTCCTTGTTATTGTTGCGTGTTGTCAATTGGCATGTGGGTGTGAGCGTGTGGCACGCACACCGAAGTGAAGAGAGTCCATTTCTTCAACACCACAAGCGGGGCTCCAAAGGGGTGTGCATGCTGACTGTTTGGGCCACCAACAAGAGCACGCGTGTGCAGGGTCGTGTTCCAGTTCCGGAGGAGGGGCAGGTGCACCTGCGTGTCACCTGCAACTCAGATGGAGCTTGTCGATGCAAAGCCTGTTCAGAGCAACGCCGATGCTGCACCGTCTCACTCCGCCAGCGCCGCCGTACCCTCCCCAGAACATTGCGCTCTGCCCATTGCACCTCCTGCAGCCTCTTCAACTGCCGAGACTGCGCCTCTGAAGGTACTGAGGCCTGGGAACTCATCTACGACATCCCATTTAGTGCATGCGGTTGTAGCCTTCAGGAGGCTTTAGGACTGCCGTGCCAGAGGCACATGGGCAGGAGATGGCCTGGCGAAGGGGAGGGGGGGGGCGGGGGTTGTGGGGTTTGGGTCAGGGGGGGACCTGAGGGTGTCGGACACAAGAGTGGTTGAGCACAGTATTGGAGGGAACTTACAGGGAAGGGGATGCGTATTACGCATGGCATTTCTTTCACGGGTGAATTTGGCGTGTCAGATGAGAGGGCAGGGCTTCGGGGGGCTAAAAAAATAACTCCTCATTTTGTTGATCTCGAGAACACGATTTTTCTCCGGAGCGCTCTTCAGCCGTGCGGTCCGCCGTGCTGCGCTGCTGTGGGCTGCACTGACACGCACAACGGCCAGTCTGCTGCCGGGGAACGCGTCCACGGCACTGCGTTGCGTTGCAAACCGGGTCGGTTCCGTGGACCCTCACGCCCGACGTTGGAAATGGACATGCGCACCGTGTCCTGTTGCATCGCACTATGAGCCCGCTGTCACTGCATCCCCACATGCACTCGAGGGGGCTGCCACAGGGTCCCTAAGGCCGCCGGAAATGGATTCCGTGCTTTTCTTGAGATAAATGACCATAAACTGCATACGCCCACATCCACACAGCCTAAGCAAGCCCCACAAACGCGGGACCCAAAAGTATTTTCCCTCTGAAAATCGAAAAATTCTGCAAGTGGCACACCCGCAGTGCGTTATCCGAGCCACGGTGGAGGCCCTTCCAGTCATCATTCTTGTCCTGCGGCGGTAGAGGAACGGTTTGGCGGTGCTCCAAGTGCGATTGTGTCACCGTGACGGACGGCGTGTGCCTCCGGGTAAGCGGCGTGGCCTTCTGCTGTTCCACGGCTCCCCCTTCCGCGCAGGGCGCTCTGAATACGGATGCGGTCGTCCAGGCGCTGCTGGCGTCGCACCTGCAAGACCAACCGATGCAGTTTGCCGCCGTCCACAAGAAGCTTGATCAGGTCCTGCCCCCGACTCCGCCGGTGCGACGGGCCTCCGTCGCTTCATGCCGCATCCCCACAAATCCCTGCGAGCCCCCCCCCCCCCCCCCGCAAAACCAGCGGAGATGTCATCGCAACGGGGCCTGGGCATGCGCAGCAGTGCGAGGCGGGCTAACAGGCCGGCCGGCCAGGCATCGGGGCACGCCTTTGTCGATGTCTCGCAGATCAATGACAAGTTCGATAAATTCGATCTGAACACGCAGTTCGGAGGTATTCCCGTGTCCTCGTCCCGGCCGCTGCCCGACCCGAGGCAGTGGCACAGGAGTGCGCACGGGGATCTGCCCGAGTGCCCGAGCCCACAACAATTGGCATCGCCACTTTGTCCCGCAGCTGTTCAAGTCAGGGGGGGCGCCCAGCCGCGGGGGATGACCCCCCTGCCCTCCCTTCAAAATGACCAAAATGTTTAGAAGGTCCCTACCACATTTGGTCCACATTTGACACCGAATGTGCCGGATTTTGTTTTTTTTTTTAGCATACGGTGGGGGATACAATGTCGTTCTTACCGCACGCGCGCATACTCGGGGCGCTCAGGATTTCATTAGGAATCCAAATCTGTATGCAAAACATGGAAAACGCTTCTCACTCCTGGCCTCCCCCATCCAGCCCCCCAAACGTGGCTGCTGGGACCGGACCCCCAGGGGGTAAAAGAGCGTTTTTTTTGTTTACAAACCCCACGTATGTGTGTGTTCAATGATCAGTGCGACGAGGGGATCATTTTGCATTTGGGGGTATGTATGTTTGGGTACCCGGGTACCTGGGATACCCCCCCCCCCCCGCCCCCCCGAGCCCCCCCCCTCCCCCTCCCACCCCCCCTTCAGGGGACCAAAATGTTTAAGGGGTGTCGGGTCAAGGGCTGCACCTGGGCGCCCCCCAAACAAGGGAACGGCTCCAGTCGGGCAGGCCAAGCAGCGTTGGCCTCTGGGGGGACTCAGTCGTGCAGGCCATCGACCTGATTCCCCATCTCGACCCCCCGGCACACCGGCAGTCGAGAGGCGTGGGCAGTGGGCACAGGCGCGGCACTGGGCGCTATTGAACACAAGCAGCGAAGGACAACAAGAGCGGCGGCGAGCGACACGAGTGACTTGGGCCGACAAATACAACGAGCGACTGATCGTTCCCCCATTGTACAACAGTGAGCCAACGAAATACCCCCCGCCCCCCCCGTTCTGCGCTCGCTGAAAATGCTGCAGAGCGCAGAAGGAGGCACAGGAAGGACAACAGGGAAAGAATCATTGTGGCTGTTAGAAGCCCCTGTCAGGAAAATTGTCCTGCAGATGCACACCCCAGCGCGCACAAGTCAGTACTGGAGTCGGCAAATCCCGCACGGACTCGGTGTGTGCATCTGGATGCACCTGGTCAACGGCACGGGCAGCAGCCCGTCTCCGGGACAGCCGACCCTGGAGTAGTCAAATAGGACAAGTCATAGGGGCTCCGTTGACACAACCAAAACGGGTTCAGACCAACAGAGGGTCAGAATAGGCAAGGGCAAGAGGCCAATAGGCGCCGCCAAAGGCCAACGAACCAACACCATGGCCTCGTGTCAACTGCCCCCCCCGCGTTGTGGTCAAAGCAGTGGCATCCACTCTGCTATGCCAACCCTTGGCCCCTCTCAACAACTCATCATTCTCTCCCCCTCCACACCACCTGTGCGCCCTGCGCCTGTGGATACCATTCCGCAGGTCAATCCGTCTCCTGACGGTGCATGCGGTCGCTGCAGGTGTGCGCGTCCAATGCTTGTCCGATCGGTGGAATCCCTGTGGGTCCGCATTCTTCTCAGCTTTCCAGCAAATCATCGCTGAGTTTGATAAGCACAACAAGAACTTCTACTCAAACTTGCAGCGCGATGAGGGGAGAGTGGCCGAACTGTCTGCCAAACTGAATCAGGGTATGCCACGTTGTCTTAAACGTCTCAGCGACAAAACTCCTGTGCGCACGCGTCTGCATCTCTGATGGATTTCGCACCACTGCGTACCCCAGCGCTGCGCCTCGTTGTCCTGTTGGCGCGGGTCGTTTTTGAGGTTGCAGCCTGCTGCTGCTGCTGCTGCTGCTGCTGCTGCTGCTGCTGCTGTTGCTACCGAGGCACTATGGTGTGTGAAACGCAAGCGTTGCGTTGCCCAGTGCTGCACGGTGCTGTGCTGCCCTGGAGCATGCCGCTGTGCCGCGCTGCCGGGCGGTGCAGTGCGGTGCTTGGCCGCGTAGCGCGTTGTTGGTCATCATTGGCCAGTGTTTTGAACTCCTCACAAGAACACATGGCGGGTCGGTGTTTGGAAGCCTCAAAAGACAACGGATCACTTGTCGCCTTCTTCGTTTTAGTTTCAGAATACGCTTGCTTCATCTCAGGGCCCCATGAACAATAGGCTCGTACCTTTTTTGGTCTCGAGTTGTCCAGTGATGCTGTTTCGGCACAAGCATCCGGAGGCAGTGCGTCCATAGGTACCCGGACTGATGTGTTAAGAATTGTGCTCATGTGTATACCTTCTTGAAGTGATAAAACAGCCCAAGTGCAAAGGTGCAAAGACGTCGTCATGCATTTACGAGTGCATTGCCAGGGCGCTGCCGCAGGTGCCGCAAGGCATGCACCGCCACGTGCCCTCGTGGCGCTTTCTCTGACCGCCCATTGCGGGCCCGTCTGTGCTGCTCCGCCGCCACTTCGTCAGAGCGAGGCGAGCACTCCGTCACGCAGCAGGAGCTGACTATTGCCCAGCGGGAGCTGCGTATTGAGACCGAGCTCAAGCTCACGTACCAAGGCAAGGCCAAGAAGTGGAAGGGCCGCTTCCGGGATCTCGAGTCACGTATGTGGTCGTGCTGACAAGACGTTCTGGGGAAGAAACGGTGAGGGACTCCTCCGGCGTCCTTCTGGCGGGACGCCGGGTGGTGAGGCGGCGAAGGGGGTCGAGGGTGATGCTGTGAAGGGGGCTAAGGAGTGGAGGGCGGTTCAAGGGGGAGGGGGGGGGGGGCGGGGGGCTCTCATGGACACCGATGTGGCACGGGGCCAGGGCATACCGGGCTTTCAAGTGAGGGGGGGGGGGTCAATAGAGCGCCCCAAATCTGGGGGGGGGGGGTTGGGAAAAGGGCTCAATTGACAGGCACCATTAATCAGTTATCATGAACACTGGCGCCGAAAATTTTTTTTCAGCATTTAAAATAGGCAAATTTTTTTTTCACCAAGTACATGGCAAAAATGATGACTTTTCTGAACCCCCTCGACGCGCTGATTCCAAAAATCCCATTTTCATTTTTTGCCGATTTGGGTCCGGGTCACCTCCGAGGCCCGGGGGTCAGTCTCCGTAGGATTTTGGGGGTCCCGTCAATTGAGCCTTTTTTGGGGGGGGGGGGGGTCTAGCCAGGGGGCTCTATCGACCCCCCCCCCCCCCCCCCCACTTGAAAGCCCGTTGCCCCAGTGGTTTGCGGGGTGTGGACGGGGTCGTTCCATTCCGTCGGAGGAGTGTGGGAGAGACTTCAAACCCCTGGTCGCCGAGGAACGGCGGGGGCTGCTCTGGGAAAAAGCCAAGCGACGGGGCAGCGGCCCATCGTCACGTGTTTACGGCAGCCCGTCCCCGTCCATTGGCGCAACGTCGTCCCCTGTCTGGGGGCACCTCAGACAGGGATGCATTGGAAAGGGGGGGAGGTCCCCCCCCCCCCCCTCCAGGGCGCTGAGCCTACGCCCAGCCACTGTCCCCCTGCCGGCAAGTGCCAGCTTAATGGCATTGGCACCCGACGGAAACCGCCCCCAACCGCTTTGGCAACCTCCTCCAACCGCCGATCTAACGGCTTTTGGAGCCGCCTCTGAAGTCTCTTCCCCCTGACCGCAGACCCCGGGGGAAAGGGGCTGGCAGCGAGGGGCTGAGGGGGGGGGTAATTCCGCTGATGTGCATGTGCGTCATGGACCGCGCGGTGGCCGACGTTTGTGCCATGGTTTCAGGAAAGACGGAAGAGCGGGAGGAGATGAATGCCACGCTGACCGCCGAAGTGGAGCGATTCCGGACGGCACTTGCCTCGGAAAAGGACCGCCTCAAAGAAGTGCGTGCGTGTGTGCGTGCGTGCGTTGTGTGGCTCTCAGTGCACACCGCCAATTTCTTGTGGAGCGTGCAGCATCCCCCCCCCCCCACCAAGTGATGTACACCGTACGAAGGGGGGGTTAGCCCCCCCTGGACCCCCCCCCCGCTCCTCCCCTTCCAATGTTTGAGGCTGCAGCCAAGATTTCTGCTTCGGCGCCAAGAGGATTTTAAGCTTAAAGGTTTTTGGCCCGCCTTTGGCAGGGACCATAAGGGGACCCAAGGAGGAGGGGGGTCCCATCCAAAGCCACCCCCCCCCCCTTTTCTAATGCACCCCCCCCCCCCCAACGATCCTCCTCAACCCTCCATGACCTCGTCGGCATTCTAGACCCCTCTGCATCCCTTGGCACTCCTGAACAATGCCCTACGAACCTCGTCCACCCTCCACAGCCCTTCGCAACCCCCATCTGCACACCGATTCAATGCCAACGAATGCCGAGGATGGCCCCCGGTTTGTGGTTTCAGGAGCCCGTAGTGGTTGCGGGGACGTGAACACAGACGTGTGCAGCAGTCTGACTGCATGCGTTGCCCTACCGAGGTGCCACTCCCGTGCAGCTGTCGCAGGGGGCTGCAGGACACAAGCCCATCATGGTAAGTCGGCTTTTCAACTGGGGTTGGGGGGTGCGGTTGGGAAAAGGGCTCAACTCGGAGGGCTATGGCTATTAATTAGTTATTATGAACTCTGACATCGAACATTTTTTTGAGCATTGCAAATGGGCAAAAATGTTTTTCACCAGTTACATGGCAAATGATGATTTTTCTGAACCCCTCGACGCGCTGATTCCACAAATCCCATTTTCACGTTTTTGCCGAATTTTGGGTCCGGGTCACCTCCGAGGCCCGGGTGTCAGTCTCTGTAGGATTTTGGGGGTCCCGTCAATTGAGCCCGTTTTTGGGTGGGGTGGTTTAGCCAGAGGGCTGTATCGACCCCCCCCCCTGCGAAGTCGAAAGCCCGCCCACCCCATTGCGTCCGGTTGATACAATGTTACCTACGTTCCTCGGAGTCAATCCACTGTGGCAGATCTGCGTCTGTGCGCGTCCCATTCCGTGCAGTTGGAGGCGGAGCATGAGGAACAGCTGCGGCAGGCGCATGAAAACGGATTGAGGGAAGGCAAAGCGCTGGTCATTCAAAGTGCGGCAGAGAACGACTCACAGATTCTGCGTATGCCGCCGGCCTCAGCCCCTCTCCTGTCCCCTCCCCAGGGCGTGTTTAGAATAATCAAAAACCAAACGGGGGGGGGGCTCCCCCAACCACCCCCCCCCCCTTTCCAGACCAAAGTGACCATCGTGGGAAAAAACGAAATTTACACCAGGAAGATCTTGTCGGGCCACTTTGGGACACAAACTTTTGGGACCCCCCCCCGAGGGATGCATTGGAAGGGGGGGAGCCCCCCCCCCCCCCTCGAGGGCGCCCAGCCTACGCCCAGCCACTGTCCCCCTGACGCCAAGTGCCAGTTTCAATGGCATTTGTAACCGACAGTAACCGCCCCCAACCGCTTTGGCAACCTCCTCCGACCGCCTGTCTAACCGCTCCTGGGGCCGCCTCCGAAGTCCCTTCCCTTCTAATGCATCCCTGCCCCCCCCCCCCCCCCCCTCCCCCCCCCGGCTCAAAAGACGCCCTGCCCCTCCCCCTTTGCCCCCTCCCCACCCCCTTTGCCGCCCCCGACGGCCACTTCCACAGGCGCCGGAACGCATACCACAGGGCCTGGGCCGGTGGGTACGGGGGTTTGGTACGGCTTGGCCTGGCCTGCCCCTCCCTCGCCGGCGTACGCGGGCCCCCTAGTCTTCGGAGGTAGCCGCCCGTTCTGCGCCGGCCGCCCCCCGTCCCCCGCGTGCCCCCGATGGGCCGCGCTTGCAAACCGCGCGTTTCCTGCCTCGAAGGGGCCGCAGGTGGGGCGGGGGTGCAAATGCATTTGTTTTTTTGCATTTTTTGTGCATCTGTCTGGCCTTCAGTTTCCTTTTATTGTCGCAATCTACGGACAAATTTGTGTCACATGCACTATTTTGACGGGTGTGTGTGTGTGTGTGTGTGTGTGTGTGTGCAAATGCATCTATTTGCATTTTTGTTTGCATCGCAGTTTTTGGAGTCGCAACTTGCCCCCCCCCCCCCTCCCCCCCTCTTGCCAGGCGTGCGGTGTGCTCTGTCGGGCATGTGTCAGGGCTGCGTACGGACTGCTGACTGGGGCTTGTGGACGGGCCGACCTCCGGTGAACGGACCATCCAAACGCAGGCACGGCCGATCAGACAATCCGGTGCAGAGCACAGCGCGTTTTGGTGGAGATGATAGGGCTGGCGGGGGGTGCGTGGTTGACCGTCAGGGGGTCTGTGGCCTGACACTCCCCCGGGCGCGGGCTGCAGCACCGTCAACAAAGACCCGTGCCCACCGCACACCCCCACCGACGCATCCACATGACACCCCAAGCCCCCGGTGCCAGGCATTCCCTGCCACACGGTGCGCCACCCTCTCGGGCAGACAAACAGACAGACGCGCCGGGCTATTGGGCGTGGCGATGGCAGGGCGTGGCACTGCGGGGGGACCCCTCGTGCCAATCCGCGGAGCCCTGGGGATGGAGAAGGGGTGGGGGGCAGCGCCCGCAGCCGCATGTTTTGGCCGGTCAATCCCCGCCCCCCCACCCGCCCCTTTCTGGCAAACTCCCCCGCGCACCGCCAATGTACACGTCCCCCCCGGGAGCGCTGCACAGCAGCGCAGACCGTACGCCCCCAACCGGCGTCCAGCCGCTCTGTGTGTTTTGATGCGGAAGCTCTCAAAGTCTCGCATTTCCCGCGATTTCACAACCGTGGCGCTGCTCAACATGTGCACAGAGCCCGACGGCAGTGAAATGATGCTTGCTTTAATGGAGACGAAGGCGGAACTGGCAAAGCAGAAGGAGACCATGTCTATGACGCGCAAGTCCCACATGTATGTGCGTGCGTGCAGATGCGTGGGCATGCCCTGGGTGTAGGCAAAGCGCCCACCCACGGAACACCCAAGACTTCCCGTCCACCCAGGCGTACCTTCTTATATCGTGGACAAAAAGATAAACGTGGGCAACGACTGGGGCACCCGCATCCGCGTGCACTGAACCAGGGGGTCGAACAACCTGGTGGTGCCCCTTGGCAGCGGCTGCACTTTTGGCCCATGGAGAGTTTTTTGAGGATGGTGGGGGAGAAGCAAGAAAAGGGCAGGTTGCCCAGAACGAATCATGAGACCATAGGCAAAAGAAAAGCGTTTTTGAATTCTGAACAAGCCTTACCAAGCTGTCATAATTTCGATCGGTGCTGGCAATTCCAGTTTTGTTGCAATATTGTTTGTATTACAATGGATTTATAGCGAACAAACAAACACTCAAGCACTGCACAAAGATACCTCGAAACACTCGTCCATTTTGCTCTCCATTGCCCCAATTGCCCGCCGGAACTGCTCCCCCACGCTGACGGACTGGTACTCGTCACTTTTCTCTCTGCCACCTTCACGCCAAGCGCTGTGAGTCTGCCCTCCTCCGCCCCCATCTTCGTTGTCCTGTCTCCACCTCCCTGGCTGGCACTGGGTTTAGCCCCCGTCGCCCAAAACTGCTTCAAAATGGGACCACCTCCCGTTGTACCGCCCCCCTGCCCGAGCCCTAACCCTGACTCGCCAGGGAGGAGCTGCTGCAACTGCAGGACAAGCTGGTGGCTGAGAAGGAGCAGGGCGCTGCTCTGGAGGAGGAGGCTGCTTCGTTGCAGCGCAAAATCAACAGCTTACAGGAGTATGTGACTGTGAGGCCACAATGGCTGTGCATGGGTGCCAAAGTGTGTGTGTGCGTCCGTGTGTTTGTGTGTGTGTGTGTGTGTGTGTGTGTGGAGGGCAATGTCCATAGTACTACTACGTCCATAGTACTACTTGTACTTGTACCTCTGTGCTGCGTGTGCTGAGCGACTGGACCCTTGGTTCAGCGGCCTGCTCCTCCAAGAAGTTAGCGATGTCAGTGAGACGCCACACCAAGGTGCTTGCTAATGGAGAGGGATGACTTGGTTGAACCCAGGTTGTAGTGAGCCCTGAGCCCCAGTCGCTGAATGTGTCCTGGCTGTGTGTTTGTGTGCTGCATGTGTAAGTGTCTGGTCCTGGGTTGCGCGTGAGTCTGACGCAGGCGGCGTGCCGGAGGCCAAGTGATTGAGTGTCAAGCGTTGGCCGCCAGATCGCTGAAGTGACTGACTTGGTGGATTGCAGGTTGGCTTTCGCCCTTTGGGTTGCCCCCCATGGCATTGGTCCCTAAGACTGATCCAAGCCCCCCCTCCCCCCCTCCAACACACAACATACCCTTGGGGAGGGCTACAGTAGCTCCTTGGGGTGCTGAATTACCCCTTTTTTTGGCTCCTGCTCGATTGGCGGCGCCTGGTGCGCACGCGGCGTAAATCGCGATCGGGCGTAAGCCTACTGAGTTTTAATTTTCTGCTCTCGTTTCCTGTGCTTTTGAATTTAGGAGACTGTCGATTTCTATGGTTTTAGACCAATAGAAATCTATTGGTGCTTTTGGTTTGGTGTGAAGTGCTGATTTTCAGGTTCACACGAGTTAGAGGTCCAACACACATGAATGTTTGTCGCCCTAACCTTGCTTGTGTTGTATACTGTGCAATTGCGTTGTTTTGGTAGTAGTAAACACCCAGTGTCTTTTTGTTGTGTTCTTGTTTGTATGCTTACTTATTTGTTTCATACCTGTTGCCCCCAAGACTCACACCTTGCCGCCTCCGACACGGAGCCGCCACCTGGCCTATTGTCCAAAAGGCGTGCCTGCCAATAGCAGCCGTCAGTGGCACCCTCAGCCACGTGGGCTCAGTGGAAACGACCACGGGAGACGCTCTAGCACACTAGCCGCCTGGCGACAATGTGGCGTTCAGCCGGCTGCCGCTTGATTGGGCCTCCTCGCCGGCCAACAAACAACCCTAGGCCCCCCCTCACTCCAATATTATTTCTTCTCGCCACGGGGCTTTTACGGCCCTCCAAATCGTCAGTCGCATTACGCCTCCCTTCGCAGTAGCTACAGAAGGCGGTCAATCGCCTACAACAATCGGGCCAAGAGAATGGATCCCAATTTGAAATAGTGTTGTTTGTTTGAGAGAGAGAGAGAGAGAGAGAGAAAAGAAGATCGAAATTGCATGTGTGAGAGTAAGGGGGGCGCAATAATGTCTGTTGGTTGCCTTGTGCCATTGTCCACCTTTGTGCCTAGTTTGAGGATAAGTGTTTTTGGCAAATGTTTGACTGAACTTGACAATAGTGGTCAAGTGTTGTTCATTTCCCTTGTGCTTCCTATCATCTCTTGCATGGTGGTTTGAGATTCCAAGTTTGCCGTGATTGAGTGGGTGGACCAATTCGTTGAGGCCTAGTGAAGCACGTGTTTGTTCAACACAATGTGTTTCTCGCTTTGTTACTCCTCAAAAATTTGAGCAAGCAACTATTCCCTTTTGTAGGATTGGCCGCCCCAAGAGATTCCACACCACTAGAGGACTAAGTCAAATAGGCAAAGTTAGTCAAAGATTAGTTTCTTGGTTGCTGCTTGGTGAGAGAGACAAAATTACCGGTTGTTGATTACGTGTTGTAAATGCTTGCAAACACAAATGTCACCACCGGTTGGTGATTGCATGCTTCAATCAGGAAGTCCCATGGGATCTTCAAAGCCAGGATGTTCAAGTGTTCACGCTGAGTGCTGGGTTCCTCATTGCTGTGTCCTGTCGCCGACACCATTGCAAGCACCACTTCTTTGATGAGTGGAAGATGTCATGGGATGTGCTACCAGCGTCCCTTGACACCCGCGGCGAGCGTCGTGCTTGTCAAGGAGGCCCTCAATTCAAGTTTCTTGAAGGAGGCGTCTCTGGGTATGTGGCCATCCCGCTGGTCCTGCAGACCTCCATTGCACGGTCGACATCATGGCCAGGTGATTTACAACTGGTATCCTGATACCACTCCTTCAACCTTTAGACTTTGCCAACCAAAGAGATTCCAATGACCACAATCGCAAGGGTGAGGACTACATAAGTTATACCCATAGCCACCAAGGTTTTGTGCTCTCACTTTTTGCCTTCGTCGTTTGTGCTCAATGCAATGGTGGTGGTTTGCAATTTTGATTGTCATGCTCTGGGGGCATTTGCAATCAAGCCATCTTGATTGTACAACCGACAAGTTTGCCTTTTGTCCCTCTTGGAATGCAAAAATCGAGTGGGGACGCTTGTGGTGTGTGGGTCACCAAGATAGTGCACCATGGCAATTGTGCTGGAAATTGTCCGACCGGGAAAAGACCTATGTCTTTAAGAAAGCTTTAGAGTCGGACGATGCCTCAAAAACAAATGCGGCCAAAAAGTTGTGCGTGGACTATGCAAGAGAAAGAGGAGAAAGCATCGCATTCCATCTTAGTGCTTTACTAGAAAATCCTTGTGGAAAGTGTAAGAGGCACTCATCAACAGATTCACTGGGTCGTCAAACGGGGCCAAATCCATCAACTGTGCGTGCCACATTTGACCGTGTGGCACGATTTGAGCTTCTGTGACGCTCACGCTTTCGTATTACTTCCTATGTGCGTTCCAAAGAGGCCATGGAACGTTATTTGAAGTCCATGCATGTCAAGAACAATGTCAAGATCCTCGTTCTTGGGAATAACACACAATCGAATGCTTGATGTGTACAATGCTTTTGTGTTTTGTTCTCATGGCTTTGTGGTGTTGCAATGCTTTACAATGTAGGCCCTTTCGAAGCCCAACCTTTTTCGCAGGCCACCCTTCGTCAGAGCCCACCCCTACGTCCAACCAAGACCAAATCCGCCTCACCCCACCGCCTACATGGGAACGAAGCGCTTCAAAATGAATCAAACACCACTTTAACAACCACGGTGAAAGTGTATTGCACTTGGGGAGGGGGGGGGGGAGTCCAGGATGTCACCTGCAACCCCATCTGAGCTCTATGCTCATGCATTCTAAAAAGTGCACGTTGGGACAACCATGGCTCCCACATGCCTTATAGGGTTAGTCAAATCACAACGCACATACAATCATCCCATTCCAAGGTGAGGCGGGGGCGTTGAGCATGCCCCACATCATCAATCGGACCTCATTTCAACATCCCTTGGGAATCAGAGCCAAAATAGGGCAAAAACCAATTTTTGGGTCTTAGCTAGACCCCAAACCTTGGGGTAAGGTGGGACGACGCGTTCTTTTCACCTCCATGGGTCCAAATGTTGATTTAGACTCTACCACACCTTAACCCTATAATGTCTGCCCCTTGGCCTAATGGTGGGGTAGTGTTTGACAACAGACTGTGCCTGCGATTGGGTCCGCACCAACATGGAGGGCAATGTACTAGTTACGGTGTGTTACAGATGTGCTAGGTCCATAGTACTGCTTGTACCTCTATGCTGCGTGTACTGAGCGACTGGACCCTTGGTGCAGCGGCCTGCTCCTCCAAGAAGTTAGCGATGTCAGTGAGACGTCACACCAAGGGGCTCGCTAATGGAGAGGGATGACTTGGTTGAACCCAGGTTGTAGTGAGCCCTGAGCCCCAGTCGCTGAATGTGTCCTGGCTGTGTGTTTGTGTGTGTGTAAGTGTTGCGCTGCGTAAAGGTTGCACTGCAGTTTGCGCTGCAGGACCTGAAGGTTGCTCTGGCAAATACTCCAAGTGTACACCCACTGTTTGTATTGTACTGCACAGTATACTACAAGTGTGTGTGTGTGTGTGTGTGTGTGTGTGCGTGGGGGCCAAAGTGTGTGCGTGCGCGTGCGTGTGCGTGTACGCCTCTCCAACCGCTTTTCTTAGGCTTTCGCTTTTGTTTTTTTGCGGTCCCCAACATATGTGTGTCTCTGTTTCTACGTGTGTGCGCACGAATGCGTGGATGCATGCGTGCGTCACCTCTCTCTACTTCACTGTTGGTGCCGGCCATGTGTACTGTGCAGTGCCATCTCAGGGACAGTCCTGGGTTGGGCGGCCATGGATGAATGGTCAAATGGCGGCGAACATGCAAGAAGGGGAGGGGGCTAGGCAGGAGGAATTCATGCTCCAGCTACAAGCACCAGGTAACCGGCCCAACCCCAGTATGGCAGGGATTGTCGCCCATTCGTACATGAAAAGGTACGAAAAAGTACGAAAAAGTGCGAATCAGAGGAGAACCGGGAATTACGAATAGGTACGAAAATGTACGAAAATGTACGAATAGTGGGAATGATGGATATGACGTTTTTGCCCATTTGAACTGCCCACTCACTGGGGTTTTGCGGGGTGTTCATTTGGGTTTTCAGTGCCCTCTGGTTTCTTGGTTTTTGGGATTCTGGGACACCTGATGAGAAGGGGCTGGGGGTGCGTTTGACTATACCCTGTTGTATGTTTCAACCAACACCATGACCTTAGCCATGAAGAGTCAGTGAGCACGGTGTCAATTGACACTGTGTTCTTTGTAGGTCTCCGGCGTGCGAAGCAGGCTGATGTAGAGAACCTCTTCAGCCCCCTGTGTATTGTGCAGTCGTTGTGTAACACTCATGACTAGTACCACTAATGAGTTCCCTTCCGAGGATTTGGAGCAAGGAACGGAACCAACAAAAGCATCGCGGAGACCACAGCAACGCGGCAGGCACATGACATCCCAGTACATCATCCACAGCCACGGAACGATTTTGGGCTCGGCAGGTCACCTGGACTTGGCTTTTTTTTCAGTACGAAAATGCACGAAAATGTACGAATATGTACGAAAATGTACGAATATGTACGAATGACATTTTTTTTTCAAAAGTACGAAACAGTGACAATCCCTGCAGTATGCACACAGACACACACCAAGGAAGCCCCTGTTCGCTCCCTCCTTAGCTGTATGTGTCTGCTGTGCAGGCAGGTGGCCATGGTGGTCTCAGCACAACGAAGGAGGGGCAGAGGGACGTGTTGATGGGATGCACCATGTTTCAGCGTTCTTTTGCCTCCGTTGTACTGTTCGGCCGACTTCTTCCCTTCCCTTCCAGAAAGGCTCCTATGCCACCATGATTTTGTGATTTGACTCCACTTGACTGGTCACTTGATCGTGCTCTGGTATTGACAAGATACCTGAGCTTTATCATCGCGGTGCCTGTGGTGCTTCGTGGTTCTGGGGTCGCATCATCCGTGCGCGCGCGTGTGTGTGTCGTGTGTGACTTGTGAATCCTCGAGGGACCCCCGGGGCATCAAGTGACCTCATGCATTTCATGACCTGCGTCTAGGGACCTGAAGAATCGCGAACGGGAGCTTCAAGAGGAGAAGCACGAGCGGGAGGCGGACGTGAGCAAGTACCGGGAGAGGCTTGCAACCATGGGTTTGTGGTGCGTGCCGGGCCCCAATCCCAAACGCATGGAAAAGGACCTTCACATCGAAACGCAGATTCACGCCCGTCAGCAGCTCCACCGCAGGGTGACCATTGCATCCTCGTCTGATGCTCTGGTTGTGGATGGCTGGCGGTGGACGGGGCGATCACGCACCCTTCACCACCCCCACCCCCCACCCACACACTTGATGGCAAAGACACAATTGAGTCCCAGACAAGTCTCAGTGCAGGCGCCACCGGGTAGCATGTGTTGGTGTGTTGCATGGGTCATGGACGGCAGTGATATCCCACACAGAAGTCCTCATTTCTGACGGCTGCCTCAATTTGCTGCACCAGAGGCCGGTGCTGTCTCAGGCCTCAACCGAATTCTCTTGCAGGCAGTCGCTTAGGCAGGCGTTGCCACTTTCGTGCTTCAAGCGCCGCCTGCACAATGCAACGGACCCGAACAGTCCCGGTGCATTGCGTTTTTGTGCCCCCCCCCCCCCCTGTGGGTTGCCAAGGGTTCCCCACCACCGGTATTTGGTGCCCACTTGGACGCACCTGGCCAACGGCGAGGGCAGTTGCCGTCCTCCGTGTGGACCCAACACAGAGCCGTGCAACAGGGAAAGCCCGGGGGCTCCGTTGGCACGACCGACCAAGGAAAAGGAAGGGGAAGTAGAGAGGGAAAGACAGGCCAAGGAGAGAGAGGAAGGACACAGGGTGGTGAGAGGCCGATGGGCACCACCGCCGATGGAGGGAAAGGGTCCAAGGGAAGTGGCCATGGGCCAATGGGCGCCGCGCCGCCAGCTGCAGACCAAAACACACCATGGCGTCATACCAAGCCCCCCCCCCCCCCCGCAAAAACGTATGAACACTAACTCAGACAACAACACAGAAGACCACACACCACAACAAACACACAAGGGCGCAGAGATGTGGGGGAGACGAGAGAGTGGCAGAGCACTGATGTTGGCGGCGACCGAACCACAGGTGATCCGGCAACTGAGGGTTATGGGTCACTGATGGCGGACGCAGCCCCGTCAGGACTCGGAGATTGAGACTGATTTGGTTGCCAGTGCCACAAGAAACCACATCACCAGCAGCAACGCTGGCACCACTCAGAATGGACCCCCCCCCCCCCCCACACGCACCACACCCCAGCGACTACCCCTGCAGCCCCGCCAACGCCGCACCAACAACGACACCAACAGTGGCAGAACGCACTCACCCATGCAACAACAATAGAGGGCAGCCTAGGAAAGACGCCCGGGGCACCGCGGACCCTGGGTGATGAGCCAACAGACCCTTTGCAGGGGAGGGGGGGGAGGCCGCGGACTCCTCCCTCTCCCCAACTGCGGGGACGCATACGAAGGGGAACTAGCCCCGGTCCCGATCTCTTAGACTGACGGCGGGCGCTACCTGCATGGTCTACCACCGCCGCGCCAGCTAAGGCCACCATGCCAGCAAACAGCATGCAACTACGCCCAGGACAGACTGGGATATGTGAGCCAGCAGAAGCAAGTGGCCAAAACCACCCACACCAAGCACACCGACACCAACAAGGAGCCCCCTTGAGCCAAGATCTCCCTCCTCAAGGAGAAGGAGGGGGCAGGGTGAGACGAACCCACTCCCACTCCCCCTCCCCCGCCCCCTCCTCTACCCCCTCCCTACAGCAACACGCAGCCCACCCAGGGCAGACAAAATGGAGAGGGCGGGGAAAACACTTGCAGGGGGAAAGGGACGAACCAAGGAGGGTAATAGGACAGGGCAGACCGCGCTCGCCGAAAACGATGCAGAGCGCAGAAGGAGAAGAAGGAAAGGAAAAACAGGAAAGAATCATTGTGGTTGTTAGAAGCCCCTGTCAGGAAAATTATCCTGCAGGTGCACACCCCAGCGCGCTCAAGTCAGTGCTGGAGTCAGGCAAACCCAGCATGGACTCGGAGTGTGCATCTGGATGCACCTGGTCAACGGCATGGGCAACAGCCCGTCTCCGGGGCAGCCGACCCTGGAGTAGTCAAACAGGACAAGGCATCCAGGGGCTCTGTTGACACAACCAAAACACGTTCGGGCCCACAGAGGGTCAGAATGAGCAGTGGCGAGAGGCCAATAGGCGCCGCCAAAGGCAAACAATCAGATACCGAGGCCTTGTGCCAACCCCCCACCCCCCCTGGCATGCGTAAGATATGTTGTCCTTTTGTCTTGACTTCGTGTGGTTTCCTCCCCCGGTTGGGGGTTTGGTCTGGGTAATTTACTCGTGATTGGGGATGTGCCCGTCTCGGATGGTACCCAATGTGCCTTTGCAGGCGAGGGGCAGTTGGTTGTGGAGATTGAGAAGCTGAAGACGGAGGTCCAGTGCAAAGACAAGGAGCTGGAGTACTTGCGCTCCGAACTCAAAGAGGTATCGAGGGCACAGGCAGTCGCCTTGGGGGACAGGCCTTGGCACAGGCAATTTGCTGTTCGCTGGAGCTGTTGAGAGCTTTGGACGACTCGTCCGAGAGGCCAGTCTTGTTTCTGGGATATGGACACGTTTGGCGCAGGGGCACCTGCTGTTCCCTTTGGGAAGCCCACTGTTTTCGTCATTTCATTGGCAATCGGTTCTGAGGTGCTCTTCAGGCATCTTCTAATATCGTTCGTGTCTGCCACAATCAACACTTTTTGATGCTGCGGGACGGATCCGCTTGTTGTGGCAGCAGCAGCGAATTGTGTTCCGGTGCCGCGAGTCGATTGCCCATTTAAGTGAACAATCGCACTTCGTCTGTCGCCATTCAGTCGGTGTTGGGGGTCTGAAACAATAGTTCCATTCCCGTCTTCTGGCGGCAGCATGGAGTGTTTCTTCGAGGCCCGAGATTGTCATTTCAGCAACTGCTTGCAAGTCTCGGTGAAGGGAGTCTTGGGACTTGCGGAACCTGCGCGTGACCTTGCAGATGCTACGACGTCAGCATTGGCGCTGCCATGCGTAGTGTTGTGACATGTTGCATGCATATGCGCAGGCACAGACAGGGGCACAGGCAGCTTCACGGGTGGCGTAGGTAGCGGCGCAGGGCACAGGGCATGATGTTGAAATTTGTCTTTTTTTCCCATCGCAGAAAGACACGCAGCAGACGGCAGAGTCCAGCCTCATCTCAAAGCAGCGGTATGCATGTGATCGGCCGGGAGTCGCGTGCTCCATGATGGACATGCAGTTTGCATGTGGTCTCAGCCCTTGCAGCCGGATGTGCCGCTCGTCCGTGGCCCCCACGGTGCATACGCTGTTCAAGGTCACCTCTGCGTATCCGGTGGAGGCCAACATGGCCTCACACACTGTGTGCAGTGTGCGATGTGAGGCAGGGATTGTGTATCGCATGCGTGACCTTTAGGGGTAGTAACCAGCCGGTTCGCCCCTGCAGACCTGGTTGAACCCCCGCAGCAGCCCGGGGTCGGCTCCTGTCCGACAGCTCTTCTGGGAACCCACGATGCTCGAGCAGTCGGCGGCGATCCCCCCCCCCCCCCATGCGTCCAGCGCACATGGAGGTACCGGGGCCCCATGCCATGGGGACGGGGTACATCTGCCAGGCCCTTGCCACGTCGCAGCGGGGCTGGATAGCCCATGTGAAGGGGCAGGCCACGCTGCTCAAAGCCCGGAATGCACCGTGGCATGGGCCCTGGCAGGAATGGCGGCTCCGCCGGCAGGCGGAGCAGCAGGGGGTACCTCGGGTCGCCTGGAATTGAACATCGCCAATGATGTCGGGGATGGTATGCCACGCATGACCTGTCGCAGACTGCAGCCATGCGTGGCAGGTTGTGTCTTCGTACCCCCACCCTCGTCACGCGGCACACGGGGAACACGGTACCGTTCACATCCATCGTGTCTCTTCCAGTGGCCACCATTCTCCAGCAGTACACCAACCACTGGGCTCCGCGAACGCGGAAACGACACCAGCAAGAGCACCGGCCGCAATGGCCGACAGAAAGCAGCGACCCGACGCAACATACGAAGGGAAGAACGGGTGACCGTCCAGGGCCCCGTAAAGGAGCAACAACCAGACGGAATGTCACACAGGGGGGGGGGGGGGGGGGGGCTTGTTCTTGTTGTACCCCAGAGCCGTGGACACCCGCCGTACCCGTGGAACGCTGTGATTCCCTTTCCCTTGATCGCCACTCGGAAGAGGGTAAGAGGTTGTTGGTGCTGCCAGCGGGGGAGGGCGGGGGGTGTTGAAGTGTTGCTGTCGATGCAGCCCGGGTGTGGGTCTTCGTGTTTCATCTCTCCAAAGGGACAGCGCTGCGGAGGAGCTGCGTGCGCTTCAGGCCGCGCAGCTGGAGCACGATGCTGAGATGAATGCCCTGCGGGTGTGTGAATGCCTGTGCCGATGACGCGTCCGTGCTTTCCGGCGGCTACTGCGGCGAGTGCACGTGCGTGTCGTGACCCGAGTAATTTTTACCTTAAGCCTGAGAACAAACTGGGGGCAACGCTCTCCCCACGAGTAGGCCAACAGAACGCTTTTGCTGTAGCATCTCCGGCGACGAAGGGCCATTGGACCTCCAAGCCCCCCCCCTCCCCCCGATGTTGCATGGCGTGCATCGGCAAGCGCATAATGGCCTGGCGTGTGTTGTGAAAAAGCTGCAAGAAATGCACTCTTGGAGGGCGGGGAGGGCCCGGAAGTGGTTGCAGTAGTTTGTGGATCCGATCTGCATGCAAGCGTACACTACCACAGCTGACCGGTATGAAGATGCGGTGACTGCCAAAAAAAAGAGGGCTCACAGGTGCAAAAATTGATAATTGTACGACCAAACCATCTTTTTGGAATCCCACAGTCAAACGAGGAATGACGGCTTTTTTTTCTCTGTCAATTCCGCTGGAAATAGGCCAAATAGGCCCCGCCTCAAGGAAGACCATGGGTTGTGGCTGCAGATCACCTGCCATACTGAGGTCCCACCCCAAGACAAAGGGTGAATTTTGGCGATCCAGTACCCAAAAGAAAAGTACCCCGGGGAATCTGTTGGGTCGTAACACTGAGGGCATACGCTTGGACACCGCTTTTTCGGACCACAGGCACTGCAGGCCAACAGCACTTGTACGAGCACCATGTGCACCATTTGTGAAGAACAAAGGCCAAAGGACCAAGGTTACATGCAAGAGGCACGTTGGACCCACTGCGTTTATGTGACAACCCCCAATGTGTTTGCACAATGGCAATCATCTTTGTTTTGGTGCTGTCGCAGGCGATGTCACTCCATGCACTCACTCACTCCATGTGTTGTGTTGGGTGTACTGCATGACGTGCCCCCTGCGCAGTGCGCACTGCACATGTTGCACACTGCACACTGTGTGCTCTGCACATTGCACGGTCCCGCCCGCTCTGCACACTGAAAACTGCACGGAACGCAAGCTGAACACTGCGCAGACCGCACACCGCGCGCTGCGGACTGTTGTACTGCATAACGTGCCCTGCACACCGTGCACTCTGGGGGCTGCACATTGGGCGCTCAGCACTGCACAGTCTTTATACTTGCACACTGTGCACGCTCCAAGGTGAACGCTGCAAACTACGCATTGCGAACTCCGCTGCACACAACACCAGAAACGCCTCACCTTTCTCACCTTGCACTGCCTCTGTCTGCTTTTTCAAGAGTGAGGTATCTCCAGACGCCGCCAGTGCTCTCTCGCTTATGTGTTGCTGCCCTGCTGGATGCCCACCCCCCCAGGTCTCCCATTGGGTGCCCCCCCCCCAATATCTGTGCTCAACACCTTCAATGCACTCCTCCAGCTGCTCCTTTCAGTCCCGCTTCGCCATCCGCAGATGCAGCTTATCGCCCAAAAAGAGGACGCTTTAGCAGTTGCGGACCGGCTGTCGCAAGTGCAGAATGAGGTTTGCGTACAAGCGCGTGTGCCGGATGACAGCGATCGCTTCCTTTGTCCACGTGACTCTGTGTGTGAATCGCTCCGTGCTTGTGTGGGGTGATGAGGTGCGCGTCGCCTGTAGAGCCTCAAGTAGGCGTGATTTGTTGTCAGCGAAGCAGTTTTTCGAGTGCGGGTGCGGCAGCCGTGCGTCCTGAGTTGGTTGTGCATTGCAGAAGCCCCCCCAAACTGTACTGTGCAGCTCCACTTAGCCACGGGCGACCGGAACACTTTGCTCGCAAAGGTATGTCTTCCGTTCTTCTGCGATTGTGTGTCATCTGAACACGTCCCAAGCAGACGGCCGCTGTGTGTCTGCGACACTTCGTGTGTCTGTCCGCAACAGTATTCGAGGTGCACAAGGGTGCTGGTATTTTTGAATGCCGTGATTTCTCTGCTTTTGGCTGTCCTCCACGTTTCCCCCCCAGTATTCTGTTGCAAGTCACCCCTTGTGTTTGTTGCAAGTGGTGTTCGCTTGCAGGGGGATGCCGAATGCACGAAATGAGTATCTTTCATCCTCTGCATCGCCCCTGCGTCCCACGTATCGACCGCCTTTTGAGGATCCCGAAAATTGGCCTGTGCCCGGGGGACAGAGAGGCAGGTTGTGGACGGGCTGAGGACGGACGTGTGTGGGCAGCAAAAACAGTCAAACGACCCCCACAACAACCAGCAAAACCCCAGTACACCAACTACTGGGCGCCGCTGACACGCAAACGGCGCATACTGCCACATCCAGCACAGCCCCAGCACACCAACCACTGGGCTCCGCGAATGCGGAAACAACACCAGCAAGAGCACCGGCCGCAGTGGCCGACAGAAAGCAACGACCCGACGCAACATGCGAAGGGAAGAACGGGTGACTGTCCAGGGCCCCGTAAAGAAACAACATCCAGACGGAATGTCACACAGGGGGGTCACGGATGTCCATCCCCCCCCCCCCCCTCCCGC
Organism: Eutreptiella sp. 'Long Island Sound 2002'; assembly: GCA_964036045.1. Taxonomy (NCBI): domain Eukaryota; phylum Euglenozoa; class Euglenophyceae; order Eutreptiales; family Eutreptiaceae; genus Eutreptiella; species Eutreptiella sp. 'Long Island Sound 2002'. The sequence continues at coordinate 8,989,219 of OZ038388.1, forward strand.
CTCCCTTCCTCTGTCAGCTGAAGCTTGCTCCGCTAGGCAGTGTGCCCTCTGGCCTCTGCGATGGCGTGCCAACCTTAGGGTGCCCTAAGGGGAAGGGGTGTACAAACGTAAGCACGGGCCGTGTTGGCCCCCACCTCACCCTCAGCACGCACGCCAGCCGGCGGTCTGGCGGTGCAGTCCCTCGCTCACCCTCCCTGCACGTCAGTTGGCGATCCAACAGTGCCTCCCTCCCTCGCTGTCACGACAGTCGGCGTACCCCCCGCCCCTTCACGCCCCCCCCCCCCCCCTGTTTCTTCGATGCGCGTGTGCTCCGATAGAGTGTCGCGCCTTACTGGTCTGCTAGGCCGCGGCGGCATTGCGGCGCGTATTGTCACATCTTTCAACCCTGCATCACTGCTACTTTGAACCCATAGCACACCTAATGCCACTCATCCTACTCCTCTGCAACTCCCTTGTCGCTCCTTTGCCAATCCTCACTCCTTTGCCACATGTCACTCCTTTGCCACCCCCGGTATCAGCCTTCTACTGATCAGTTTGTGGGAAAGAGGGACCTGATAAAACACAGAAAGACAGACTAGAACACGCGCAGTTGGGCACGAAGGGGGCGGTGATTCAGTGAGTGCATGCTCCGGTATCGCTGCGCAGTGTCTGGGTTCTTGAACCAGCGTCCTCAGGCTTCTTGAGGGACGCTGAGACCGCCCTCCCCGTGCCGCTGCTCGAAGCCCTGGGCCGTACTCGACGTTCGCCGCGTCCGGCTCGGGCTGCATCGGGCCGCTTTGTGATTTGGGGCTTTCCCCACAGTGACGTGCCCATCTCGTCGATAGATCGGGAGGGGCTCATTGGGGGTTGATGGTCAACGGAGGCCCGCCCCCCACATCCCCCGTGTCTCAGGCAGAGGAACCGCCAACGAACGAAACCGTCATGAGCCTTGTCAAAGAGGTCTGCCTGGTGCTGTCTGGGGGCGCAAACGCTTGTGGTAAGGCCAGTGGCGGCGTCTCAGGCCTTGGCACTGGCGGTGCTGTGCAGGGGCACCGGGCCTTTCTGTTGCTCGGGCGAGGGCAAGGAAGGCCCCCCTTCGCCGGACCCCCCGTGTCCAAAAGGGCCCGATGGGCCGGACCCCAAATCCCCCGACGGAGAGCGCCCCAGCCAGCGCTCCGTTTAACAACTCGGCACTGGACCCCCCGCCCCCCCTAAAATGAGCCTTGGATTGCCCCCGTGTTCCGGAGACATCATCTCATGGATCACTTGCGAGGCCCCCCCAAATTTGTGATCCGCGGCCTCTTCACTGCCAAACGGCCTCGGCACTGGTGCCCCCTTACGGACCCCCGCCCCCTCAAAGGCCCTGGAGCCTTGCCGCAGCCGAAGGCGTGGGGGCGTGGAGGCAAGGCCCCTCCTTCTGATCGCCGTGGCGATGGTGGCCCTGAAGCCTCTTGACAGCGGTGCAAAGATGTGGCCCCAACACGTCGCCACATGGAGGCCAACCCCGCTTATCTGGACGTGAGTCATTGCAGTGGTACAACAGTGTGCATTTCCTCTTAACTCCGACAGTTGTTGTGCAAAAAATTACTCAGGGGGCTGGGCTTGGAGCGGGCCTTAATGTTGCCCCCGCCTCCTCCTCAGCGCTGCCACCCCCGACCCCCCGTTCCAAATGAGCCCTCCTTCTGCCCCCCCCCCCCCCAATGAGCCCTCCTTCTCCCCCCCCCCCCAATGAGCCCTCCTTCTCCCCCCCCCCCCAATGAGCCCTCCTTCTCCCCCCCCCCCCCCAAATGTGTGCGCGTTGAACCCTTGATGCCTCCGGTTGGCTTGGGCCTCGGGGACGGGCCGGGCCGGGCGAAGGGAACACCGCCCGCCTGTTCGGAGTTCAGCCCCCCCGTACCACTGGGCCCCGGCAGTCGATACGTGGGTGCCAGCCCCATACACGACCGGCATCCCGCACTTCACGTTCCCGACCGGTCGAGCATCTCTCTGAATCGCATACATCGAGGGGCTTTGGGTGCAGCGAATGCATCGGCAAATCTGCGGAGGTGCAGTGGGTGGAAGGGAGCTGAGTCCAACGCTTCGAGAACATGCTGTTGACCCAGAGCAGCTCCCCTCTTATGTCCCCCCCCCCCCAGCCCCCCACACACCGCACAGCAGGGCGTTGGCAGGACAAACACCCACTGCAAAGCACTGCCTAGGCCCCACAGCAGGGCCTTGATAGGAGAAGCATCCGCTGCACAC
>OZ038388.1:8991638-9061900 GCA_964036045.1 Eutreptiella sp. 'Long Island Sound 2002'
AGTAACCTACCACTAGGGTAACCACAAGTTCTGCTATACCACTGCTCAAAGACGGCATAGTGACTGAATGACACAATTTTTTTTGGCCAAATACACAGAGTTTTTGTGTTACCAGCTGATTCTTACAGCACAGGAGCACCCCCCCCCCCCCAGGGGGGGGTAGGGGGGGGTCTGGGTGGGTGGGTGGGCGGGTCAGCTTGGGTGGGTGGGTGGGCTGCCTGGTCCTGAGGCAGCCCCACAAGGACCCCCCGCCCCCCCCCCCCCCGTTGGTAAGCAAAGGTCTGCCCCCGCCTTCAGAGAGGGCGTGGCGAGACTCGGTGGCTGCGTCTCTGAGTCTTCTTGTGCAACACTCTTTGGGCGTTGCCCGTCGCGGTGCCCGGCGCCCTCTCCATCGCAGATCATGAGCGATTTGTACTACGCCATCGCGGACGAGTTTGACGAACAGGAGCTTTACAAAGGTGCGCCCTTCTCTTTGTTGAGGGGTCCCATCGACAGAGATACGGCACTCGGACGTCGCGTTCGGATTCGTCCAACGCACCGCCATGAGCCTCTGAACCGAAGGCCATGGGACCCTCTGGAACGTCGTGACGTGGCAGACGCATCCCGTGCTCTGTGCCCGTCGCTGCATTGCCTCTTTTCAGGTGAAGTGGTACAGGCCGTCCTACTCCGCACCATCAAAGCTCAGACTCTGCAGCATCAGACGAGCCCAGGTACGGCGGCAGCTCAATGAGGATGCCCTGTACCTGCGGTGAAAAAGGGGCAGAAGTTGTGCTGAGTCCCAGTGCACGAGAAAACCCGCAGCCTCACGCCGAGGCCCATTGAGGGAGGACACGGGAGACGGGTCGTGGGCATGTGCACGTGGATGGGGGATAAGGGACGGGATATGGATCGCAAGGTAGCCCCCCCCCCCCTTTTGTGAGGGCATCGGACTGCCTTTTCTGGGGGTGATGGGTCGCCCTGCCAACGGCTTCTGTCCGCCCCCAACGGCCCTCCAACGGAGTTCTACCCGCCAGAAATTGCCTTCCAACCGCCTCTACAACCACCGGTAACTGCACTCTAGCAACCCTACTTCAGCCCCCCTTGGAATGGTGTTGGTGCAAACCAAGAAGAGCAACCCCCCGCAACAGGGCGTGGGGTGTGAGGTTCGAATATGGGTCGACCGTTGACGCTGTAGATATTGCGGCGTAGGTGTGAACAGCAATGCTATTGCGGTGCGATCTGCAGTGACTCCTCGATTTCCTGTGTTTTCGTCCGCCAAAGGGGCGATTGAGTCAGAGCTTTACGTTTGATTGTTCGGCACGTCACGGTGAGCGCTTTTGGCGGGGTGCTCAGGTGTGACGTCATTTTGGAGCAGACAAACCAGGCGACATATGACGTCTGTCAGACCTGTGCGTTACCCCACGTGTGGGAGAGTGAGGCAACACCTGTGCAGCCACGGACCGCTGCAACCCCGACAGAGGCGGTTCCTACGGGCGACCGGTCCAAACGTGCGCCTCGAGGAACCCCTCTCGAAGGGCACATCGATGATGCGCCCGCCGCTCGTGGGGCAAAGGGAGTCAGTATCGAGACCAGCCGAACATTACTCAGGCTTCTCGTCCAAAAGTGTGCACGAACGTCTGTGCATTTCTATGGGGGGTTTTCACCTCCGTCCCTCACTCTAACCCCCAAAAGGAGTCCCGAATCCACACCTTCGAGCTGCAATGCCGTCGCCCACCGAAGTACAACAGATCCGAGCTTCTGGGGACGATTTTGACCACCTCCACAGTCCCGCTCACCTTAACCTTTTTAACCCTTTCAGCATCGATCGTACCAAAATCGTTGCAACGGCTGGAGCGACGCCGCCGAATTCGATCCAATTTGCAGATATTGCGCTTCATGCTACATTTCTATTGGATGGAGTGGATATGAGCAAGAGGGATATGAGCAAGAGGGAAAGAATAAAGCGCCACAGGGCCCCATTCACCACGAAAAAGCTTCCGAGTGCAGGTGCACAGCACCACCTTCTGGAACTATCGGCTACTTGCGCTCAGGCAGCAATGTCTGGAAGCTCTTTGGTTGTCCAGTGCTGCGCACTTCATTGTATGAGATGCCCATTATTGCTGCTGCTGCTGCTGCTGCTGCTGCTGCTGCTGCTGCTCGCTGGCTCCGGTTGCCGTGACCTGCCGAGGGAGAAAGGTACGGGTACAAGTAGAGCGCTGTACTGACAGAAGACGATACGGTAAGACGTTCGAATGCGGTTGTTGTTGTGGACGTCATGGTCAAGGTACATGTCGTTTGCCTGCGGCTGTTATCCGGGGCTGGGTAGGCAGGTCTACCACTGCTGACCAGTGAGGGCTCACGGCGTGGGGTCGATGGATACGGTGTGATGGTTGAGTGCATGGGGATCTGTGTTGCTCGGACCCGATTGTCATGCAAAGCCCAAATATTGTGTGGTCATGGCGTGTAAAGGAGTGGGGGCACCGCGCAGCATAGCGTGGGGGTTCTGTTGGTTCATGTACGGGCAAATCTAGTGTTGTCACCGGTTGTGGGCTCAGGATCGCTGAGGAAGACCATTTTTGTTGACAGCAAAATAGTGTCGCGGCGGGCCATACAGGCCTGACGTAGTGTTGGCTTCTTCAAGGGGTACAAGGGAAGTAGTGAATGTCAGTGCCAGTCAGTGCGACACGGAGGCTGTGATGACCGGGATCCGGGGGTGGGGGAAGGGCTGACCTGATCAATCAATGGCCATAAGGCATTGAGATCGCTTTGCAGTCCGATCGATTGTCACTGTTTGTCACTCTGCGATACGTGAACTCATTGAGTCTGGCCTGAGGTCAGGATCATGCTACTGACTTCAAAAACCTGACATCATGGCCCCCCTTTTAAGCTCAGGCCTGGACCTGCTTCGCCTCCCCACTCACACTGCCCACTAGAATGGGCAGAACTGCCCAAGTGGAACCCCTAGTGGGGCTTAAGCCATAGCATTTTTAGATACCCCCCCCCCCCCCTTCCAACGAACACTTCTGTTTGGACCAAACTTTTTGGGGACCTACTCAATTAGGTACTAATTTAGGTACCGGGCTCCAGAACCGCGGTTTCAGGCGAAAGGTGTGGGGATATGAGGGGCTGTTGTGATGTATCTTGCAGTAATGGTGGGTTGTAAAGCAGGTTGTGAGGGAATGGTGTTCCGGAACTGCTGGACCTCTATTGCCCACCATGACTGATTCTCTGCTTGCACCTGGCCGGGAGGTGCTATACAAGCGGTGCCACACTGGTGAGCTGTCTGTCCCAAAGGTGCCTGAGCCGGATTGTCCTGCCACTTCTGCCCATGCCAAGAACAAAAAGGGCCCCAAGCCCGGGGAGCATGTTCAACTTTTCCGCATGGAGGGCTTCTACTCTCAAAAGTGCTAATTGGAGGCCTCCATCGCATTGTGCATTGAATTGGCTGGGCATCTTGTGCCTAGGGATGTGTTACCGCCGTTTCACAATATTATTGCGCACACTGAACGGTGTGTACATCAAACACTCCCATTCAGACCGTATTTTTCGAAGGACAAAATTGTTCGTTGGACACCGGGGGGATACATGAAATGCTGTGAATTGAACCCAGTGCCTCCACGGGGGCGGCCACCTTCACTACAGTTTGGAAAGTAGCGAGAGCACTGGCATGCACGCCAGCGAGATTACTGGCGTGCCAACACGAGCCTGCGCACCAAAAAGTGGCAACAACCCCCAACACTGTACTAGCACCACCTGCGCAGATTCGATTTCTTTTTCGATCTGTTTGGCCCTGATGCGGCGGTCCATGACCATGCCGCTGCTCTGTCTGCTTTGCATAACCCTCATCCCCCTGGTGGGGGCCCCGGAGGTGTCCCACGACTTCACGCTGCAGCGCCTGGCCTTCGCCTCGTGCAGCAAACAGCACCGCGCACAGCCCCTGTGGGCCCCGCTGCTGCGGCACGACCCCCAAGTCTTCCTGTGGACGGGGGACGCCGTGTACCTCAACACCACCGCCATCGCGGCCCTGCGGGAGGCATACGCGGCGCAGCGGCAGCACCCGGACTATCAGGCCCTGCTCCGCTCCGCAGCGCACGTCTACGGGGTCTACGACGACCACGACTACGGCATCAACGACGGCGGCGGCGCGCACTGGACCGCGCAGCGCCAGCGCCTCTTCCTCGACTTCATCGACGCGCCCGCGACGGTGCCGCAGCGCCACCGCCGCGGCGTCTACTCGGCCCAGGACTACGGCCAGGCCCCGCGGAAGGCCCGGGTCATCCTCCTCGACACGCGGTCCCTGCGGGACCCGCACTACAGTCCGCACCCGCGACTGACGGAGTTCTTGGAGCGGCTGCCGGAACAAGTGTCGGCAAAGCTCCTGGCGATCGGGCGGGCGGCATATACGCTGGTGGGCCTGAACCGGGGCTACGCCGGGGACGTGCTCGGGGAGGAGCAGTGGGCGTGGCTGGAGCAGCAGCTCGAGGGCTCCGACGCGGCTGTGCACATCGTCGTGTCGTCCATCCAGGTGTCTGTTCCATCTCTCTCGGCAGTTTGTAATGTGGTGGGTTTTGGCACTTTTCCCAGGTTTTCTGAACTTTCGGTCCGGTGCGCCAAAATATCGTTCCCTTGGGGGGGGGGGGTACGTGTTTCTTTTTTGAAATCCGTGCGAAAAGGCCGTTCTAGAAATGTATGGGTTGGGGGGGCTTGTCTGCACCCAGGGGATCCAGCACCCAGTGGGCCACCGCTGGGGCCCCTGAGGCGCCCTGTGGAAAGGAATGGTGGGCCAGGCAAGGGAAGGAACCTCCGACAAAACCGGCAGAACCAAGGACGACGGCGCGGTCACTGTGCGGCGTAAATCACCCGGGACACCATGCAGGCGCACACGCCACCCGCGTCAACCATGAAGCGCACGCTACCCGCAAGCAACAAGGAACGCGCCCTGCGCACGCGCGACCCATGGAGTGGGGGAGCGTATGTGGTGGACAGCCGGGACAGCGCGTGGAGGAGCAGGGCACCTGGGCCTCACGCACACGGAAACGCAGCGGGGCAGGGTGTGGACGGCCTGAGCACGGAGGTGTATGCACTGCAAAAACAGTCAAACGACCCCCGCAACAACTAGCACAACCCCAGTACGCCAACTACTGGGCGCCGCTGACGCGCAAACGGCGCAAACTGCCACATCCAGCACAGCCCCAGCACACCAACCACTGGGCTCCGTGAACGTGGAAACGACACCAGCAACAGCACCGGAAGCAGAGGCCGACAGTAAGAAGCAACCCGACACAACATGCGAAGGGAAGGACGGGTGACTGTCCAGGGCCCCGTAAAGAAACAACAACCAGACGGAATGTCGCACAGGGGGTAGGTGATCATATTTTTGAGCACAGAGCAGCAAATGGGACGATGTACACAGAACATGCACTGCACAGGTTGGACCACTTATTATTCCGAGTCCGAGCCGTCGTCATCGTTGCCCCTCTCCACAAGGGCTGGGACCCTATTGGGGCACACATCCCCGTGCATGTGAATGGGATAATATTTCTTCAATTTTCCCCAATCCTGCAGCCTGTGTGCCTTCACAGGCATTCACCATGTGTTGAGAGGCATGGCCCACGGGCTGCTGTACTGTCCATGGTATTTGTTGCGGTCATATCTTTCTGTGGCCAATCGTCAATGCGTGGCCTGCGGCCAGAGGGGTCAGAGGGGTGGCAGCGGCCGCACCTGCTTTGACCTTGGCCACAGACTGCACAACTGTGCGTGATATTTTGAAGTAGTGCAGAAATTGGGTTTTGAGATTTGTCGGGGCGCCCCACGGTACGGAACGAAATAAGTTGTCTGATGCCCCCTCTTTCTGGTGTATTTGTGCCACTGTGCATGCTTGACCTTTTTCTCCAAATCAACGTCAATGCATGTGGCCAGAAACTCATGCTGTGAAGCCTTCGTAGGGTGCATTTTACGATCCCAAAATTGACTTGCAAAAGAAGTCGCCTCTGCAGCGGACAGAATCTGGTGTTCCTTGTTGGTGCATGCAGGCTGCTGCAAACCGGCTGTACGAGGCTCCTTGGCCTGCTTCTCGGGATGCCGGGTCACCCGCGCCCAATTTGCACCCTCAGAGCGCGCTCTTTTGTGCACCAGAGGCTTTTGTGGTGCTTCTTGGAAGCAACAGCACGTGGTGTGAATTTGTATGAAGACATGGCGAAAAGAGGCAGCAGGCAGCACACACACACACCGTCCAGAAAGGACGAAAATCTCAAACATACCGTCAGTACAGCATAGAGACCCGGGTGTTCCGGTTAGCACTCCCCAAGGGCTTTCTGAATATACCCCACATACCCCCCCCAATACGGGACACACAGTGGGCAACCAGGACGATGGCACAAAACGTGATGGCACCGAGAGCTCTGCTTCGCGCATCGACTTGTTCTGGGGCTGACGTCCCCCTCACTTCAGACAGACAACGATATACCAATGACAAACAGGGCGTAGCTGTAACATAGGGACAGGCCAGGACACAGAAGTCCTCTGCTTGCGGTACTTCCGGTCCTGCGGGTCAACCGACAGAGTTTTCTTTTTCTTTTTCTTTTTCTTTTCCCTCCGGGCCTTGAATTGTCCGTCCAGGTGCTGACGACTGTCCCGCTGGTCGAGAGCTGGGGGCACTTCCCGGCCGCGCAGCGGCGGCTGTTCGCGCTCCTGCGGCGGCACCGGCCCCGCGGGCTGCTGCTGCTGAGCGGCGACGTGCACTACGCCGAGATCCTGCAGACGAGGGCCGGGGCGCGCGGCGCGGGGGTCCCGCTGGAGGTAACCAGCAGCGGCATGACCCACACCTGCGGCGAGCTCTTGTCGGTGTGCCGGTGGCTTCTGGAGTGGTACCCAACGCACCGCTGGGCCCCGCCCGGGGGAGGGTCGGGGGTGTACACGGGACTGAACTACGGGTACCTGACCATCGAGTGGCCGGACGCCGGGCCCGTCACGGCGCGGGTGCACGCGACGGTCCGCAATGCCTCGGGGCACACGGTTCTGGAGGTGCGACGGGACGTCGGCGCCGCGCCGGACGCGGAGGTGCTGCCGGACCCCATCGGTCTGCACAGCCAGACCCTGCGGGACCGGTGCTGTGCGGCGGCGGTGCTGCTGGCGGTGGGGGCCGGTGTGCGTGCTTGGGCCCGGCGCCGCCGCGCGGGCCGCAAGCAGAAGGCGCGGTGACCGCGGCCGTGTGTTTTGGGGTTGGGTGACGTCAGTGCCGGCGTGACGTCAGTGTCTGAAGCGGCCAGCGGTGCGCGATCGAGGGCGTCTCCGTGGCACGGACCGCGTGGGCCCTCTCTGCCTCAAACGGGAGCAGTAGCGACTTCCGCTGACTCAACCCGAGTCCCGCGTTGAAGGCAAGGGATTCACTGATGTCGTCCCTGCGCCCGTTTCCGATGTTGGTGCCGACGGTGGCGTGCCGAAGTCCGTCGGGCTAATGCAGCACTTACGACCACATGTTTGGATTGGCTTCCCTGCGACATCCCGTCGGTCACCACCAGTGCACAATGCTTTGGGAAGCACAGTGGCTACGGAACACACTGCCATCGCCAAGCCCACCATCCACCACCCGTATGCCACTCCACCCTCGGAATCCTTCTGCATAATTTGGGCCATGCGAGTGTGCCATCGTAACCCGACACCGCAACAACTACGCCACGACGTGTTGCTGCCACGGCCAACCAAGCCACGGCACCACAGGCCCCGACCACTAAGTCAAGGAAGTGGCAAAGTTCCAAGTGTACAGCCCCGCCGACAACAACGGCATGGCGGAAGGCCCACCGCTCCTCGACCACGCCACAGCGGAGCACGCCAACACATACAGTACCGCCCTGCATAGCCTATCGGGCACACTGTTGTTTACCCCGACCACGGTCTGCTGCGCATCTGATGCACTAGCCGTTCACACTTAGTACGGCCACTACTTCAACCCCCCCCCCCATCCGGGAGATCGTCATTTGGCCCAAAAAGCACAGGAAATACCAGGTGCCCAAGGCGCCGAAGAACAATTTTCTTTAGGTTATACTAGAATTCGGGGGGGGGAGACCGTCACTTGGTGACCGTCCCCCCCCCCCCCCCCCCAGGAGACCGGCGCGCAAGGGGGGGGGGGTACAAGACACACACTACAGGTTCGCTGAAACTGCTGTACTACTACTAACCAGACCCTACCTGAACCAGTACATCACAGAAGTGACTACCCGATATCACCAATCTGAATCCCAGCACCGTGCTGGCCACTTAGGGACCTGAGTTCGAACCCACCTAACCTCAATGAACTCCCTCTTCCTCCGCATGTCACGCATGTACTCAGCATGGCGAGCACACGCTGTGACATGGTACCATGCCTTCGAACGCCGGAAACTGGCTTTACAACGCTACATGCACTCCTGTATCTCACCACCGCCACCAGGCGACCTCTGGTCGACCAGGAAGCGCGAACCAAGGCAGGACATCGCCCGACTGTCAACTGAGCGACGAGCCCGTTTCACGCACCACTCATGACCCTTTCCCTTTACACCTACAGCGAATGCTGCAACTTGACGACCGACAGATCTGAGCTTCTGGGGACGATTTTGGCCACCTCCACAGTCTCGCGACTAACGAAGACTTTGGGACACGTTACCAACCGTTTTAAACTGTCACGGCATCGATCGTACCAAAACCGCAGCAATGGCTGGAATGATGCCGCTGAAGTTGATCCAATTTGCAGATACTGGCTTCATGGTACATTTCTATTGGGGTCACTTTCATGTTCTTGAATCGGAAAAGTTTAAGAGGCAAGCACTTTTCGCCAGCTTGATTCTTTCATTACGGGCTGGGCTGACGATCGCAACCCTGCTGCAGTTTCATGTGCATGATATTGTTAAATCTTCCACCGAAACTGTATCAGAATCAATACGCGGTCGATGCCAAATGTGTCCGCATCCTACATAAGGGCATATGGTGTGGATATGAGCAGGGCAGCAAGAGGGAAAGAATAAAGCGCCACAGGGCCCCATTCAGCACGAAAAAGCTTCCGACTGCAGGTGCACAGCACCACCCTCTGGAACTATCGGCTACTTGCGCTCAGGCAGCAATGTCTGGAAGCTCTTTGGTTGTCCAGTGCTGCGCACTTCATTGTATGAGATGCCCATTATTGCTGCTGCTGCTGCTGCTGCTGCTGCTGCTGCTGCTGCTGCTGCTGCTCGCTGGCTCCGGTTGCCGTGACCTGCCGAGGGAGAAAGGTACGAGTACAAGTAGAGCGCTGTACTGACAGAATACGATACGGTAAGACGTTCGAATGCGGTTGTTGTTGTGGACGTCATGGTCAAGGTGCATGTCGTCTGCCTGCCGGCTGTTATCCGGGGCTGGGTAGGCAGGTCTACCACTGCTGACCAGTGAGTGCTCACGGCGTGGGGTCGATGGATACGGTGTGATGGTTGAGTGCATGGGGATCTGTGTTGCTCGGACCCGATTGTCATGCAAAGCCCAAATATTGTGTGGTCATGGCGTGTAAAGGAGTGGGGGCACCGCGCAGCATAGCGTGGGGGTTCTGTTGGTTCATGTACGGGCAAATCTAGTGTTGTCACCGGTTGTGGGCTCAGGATCGCTGAGGAAGACCATTTTTGTTGACAGCAAAATGGTGTCGATTTTGCAGTCGTGGCCGGTCGTGCAGGCCGTGACGTACTGTTGGCTTCTTCAAGGGATATAAGGGAAGGGCAGAAGCTCGAAGCGACTGGCAGCCACAGCTATTGCTCTACTTTTGGCCCATGGTTCCAAATAAAGACTTTTGAGTAGAAGGCACACAATGAAAAGGCTTACAGTGCAGAGGACATAGGACAGGTTGCACATGCACAACGTAAAGTTTGCCGTGCGGGCAGCACCGCTAACAAAACGTTCAGTAGTTGTAAGAAGGCAAGGAAAGAGACCTGCATCTTTTTCCTTGAGTGTTGATTCGTCCTGAGTCTGCGATGATGTCAATGATGTCGCTCAAATATCTGATTGAGGTGTTCTCGATAGTTACCTGTGCTGCAAGGTCACAGTCTGTGATAATGGCAGCAGTTGTAATATCACTGACTGACAATGGCAGTCAGTGATATTAAAACTCCTGGTGCTCGCTCCTTGGAGACTCTTGCGAAACCTTGCCATCCCTGTCAGACCCTTGATGGCCGTTGTGTGCACTGTGTGGGCTGCATTGCCTGGGCACCAGGAGTGCCATCCCCTCCCCCTTGTCCCCCCTTGTCCCCCCCCCCCCCTTGTCCATTGGGGGGGGGATCCGTCACTTTGTCAAACACAAAACAATCGTCCATTGGAATTTGGGTTGCCTCCGTGCTGTTGTTGCCCACCCGCTGTAGATATTGTGGCAGGACATTTTCGGTTGCATATTTCCTCGTGGATTTGGATAGCACAGCCTTGTTCCCACCTGGAACAGATGTGGTTTTCATCCGCCCAGCACAGGAGCCCGCGTTGGCAAGGGTTATCAGGTACTCTGAGCGCAGCGATGAATATCGCCGCATCGCTTATGGGTGGGGCAAACAGAAGGTCATTGTGGTTTGAACAAAAAAAAACAATTGTTTCCATTCGTTTTCTGTGCAGTCCAGTACTCAGTTCCGGTGACAGTGCCCCCCCCCCCCCTCCCCCCCCCACACCCCCGATGGGGGGGGGGGAAGCGTCACTTGGCAACCGTTCGCCCCCGGGGAAGGGGGGGACCGTCACGCGCCAGGGGGGACTGGACAAGGGGGGTGGAGGGTGCCTGTGCAGTTTGTGGGGGTGCATCGCCTGTGCAGGCTGTGGGTTTGCGGTGCTCGTGCGGTGTCTGGGGCTGCATTCCCTGTTCTGGATGCGTGGCTGTACTGTCTGTGTGGGATGTAGGGGCCAGGCCACGGCTTAGTGGCGACTGTGACCTATACTGGGGTGGGGCTGGGGGGGGGGGCTCAGAGGTAAAAAAAAAGGTTTGTGTACCTAAAACCGACCTCCAGTTTCAGGCCCCTTTGATAAATTTCGTTTTTTTTTGTCCTGAGAAGTTTTCTGTTGTGGGGGTGGGTGGGTGGGTGGTCAGGCGGAGGAGCCCAGGCTGCCATCCCCCCCCCCCCCCCCGGTAACGGCAAGCCGTGGCCTGGTAGGGGCGCATTCTCTCGGCACGATGTCGGGCTCCATCGCCTGGGCAGGATGTGGGAGTGTATTGGGCCTGTCAGGTGTGGCGGTCCGTGGCCTGTGCGGTGACCTGTGCACGGGAGGTGCCTTGCCTGTGAAGGATGGCGGTGCCCTGCCTGTGCGGTGTGTCGGGGTGCAGTGCCAGGGCATTGCCTGTGCACGATGCGGGTCTGTGTGGGGGGTGCCCACGCAGGACATGGGGGCACACCGCCTGGGCAGTGTGTGGGCTGCAGCATTGCTGCAGAATGAGGTGGTACGCTGCGCGTACAGCACGTTGGGCTGCACTGATCGCGCAGAATGCACAGGCAATGCAGCCCACTGCAGGGGCAATGCACCCCCACGTCCTGCACATGCATCCAACCACCGAACCGACCGCAGCGCGCGTAGGACAGGGCAGTTGCATACCCGCGTTCCCCCAGAGTCAAACCGAAGGAAACCCCACGACGTTTGGGACCCGTGGAGTCAGCAAATGCTTTTGTTTGCCAGGAAAGTGAAGTCCAAAACGAGCACACACAAGCGCGACAAGCCCCAGACCTGCGATCATGAAAGCGTATCTATGCACCGCATCCCGAACCGCTTCCCTCGTCCCAGTGGCCCCATACGTGCAAAAGCCTGGGGTTGATAGGGCGTGAAGTACCGAGGTCCGCTATGCACTGCACAACGTGCAAAGCGAGGCCGAGGCAGCGGGTGCCGTGGCACCGTGCACATGGGCACGGCGTGTGCGGGCACCGTGAGTAGGGCCTCTGTCGCCCCCCGCCCCCGCCCCTTCATCCCTCCGGTGCAGCACAATGGCACGGGTGCCTCGGCCTGTGCATGCGCTATGCCCCCCGCTGCCGCCCGCTTTGATTTCTGGGTCCTCTTTTGGGATCCACGAGAGCCGGGGGCTGGAACCGACGCCGGTCGTGCCGCCGGGTGGTGCCGCGCACGCGACAACCAGCACCCTCAACCATTGCACCCGCGACAGCCCGCGAGCCCCAGGTCGGTGGTGGCTTGTCCTGTACGCCGCGCTCGCCGCAGGCGTCTTGGGGTCCCTCTGGGTGTGGCCCGTGGGGCCCAGCCCCTTATTCAACGTCGTCCGGCCGCAGCGTGACCGTGCGGACCCGCCGGAGGCGGCCCCGCAGCCACTCATTGACTGTCGGGCCCTCGCGGGTGCCTACTTCGTCAACGTGCGGACGCCGGCGGTGATGCTGGTGTCCGCTGCGGTGGCGTCGCTTTGGCTGGACATTACGGGCCGCCGGGGGTCGTGGGTGCAGAAGTGCTACGGGTTGGCGATTCAGCTCACGGCCGCGCTGCAGTTGGCATGCGTCTTCGTGTCGACCGTTGGGGACTCGCTGGTGACGATCCCAACCCCCGTACCATAGCGTTCTGCTGCTTAAGGGACACCTCTCGCGACACTCCCCCCCTCCCCCTCCCCCCCTCCAGAGCACAGGCTAAGGCAACAAGAATCCGGGCTCAGACTTGAAGACGCCTCCTTTCTCTTCATGTGCAAAGGCTTTCCTAAGTCTTGCGGATGCTTTATCAAGTGATGGGGCGGGGATTCGTGTAGTTGCCGAGCTGTGGAATTCTTTCCGAGGATCCGAAGTCGTTGCACGAGCCCCTCAGACAAGCAAATGAGTCGGCAGAACCGGCATCGTGCGAAGCGATTGTGAAGCGATCGTGAAGCGGCCCACAGAAAATGTCTGGGTGGTTCCCCCCGTGCCGCATGGGGACGGGATGGGTAGCATGCGAGAAGCCCAGAACAGTCTCACCTCTGCTGAAAGCCTCCAAACTCTGGTCCCAGTAGCCGCCACGCGCTGCATGCGTAGCACTCTCATTAGCACATGGAGCACTCAACGGGAAATCCATCACCGTTGGGGTGGGGGGGGAATGCCGCCGACAACGCCCCGCAGTCACGTTTGTGCTGTAGTTCATGAAAACGGTATCTGAGGCCCCCCTAAGTCATTGCCAGGACGCAATATCGAAGCATAAGATTTCGGGCATCCCTCCTCCGCCCCCCTCCTACTCCTGCGCCTCCTGCCCCCCCCCCCTCCTCCTGCTTGGAATTCTGAAGGTGATGCGCGGCGAGTTCGACCCCATGGCTTCAAGCCTCACGGCCTTCCTCAAGCGCGACTTGGAGGTCTGGTACGTGACAACCAACGTGACGTTCTTTTCGGGGCTGCTCACCTTCATCGCCGCCATGGCCCTTCACTCCTACGCCTTCTTCCCCGGCGCCCTGGGGGCCGCAGCCGCGCTCGCCTGGGGCTCGGTGGCCGCACTGCTCGTCACGGTCGCCCAGTGCGCCGCCACCTACGACCACGGCTTCGCCGGGATGGCCGCGCGCTGTTTGGTGCTGCTGTCGCAGCAGCTGACGGCCAACGCGTTTGGGGTGCTGGCGATGGCGGTCGCTGCCGGCGCCCTCGTGTGTTGCGCCAAGGCCACGCTGGATTCGACCTGCCGTCCTGACCCCGCCCTGAGCCCCACCTCTGCCCTGGACCCCCGAGGCCTCACCCAAAAGGAGCCCATGCTCTGTGGAATGCCGCCCAAAGAGGGGCTGGGTCGGGCCCTGGCCGCCGGCTGGGGCCGTGCCCTGTCCGAGTCCGGCCACCCTCGTCACCCGGCGTTCCATTCCGCTTCAAGGGTCGGATGGGGGGTTGGCGCGTGTATGTGGCCCAACGGCACCCAGACCCCCCCAAGTAGTCGGGTTAGCGTGGCGTAGGGTGCAGTGCTGAAGGTTGCCCCCCGTCCTCGGCCCCCCAGGGGTCCCCAGACGCCTGCTGGCATTGCCCTCCGCCCCCCGTCCTGCGTGTGTATGCGGTAGAAACGGCGGTCCAGAAGTGGGATGGATCTTTGGACTGCGTGTGTACCGTGCGACTGCTGTTCCTGCTGCTGCTGTGTGGGTGTGCGTCTTTCTCTCTCTCTCTCTCTCTCTCTCTCTCTCTCTCTCTCTCTCGCTGTGTGTGTGTGTGTGTGTGTGTGTGTGTGTGTGTGCGTGCATGCGTGGGCGCGCGCGCGCATGCATCTGTCTGTGTGCGCGCGCGCACGTGTGCGCTCTAACTTTGGGTGTGCGCGCACGCGTGTGCGGAGTTGCTGTCACTAGGTTTAAAACCGAGGGCCCTCTGCAGCCCCACACTTGGGATGGCTTCGTGACACATTCCATACAGGGGCCCTCACTCCCGTGCCTGTGGCGACCGCTCCCAACATATCCAGGCGCTCACGCAGTGAGGGGGCCTGCACGTGGTCCCCTCGCTGTGTGTGTGTGTGTGTGTGTGTTTGTGTGTGTGTGAATGTGAAACTGTTTTCCCGCCATCACCGCGAACCTGAGGTTGTCCCTCGTGTGTCGCATGGTGCATCGCAAAAAGGCGCCTATGCTGCAATCTTCTCCTTCGATTTGATTTGAACATTGGGCACTGACAAGAGTACCACCAGCCACTCAGCCCCGTGTGCATATTCCGTTCCATCGGTTTGTCCTTTGAACTGCAGGTGGGATCCAGGTCTTCACATCCGTGCGTGTGTGCGTGCGTGCGTGCGTGCGTGCGTCCATCCGAACCAGAGGAATGCGTAGCTGCGTGGATGTGTGAACGACGTTTGCGTGGCTGTCCAGTCGAATCCCGCAGGAGTACAACGGGATCCGCGGGGTTACAATGGCCATTGCAGTTTCGGAAGTATTCGGAATCCGCTGCAGCGCATGAAACACACCCGAGACAAGCCCTTTCCCCGCACCTGCACGGAGCCCACTGGTACGGTGCGTTCATATACACGGTTCCCGTGCACACGCAATCGCAAATGCCGCATCCTGTGCGATGTACCGTGCGACCGTTGAGACGGCGCAAGGTCAGCCGGCAGAGCCGCGTCCGACAAGAGGAGGAGGACAAGCAGATGGAGGGAGTTGGCGTTGCATCGTTCTCAGCATCTCCTTTTGGAAGGGGCACGTGGTTTCTGGTATCATGGACCACATTGATCACGTTGCTGTGGCAAGATTCGCAGTCGCGGGGCCACCGGAAGATGGGCCCATGTGCAAGTTCTAACAACAGCCGACGTGTCCTTTTGGCCTCTTTGGCACGCCATGGACTTGACCCCTCCCCTCTGAAGTGATGTTATCAGGGGTTTCCTTCATGAACAGGAGTCTCTTTTGTAGGACAGTCCAGGGTCTCCAATGGCGGTTAGCCGCCAACCGCCGGCGGTTCGTCGCCAACTGCTGGCGATGAACCTAAACCGCCGACGGTTAACCAGCCTCAATTGACGATCCACCGACGATCATTTGACAGTTATTGGCCGTTGTCCAAGGTGTTCCATGATTCAGTGGCGTTTTTGTGCGCCCGCAGCTTTGCACTGCAGTTTTCCTTTCGGTTATGGGGTGGGATCTGTTCTGTTCGTTTTGGCACCAGAGACGGTTTTGGATGTCATGTAAAGCGGAAGTCATGTGACATTTGATTGGCGGCGCCAGTCATATCCCATTCGATTGTGCTTCTGAGAAGTTGCAAAAGATCGAAGCCCTCGGTCGTCGACGCCTTCGAGGCTGGGAAGCCACTTGCAACCGGTGTGTGTATGTGTGTGTGTATGTGTATGTTGGTGTGTGTGTGTGTGTGTGTATGTTAGTGTGTGTGTGTTTTGCAGCCTTATGGCGTGAGGAGGCTGCAACGCGGCCTTGGGGCAGGTGGGGGTTGCGTGCACCGATACATGGCCACAAAGACTCCCACCCCAAGTCCAAGTAGAACATGTTATGGCCGAGCCTCAGGGTGTTGTACCTGAGCACCTGGGGCTTGGGGGCAATGCACTGCTCCCTGCTGTCCTGCCCTGCGCACCACTGCACGTGGCCAGGCCTCAGCATCGCCTGCACTGCTCGCGGCCGCGCCCCTGAGAAATGCAAGCGCAAAGCTGTGGCATGAGCCCTTCGGACGGTGGCAGTTGCCCTGCGCTAGAGCCTTCCCAGCGGGTCCCATTTGTTGCATTCCCTGATCTGATGGGCCCTGCTGCCATTCCTGGTACTCATGTGCCGCTGTGCTGATGTGCTGTTCCGAACTCTGGCGTATTCCCGTCTGCTGCTGTACTTGTACCCACCTGTGCCCGAAGGTGTGCGTGTTTTGCATACCGAACCTTGTGCACCATCCGTCAAGTATGCGGCATTGGGTCGGGTGGTTGTTTTATGGCTCTGAAGTTGTCCATGACATCACTGCTTTCGTGGGACGAATGCCCAGTGATGTGTGACCCCGTGAGCCCCTTCCCTTGAGCCCCGGGGTCCGTGTGGGGCTCGCTGACCGTGCTGCTGCTTGAGGTTGTGGAGCACACCGTCACGTCAGAATACCATGGCCTCGTTGGGATTGTGGCGTGCTTCTTTATGCCGCTGGAAGATCCGGGATTCCATATGGTCAGGATGCTGGTTGTGGCGGACACAGTAAGACAGGCGATGTTGTGTGAACCATGTGACCCCCACTTTGTGCCCCCTTGGGCGTGTGTGGTAACTGTGTCCTGTAGATGTGGTGTGCGACTTGGGACACACCACCTGGTGGTTTGCCGCCCAAGTAGTTGCAAAGAAGTCCGTGCTGTGCAGTGTACATAGTGATTGCATGTTGGATGTGGAGGTGAAACTCGCTGCCTGTGGTAACCTGCCACTGCAACCGCAGCTAGATAATGTAGTCCAAGCTTGCTGTACTCCAGGATGTCAGATACCAGTTGAAGTGAGGCATGGCACGTTCACTTCATTCCACAGCAATCAGCGTCTACATTTTCAAAACAGAAGTGAATATGTTGATGCTTCTTTGCATTTGCATTTGCATCATTGTTGATGCGTGGGCCAGGAGATCAGCCAAAGTCTGAGGGGAAGCACATGACACAGCGCAAGGGTTTAGCCTTCTGGCCCAACCAAGCACCCCTATTCTAGCGGGTAGCTAGGCCGGATGAGCTGTAGTTCCCTCCACTAGTAGGACAAGGTGAATGCAAGAGGATGGGAAAAGTCCACAGGGCAGGAAAATCCACAAGGGTACAAAAAAATGCTTAGCGTAGGAGAGATCGACATGCATAGGAAAAATCCACAAACCGATAGGGTAACCAACCGCCACAACCGTAGGGAAAATCCATAGGGTAGAAACAGTCCGCAACCTCAGGGACCGCAATGATGGTGC
Organism: Eutreptiella sp. 'Long Island Sound 2002'; assembly: GCA_964036045.1. Taxonomy (NCBI): domain Eukaryota; phylum Euglenozoa; class Euglenophyceae; order Eutreptiales; family Eutreptiaceae; genus Eutreptiella; species Eutreptiella sp. 'Long Island Sound 2002'. The sequence continues at coordinate 9,008,867 of OZ038388.1, forward strand.
TGTGTGTGCGTTGTGTTGCTGGAAGAAAGACTCTTTTCTGAGTGCAGTGTTTGTCACCGAGATTCTTGTTCCACATGTTTCAACACCCACACATGTGGGGATGAGTTGGTGTCAGTATTGCCCTCTTGATTGTGCAATGTTTGTGGGAAGGAGGGGTGTTTAAACAAGTGTTGTGGCAAATGGGTTTGCTCTCCTACGGGGTTTGGGGGGGTTTTAAAACTCAGGGTGTGCCGGGTGTACTCACCGCAAAAGTAGCGTGCGGCGCACCAATATACAGTGTGTATCGAATTTTTTTTCACAGCTCAATGCATGTAGCACAGCTCGCGAGAACTCCACCTAGTATCTTGGTGCATCTTGTGAAACTGTTTTCGCTCAGGGGGAGTACTTACGTGTATGCTTTTCAGCTTAAACCCAGGGCATGCCCTGTACAGGGAAGCACAACAACCAAATGGGATGGAGCATGGTGGTGTGGAGCACCGCGTACATGGTGATGCTCTGAAAACACCTCGGAAAACAGCTCGGAAAACATTCAGATGTGCACATAGTTTCACCCTGACTCTTTCACTTTGATTCTCGCACCAGCATGACCTTTGGTGTCCTGCTGCCTCCTGCCACAACATCATTTCTGATTCGATGTGTTTCACTGTGTGGTCAGGGTATGTTCGTGCAGTAGTTGCAACCATCGCCGGCAAGGAGGCGCATCGCTTACCTGATCGCTGCAGAGTTTGTTGTAATGGTGTAGGTCATGGGTTCTCCCATGGCGAACCAGACCTGTTACGAAGTGTTGGATTTGTTGCCAACTGCGACTGAGGATGAGATCAACAAAGCTCGCCGCAGCGCATTTCTGAAGTATCACCCAGACAAGCTCGTGGGCTGCTCTGAGGACCAGAAAAAGGAAGCAACCGAGAAGTTTCATGCGGTTTCCGAGGCCTGCAAAGTGCTGTTGGACCCCAAACTCCGTGCGAACCACGATGAGGCCTGGCTTATGGGGCTTGGGGCGCAAGTGTTCGAGAACTCACAGGTGCTGTTTTTGCAGTCCGTAGCATAGATATTCTGAGGCAGCGGGCAGAAATGCTGTCGTGCAGATGCATACACTCACCCCAAAAGTGAGTGGCCGGTGAGAGTTTGAATAGCACCTTTCCTTCTGGAAACGATGATGCTCATGGACGTAAGGAGCCTGGGGAGATAGGCATCAGTCTCCCAGTCATTGCATTTTCTGGGTTGTAGTCAACAGCAATTTCTTTTGGGAGGACAATGTGGAGATCAGCAGCAGTGTCCCCATGTTCTTTAAGTTGGAACACAGTACCGAGGCGACAGTGATCATTCTGTCCCAGATCTGCGAACTCCGTATGGTTGGCGAGTATGGCAAGTCATTGTTATCCTGGCCACAAACCCCCCAGATGGTAGGTTGGGTGGAAACTGAGGCCTTGCATGACCTCCACAAACCTGAGGCATCGCCCATAGATGAAGACAATCAAAAGATACCGAGACATTTAGGCCCATTACCCCCTCCCCAAAAAAAAAATCAAGGAGGACAAGGATGCAGCCCTGGTGCTCTGCTTCCTAGACATCTTTCACTCTCATGGGGAAAATGCCGACAGAAGCAGAGTATGCCACGGAGTATCGACAGTTGTCAACCTCTGAAGAAGGCATACCCTCAGTAGGCATCGGCGTTCTAAGGAAAACACATTGGGAGGCAAAAACGCCCTTCACATGGGCCCAAAGTAGCGTGGAGATTCTGAAACTTTGTGAGAATAGCTTATTCCAGCATTTGCTTGCCTTGAAAACGTGCTTTTTTTTGTTGCAAAAAATAAAAAAATGCAACAAAAATTAATTAATTCTCTGCTGTTGCCTTGCAAAATCGATAGATTCTTCGCCAATTTAGAAACATGATTATTTCTCCTGCTACTGCGTTGGTTGTTGCTGATGTTGACTTTGCACAAAGGGAATGGAAGAGTCATACACTTAAGCAATGGTTTGCACAATTTGTCTTTCGCGTAAAGGTCGGTTGCAATGAAAATGCAAGGAGTAGGGAAACACATGAACACAAAGGAGCAGAGGGGACATGCCATTGGCTGCAAGAACGCTTCCTTTGCCAAATTTTCATTTCGACAAAATTAATCGCAAAAATTTCAATAGACATTGGTCGGGCCTGGTGAACTTCTTGTCGCAAAACACGGATTCCTCAAAAAAGTTCGCAGAAAAAAAATCCTTGTTGACATTTTGCCCTGTACTGCAATTTTTTTGACAAAATATTTCTTCTTTTTCCAATCCGCACAAGCCACTCCAAATACACACACACGCCTGCGTCGAGACAACCTTTGGCTGGTCAGCCAAGTTGGGTGCCGCTGTACTAGGAGATCTGCCGTCGAGTGTGCTCTGCCAGAAGCATTGTCAAAGCCGACGTTACCAAGAGCCAACTGGCCATGCGCAGAGGGTACTGAGCGACCTTTTTGAAAAGAATACGACATTTTTGTTTCAACAGCCACACATTTGGGATGTTTGCCGAGGGCACAAGTGGCGGTGGTGCAAAAAGCGTGCAACTACAACCGAAAGCCAGCATGTGTGCAGCCATGATGGTTAAGCAGCTTATGTGAGCCAACAGACCACAAAATCTGCTGCAGAGAAGACCCAGTGTGGGCTACACACCAACCATCACAACCCTCTGTGCCGGCTCAAAATCTGCTACAGGGAAAGCGCCAACCACCACAAGCACCCCCCCCCCCCCTTTCTCCCTCAGCCCAGCGGGTTGGGCAGTTCCAAATTGGGGACATTCTCCTGGTGGCATCATGCGTGGGATCCCCACCTCTTGCAATTTTTGAACCTGCCCCCTTCACCCCAAACGCAATGGGTAGACAACCGCTCGGAGCTTTTCCTCCTCAAAAGGTGAATAAGTACGTACACCTGGAAGTACCAACCGGCATACTCACCCAGCTTCTATGGCACATCCTCCTTCAGCCCACCCAAATTTCTTTGAGAGAGCAACCTCCTTGGAGTGCACACTTGTGGCTAAGTACACTTCTACAGCGATCTGAAATAGGACCAAATGTGGCCACTGGCAACTAATCCCCCCCCCCCCCCTTGCATAAGGGAGTCACTCGGGTGGTGTGCCCTTTGGCCCCCCCCTGCTTACGTGGACAGTAGCACCGCCACTCGGGTGAACAACCTGGGCAGGCCTGGGGGCAGGGCAGCGCTTAGCATGCCCCGGGGCCCCTCCAGCCGCGCAGCCAATCCACCGTGGGATGCCACCTAGCCGTGGGCAGCACCACTTGTGCCAATGCAATCAAGGAGTGCGAGCGGCCCCCAGTCGAGTGCAAGGCTTAGCTGCCCCCGTGCCCCACGCAGTCGTGGGGTGGCTAGCGGCATGTCAGTTGACCTGGATGAGGCTTTTCTAGGCCGACTACTCCCCCGGCGGGCTTAGTGTCACTGCCTCCCTGCTGGCGCCCGGAGCACCATGCAACAAACCGTCCCCCCCCCCCCGAGACCCAAAGGCACCCAGTAGCGTGCACGCCCCACACACAGGCACGGCGGTATCTTCGTCCCGCTCGTGCCACCGCGGGTTTCGGGGGCTGTCAACAGTCCGGCACACCTTGAGACTGCGACAGCTGGGAGCGCCCAACCCAATCGAGTCGCGCAAGGACAGTTGCACTGACCGTGGGCCTGGTCATCCGGGGTAGGCGTTGATGCAAACCAAACCAAACCCCCCCCTTGCAAAATAGCGCCAAAGGAACCCGGTGCACACCCAAACCCTTTGTGAACCTAACTCTTTCTAGAAGATGCCATCAACCTTTCATCAAAAATTTAATCAGACATGGGAAAACTGTCAAAGTTTTCACTTGTGTCTTGGGAGGGCACCACAAAGGTGCCATGCGAGTGTCCGGTTGACCGCCCCCTTTTTTTGCAAACCTGTCGACCTAACCATCCACCATTGCACCTATGAAAAACAGCTTGTGCCTTCTGCTTTCTGTTTGTGTTTGTTGGAAAACCCATGGTTCTGTGATGACCTACATGCCTTGTGGATGGAAGTTTTCCCTTTTAATTTGCCAACAGGCTCTGGTCGGCTCTAGTCTCAGTGCCCCCCCCCCCCCCCCCCCACCCCCCACCACCACCTAGATGGTTTTTTTATAGCAGTGCCGGAGACTTAGGGAATTAGAGGCCATAATAGGGTCTCCATACACTGTGGTGTGACACCAGCTGGCCCATGGAGGGTCTTTCCCATAACCATTTTATCCTCCTTAAGCTTGTAGGCCTCCTACAAGACAATGCTCAGAAAAATGCTCAAAGGTTTGTAGTGGTTTTCAGCTGGACCAAGTCACTCTATCCAACAAATCAACACATTTCCCCCCAAAAAGAAATAGATGTCAAAGAAAGGGTTGTCACCGAGGTTACAATGCTTTTGGGGGAATCAATCAAACCTATCACCACCAAAGTCCAAGAAATGGCGCCCATGGCTGTGCCCCAAAATGTTTAACGAGACCATTTCCCCTTCCAATCCCGTTGCATGTATTCTGTTTCTAGGTGATTTGTGCTCATAAGGCATGTGCCTTGTTTTGGGAAAGTGTGGGATATTTGTTCTGCCGTCACGTTGCATGCATATTCTCGTCATATTGTTATGACGCTTTGACAACACACACAACATGGGGGGGGGGGGGGCCTAGCGAGGTGCGCACGGCGCAGAGAAATGGTTGTCTGGCCCAACCAAACTCTCCTAGCCCCTCCTTCGGGGACAAATTGAGTGGCCCCTTGCGTTGGGGATCTTTGTATCAACTTCATGCCATCCATTGCTCACACATCATACCAACACTCTATTGTGGGGCTAGAGAAATGGACAAGAAGTTTAAGAAGAATTGCTTTTTGCCGTGTTTCCGCTTCCTGCTCTTCTAGATTCTTTTTGTGCGTATTATCTTGCTTGCTGCTCTGCTACCGTTGTCCACGTCTTTTGGCCTCTTTAAGCATCCACATGTTCTAGTGCCAGCAACGGTTCCAATCGTCTCTTCACCATTACACTTGGCCACACCACAACCTATGCCCCTTGAAAGTGCCAAGAGAATCAGTGACTCACTAATGTCCCGCCTCACTATTGCTCCAAGCTCAACACCTAAGAAGAGGTAGAACAACATAGAGAGCTGTACCTACATCAGGTGGCTATCAAGCCTAACCCTAACCCTAACCCTAACCCTAACCTTGAAACCATGTGTTGGCAAGAGAAGCAAGGTGTGTGGGTAGCTCAAAAAGGCCAATTTCATGTGCATTGTCTTCAAGAACGCTTTCGAGGGCACTTATGCATGAGTGTAAGTCTTCAATCACAAGTGCAAGTCATGGACCGTCATGCATGTCGTCATGGCGTGGCCATGCATGTCATGGACCTGCAACCACAACGACCAGGCCATGACTAGCAACTGGGCCCAAGGTTTGCAATCACCTCCACCGGCCACCTGGTAGCGCCTCTATTTGGGTGGCTTGCAGTCCAGAGAAGCCAAGGAGAAGGCAAGAAGAAGGCCAAAGTGCAAGATTCATGACCTCTGCATTTAACTTTCTAGGGGTGCCTATCGTTAGGCAAATGCAAATTTGAGTAGTCAAGGCCCTCCATTTGTTTTGGGTATTTTTTAAGGGATTTTTTTTTAAAAGTGGGATTTTCTTCAAGCAGTTTTCTGTGTTGTGCCCTTTTGATGGTCGGAATATGTGGTATTGGTTGTGAACTAGCTTAGATAATCACCATGCTCTCAAAGTGCCATGATTTCCACACAAAGTGCACAGATATGTTGTGTCCTGCCTCATGGCATCTTGTTTCAATTTTGCAGAGGATCAGTCATCAAACAATCTTCGTCACACACAATGTGTGGGTTTCAGGGGAATCTTGTTTTGGTGAGCTCACACCCCACCACAATTTGTTGGTCTCCATGATTTAATGAGAGTGCAACCCCCAAGCAACTTGCCTCTTTACGCAAAACACAAGGGTCCTTTGCAAGATTATTGGGAGGAATGCATGCAACTAGGGGGGAACACTTGACGAGACCAATTGTATTGTGGTCTTGATTGTGCTATTGTGGGAAGCAGCATTGATAAAACATTTTTTTGGCCCAAACCTTTGCTCTCTTGAAGGGGTATTTTTGGAGGAGGTAAAGATCTCGATGTTTTAGGTGCACTCACTGCAAAAGTCAGCTGCTGCGTGGGGTTTAAGTACTCACCCCCATCCCCACTTCAAATGTGTTGATGTGTTAGGCTCACTAATTTTGCGGTGATGAGCAGCTTTTTCACATTTTGCTCATTTTTCCGTTGGTGACTAGTGTTTGGATAAGGCTACAATGGGGAGAATATTTTTTCGGGACAAAATAAGAAAAAAAAAAGCAAAAATTCAGAATTATCACTTAGTGCCCCCTCCCCATTTTCTCCTTTTTCCCAACCATTCCCTGTTTGTTCTATTCTTATGACACACATTTCCTCATTTGTCCCCGGTACTCCATTTGTCCGCATTTTCCCTTCGTTTCCCCCCCGTTTTTTTTTTGGGCTCCAACGGTTAGTGGGTGAGTGTGGTGGCCGTGAGCTTACATGCTTGGTTGATGTTGTTAGTGACATCACACCTCACAAAAGATGACCATTGTGCTTGCATTCCGAGCAAGATGCTTTTTGCGGTATTACAGAAGCCCGCAATCATCCAGGCACCTTTGTTGTTGCTTCATCACGTTTTGTGAAGAGACCCACAGGGGCAGGACAAGAAGTAAGAGTTTGGTGAGTACTTTTTACCCCTAGGCACCGGGGATGATCCAAAACAGGACCAAATAATGTTACCATGGGCCCATGGGGGCATATCACATGTCTTGTGCTCATGGTGCCAACAATCAGTTTTGCGACTCACCAACACAGAGCAATAGGATGCATTGCAAGTGTGGTTTTGGATATTGGCAAGATTGCTCACCATTTCTTTTTTTTGAGCACACAATAGTTCCCAACCAACCGGCGTAACCTTGGTGCTTTACCATGTTTGTCGTTGTTTCAGTGGCTAATTCGGGTGCAAGGTGCACATGTGTCATGAAGAGCTCCGATCTAGAAACTACATGACAAGGAATGGAAGTCTCAAAAGTTTGGGCACATGTGATGCTCACCATAAGCCATTTTGAGTCGAAAATGCTTGACATCAAATGGTTGCTTTCATGTCCTCTTGCTCAATGTGTTGATACTTTACTAGTGCATTTTTTGCTACCATGTGTATACCTTACCCAGCATGCTTTGCACAATGCACTACACGTGCTTGTGATCCCTATGGATGTGGTGGTGATGAATGCATGCATTATGTGTAACTACCACATTAGTCATGTCCTAGGTGGTCCCTTGAGCGTGTATAGTGCAATTGTTTGGGTTTGGGTTGACCAAGCACCCATGAAAGATAGTGAAGGATGCCAATTTGTTGAAGACCTTGAACAATCCCCAACATGAGTATAACATGGTTTCTTTTTCGCACACATGAAGCTTTTGTTTGTACACCTTTGGCACCCCGGTCATGTAAGATATGTATCTAGGGGAATTTATGCTGATTTACATGAGTAAGTGTGTGTATTTTGCTCATACTCAAGTATGGTGCCCCCCATGACCTAGTCATGACTGAGCATAAGGTGTGTATGACCCAGTCATGACTTGAGCATAAGGTGTGTATGACCCAGTCATGACTGAGCATAAGGTGTGTGGTTGAGTGTGGCCAACAGTAGCAAGCACACCCCAAGCAGGGAGAACCAACATGGAACAGTTCATGTACACCACAACCCAAGCTTAGATTGTAGTGCAGTGTGACTTGGCGCCGCGAACCATGAAGGCCTTGTCTCTTACCCAAATCAAGGAGGAAAGGGAGCAACCCACTAAGCCAATGGAACAATGACTGGCATGGCAATCACACACACAAGGAACCGAGGCAATGAAGGCTATGTGAAGGCAGGCGCGCTTGGAGCACCGTGGCGGGTCCACACTTGACCTTTTGAGGCCCTGATATGGTCCATGGGAATGCACATTCCGGACAAATGTGTGGGATGTATTGCTATTAACACTATGGGTGATGGTGGACATCATTGTGCACTTTGTTGCCACAAATCCAAGCACAACAAATTGTCAATGTGTGACAACTGTCAAGTATTATATTGTATGGATTGGTTGGAGTGGTTTAATGCTCCATTAGCCATTGTGTGAAATCTGTGCGACCTAAAGTGTGCTCGCTGTGACGGTTGCCACTAATAATCTAAGCAACATAAATTGGAATTGTCCTTTGATCCACCATGGGACAGTCCCTTGTTTTTGGCTTGTGGAAGAGCACCCGTGAATTCCTGCCACATGGGCGGATATTCAATTGCAGCCTCATGCCGTATTGCATGATGGGGACCAAGCATGGATCACGTGGCCCCTCACCTTTACCAATGGCTAGCTCAAGAGCTACAGTGGGATCTCTACATGCAACATACATGCATGCATGCAGCAAACGGCAGCGCATTACGGTTAGATGCCGTGCCACTACAGTTGACCGTGTGCATTTCCATGATATTCAAGAATGGGCCACCACAACATGCTAGAAGCTACTGGCCTATGAGCGTGTCCATGGGTATGCGCGGGATACTATTGCGCCTTGTACTCAACAATCTAAGAGACCCATCGCGGCTATGCTGTCCGGCACACAAGCAAGGAGCAACATGCTCAGCGCATGGCCCTGAAGCAACACCAACATGTTGATGGGGCCGTGGTGTGCCTACCAGATATTGCCAAAGTGTTTACCCACATGCCACATCCTTGTATCCTTGAAGGTCTTTGACTCTTGGGTGCCCTTAAACACATACGGGCCTTGGTGGCCACCATCTACTGAGGGGGCACAAGGTCATATGGGGATGTGCACTTCCCATTGCGGTGCGGCATTAAAGAGGGATGCCCTCTGCCGCCAACATTGTTTGTGTTGGTGTACGAGGCGTTCCACACCACGCCGGAGTTGCCCACGAGTACCATCCTAGCAGTAGCGCTAACTGAGACGTGTCCTGGATCGTGTCTAGCAGCTGTCCACAGTACCAGACCTACACATGAATAGCGCCAAACCGCAAATTTACCGTTGGGCCTCGCTGCTGCCGCGGCAGGCACGGATTGGCGCGTGGAACCACACTCTGACACCATGCCATGGCAGGGCACCAGCATTCCATTGCAGCCACCCATCTTCCATTACCTCGGCCATTTGATTGCCCACCTGACTTGGGCTCAAAAAGCAGAGTTTGTTGCTATTGATGATGATGACCACATAACATCAAAATGCAAAACAAACGACCACTGCTGAGGAAGGTATGCAGCACATCTTTGGAAAGTCCTTCTTTTCAAAGATATGCAAATGCTGAGTTGTGGGTTTTGTTGCTTAGAAGTGAAAGGACTGGACTTCTCCTGAGATGCAAATTGGCCTGCTCTGCTGCTGGATGACTGATTGGATCAAGCCCATCTCACTACTTCAGTGCTATATGCACTTTTAATGTGGTTTGTTGTGCTATTGCAGTTTGCCACACATGGCCCGGCTGTCCATCGTGCATCACGTGCGGCATAATCCATACACCCGGCTGCTTTCTGTAGGAGATGTCCCTGAACCCTGCGCATATAGAGGAGTGCAACAGGGTCTTGCGACCCTTGTTCAAGGTCATGGGCAAGCTCCAGTCTGCTGGTGGTCGTGTCTCTGTGACGGTAGACCGCAGCTCTGCAGCCACACTTTTCCCCCCTGCTGGATATTTGGACATTCCTGTGCACAAGCACAACATAGTCATCCGGCTGGCTTCCCCCTACACACAGCAGGTATGCACGTTTTGTATTGGCGTTGTCACGCTGTCTGCTCTGTGTTCCATGTCCCTCTGCCCTCCCCTGTGTCCTGTATTGATCCCAACGATCCCTGTGGATGACCATGGCACAGTCCTCAAGCTGGCGTCCCCTTGTACGCTGCAGGTGTGCGCGTTTCTTTGTTGCCTTGTTGCCTGCCATGTTATGTTGTCTGCTTTGCCTTTCTGCATTTCTCCAACTTCATCAACACCACCAGGTATCATCCCCTTCCCATGTCGCTCTGTCCTCAATCTGTGTTTTGTATCCAGCTCCATTCAATCTCTGTGTCCCACGCTGTTCCCTTTTACCCCAGCAATGGCAGATTTGGCAACGCCACCAAGAGCAGCAGATGGCACAGCAGCAACAGGCATGGGCCTCGTACGCATACAGTTATGGCTACCAGCCCATGGCCTCACCCATCGTCTCCATATGGAATCCACAACAGCCGCAGCCGTACTACCCCGCCAATACCTCTTTTTCTGCACATTCCTACGCTCCACCACAGCCTCATGCCCCGACTCGTCCAGCTGGACCCTGGACAAACATCCCACCAGACACCACGCCGCAGCAACCACAAACAGCAAACCAGCCCCCGCAGCCCACAGCGAAGGAAGCCGGCGCCAAGCCAGCGGCGAAGCCAGCGGCCGACTCCTTGGCAGCCAAGGAGCAGGTGTCTCCCCGTGCCTGCCTTTGTCTGCGCTGGGGCATCTTGGAGCCCCAGTTTTGGTCCACATGATTTGTCCTGCAGGCGGCGCAAGAACCACCGGACAGAAAGCCCGTGGAGTTCAAGTGCAAAACCATGGGCTGCGGGCAAGTGTTCAAAGGTCCCCTGCCTCACTGTACTGCATGTGGTCCCGACCTGCACCTTTTGATCTGATCGCTTTTGTCTGCATTTGCTCTGTGCTCGTTGCTTTGCATAAGCCCCCGCATATTCCTCTGTCTTCTTCAACAGATTTTTTCATGTAAATGCAGCATCATCAATGGGAGAGCCGCGGAGCCTGACCTGTGCTGAAGCTGGTGCTTGAGGCTGATTTGTGCCCACATGTCCCCTCTGACACTTCTGTTTTATAAGTCTTGTACCGCTCTCTGCTTCTACTGCAGCATGCACCTGTATGCACTGGCACCAATAAAATGGATTTGGGGTTGAACCGGGTCAGAACAAGGACAATCGGGATGCGCCCTGGGGTGCGGTGCCTCATTCATGTGTGGTGATCAGTGTTGGCAGGTGCGGTGTCAGTATTGCCCCCAAAGGCCCCGTGTGCACATTGTACGTGTGTTGGTCTCACTATGCCTCCCTCCCTCCCTCCCTCCCTCCCTCCCTCCCTCCCTCCCTCCCTCCCTCCCTCCCTCCCTCTCTCTGTCTGTCTCTTGCCTCCGCCCCACTCATCTACACACACACACACACACACACACACCGATCAAGGAAGAAATGTATCCTGCTCAGCTGCTCAGGCAGCACCCGGAAAGAAGAGGCCGAAGGAAGCAAGCGGCAGTAGTGAGCAGTGGGACAGACATTGCACTCTCCCTCACAAAATTGCAGCCCCACCCACACCGCCATCTACCTTCTCCACAGTCTGGAGGCATTCCTCACAACCAAGTGCGTGAAACTGGAAGCACCACCCTCAAAGCCTTGCCTCTGAATGCCTCTGAGTACACACCAGCTCTGTGTCCTCTCTGGTTCCTCTGCTCTGGCATGTGTGCCTGTATGTGCTGTGCCCTCCACTCACCAGGGGGGTCCTTAGGGAACTAGATTTTTTTTTTTGTTAAGGACCGCCCTTAAGGACCACCCCAAGGGGTCACCAACTGCCAACCGCCAACTGCCACCAACCGCCAACCGCCGACCGCCGCCAACCGCCAGCGGCGACCAACCGCCAACCGCCAACCACTGCCAACCGCAACCAACCGCCACCAACCGCCAGTCGCCAACCGCCAACCGCCAATCGCCACCAACCGCCAACCGCCAACCGCCAATTGCCACCAACCATGGTTGAACATATGAGCTACACGCGGTCTTTCTGCAAACTGCCGTTTAGGAACACTTTTTTCCCCCCCTCTTACGGACCCCCCTGCCACTCACGCATATCAGTGCCGCTTTCCCTTGTGCACATTGTTGCGTATGATACCACGCGTCCCGCATCGCGGCATCCTTTGTGCAGAATGGATGCAGTACTACGAGCACACGAAGGCAGGTGTGCACACGGTGCAGCCCATCCACATCATTGACGACACAAAGAAGGCAGGCACAAATGCAGGTTGTGGCAGGGTGCGCCTGTGGACGCCCCCGCTGTGCGTATGCGTATATCGAGTGCAAAATAGAGTACGCCACGAGTCCACAGATGTGTTGTTGTTGCATGCCATTCAGCAGTTTACATCCAGGTGCCTGCACAGAACAAAGCCTTCCTCCACCGCGCCAGGGCATCATCGACTTATGTTTGCCTCGGAAGGACCCTTCTGTGATTCACCGGCTTGGCGGGGGGCGCATCTGGGGTGGTGGCGTGCCATTGCAGAGGACGTCGGTGGTGGCATCGTCTTGGGACAGACGGTCAGTGGTGAGACGTATTCGTGTCCCACCCGGACGCCGCTCCCACAACAGCCACAATTTCCCACAATTTTGTAGCGATCCCCCCGCAATGTCCACAACTGGATGGGATGGTCCGCGGCCGCAATCCCCCCCACCCTCACCCCATACCCGCCGCTTACACGTGGTTCCACGTATGACCACCATTTTTGTCCTTTCGTCCGATGGTGTTGTTGGGCCTCAACAGCAAATCTCGTGCAATGCGCATGTCAATCAAATGTGACCCCACAAAGGTGGCCCCACTAGTTGTCCAGTGTGGCGCGTGTGGTGCGATATCGCTGGCCTGGCCTGTCATCGACGGTAGCAGGAGCCTGGACCGCCCCTTCCCAGCTTTGTGATCCATTCCTTTCCCCCCCTTTCGTCACAAATCCTATTAGCAGTGACGCTTCATCGGCCGTCCCGTTTCGGCCATCCATCGTGCAGTTCCGCGCACCAAATTCAAGATCAATCTGGGCAAAAAGCCTGACAAGGAGCCTGACAAGGAGGCGGCCCCAAAGCACCGCAGCACCCTGCAGGGCAGAAGCGAAGAGCTTGCAAAGGAACGTGCACAGAAGGCGGGCAGCAGTGCGGCAAACCTGAAGCAGGCGCTGCGCGATAGTCTGGAGGACAGCTTCAAGACTTGGAAGGCGAAGGATGTAGAGGCACGTCTGAGGCAGCTGGATGAAGAGGAGGAGATGGTGAAGCAGGAGATGCAGGCCAAAGAGGAGAGAGAGCTGAAGGATTTTTACCAGCAAATCGGGCAGGGGGAGAATGGCAAAGACAGAGAGAGGGAGATGGACAGGGAAAGGGAGAGGGACAGGGAGAGGGAAACAGACAAGGACAGGGACAAGGACAGGGACAGGGACAGGGACAGGGACAGGGACAGGGACAGGGACAGAGACAGGGACAGAGACAGAGACAGAGACAGAGACAGAGACCGGGACAGAGACAGGGACAGAGACCGGGACAGAGACAGAGACAGAGACAGAGACAGAGACAGAGACAGAGACAGGGACAGAGACAGAGACAGAGACAGAGACAGAGACAGGCGTAGCGAAAACTGGAGGGAGAGGCAGAGGGAGAGTGAGAGGGAGAGGGAGAGGGAGAGGGAGAGGGAGAGGGAGAGGGAGAGGGAGAGAAACCGGGACAGAGACAGGGACCGGGACCGCGACCGCGACCGCGACCGCAATCGGGACCGGGACCGGGACCGAGAGTCAAGCCGAGAACTACCCCGGGACCGCATGTTCAACATCGATGCATCCCCCCCAAGGGGGGCTTCCCCTGCCGGGCCCACGATGCCCCATCGGATCCCCCTCAATGAAATGTACCGGGCAAAGCCTCCGGAGATCGACCTCACCGATTCACCCACTCCCGTGTCCGCGCCGCGCCGCAGCGCATACGCCGCATGCGTCGTCCCCGAATTTCCTCCTCCGCCCGACGGTCCTCCTCCGCCCGCGGACGGTCCACTTCCCGCTTTTGGGCCGGGCCCGGGGGGCCCCGAGAGGCGCGTGTCCCGGAGCCCGGACCGCGCTCTAAATGACAGCCCCCGGGACGCCAAGCGCCGCCGCGTGGACCCGGGTCTGGGCCCCAGCGCAGGGCCTGGGGATGCCGGGGTGGGGCCGGGGGCCGGTGCTGCGGCGGAGGGGGCCCAGGCGGATGCCCTGGACGTGATCAAACAGGACCTTGCGGCGATGTTTCGGGAGGCGCAGGAGGCCCGGGAGGCCGCGGAGGCCCGGGAGGCTGGCATTGCTGTGCCCGGGGCTGGCGCGCCGGGGCCCGCGACGGAGGCGCCGGCCTTCGACGTCGAGCCGAACCCGTTCGACGCGATGGAGCGGGAGATGGACGCGGCCGCGGGTGCGGCCGACGAGCAGTGGCCGCGGGGCTTGGGGTCCGGGGCGGCGGCGGCGGCGCCGCCGGCGACCCCCGAGGACGCGGGGTTCGTGCTGCGGGCCGTCGTGCGGTTCTGTCCGAACTGTGGGTTCAAGTGTGAGCACAGCGACGCCAAGTTCTGTCCCGAGTGCGGACAGAGCTTCCCTATCTAACGCGGGGCCTGACCCCCCTTCGAAGGGGCCGCCCGGGTCCTGCGCAGCTCAGTAGTTCAAGCACCGTTGCTGACCCTTCACCCGCCATCGCTTCCGCTCCGACCACCAATCGGTCGCCTGTGCGCCTCGGCTCCCCCTCCGTTCCCATGGGCGACATCTCCAGCACGATGTCTCCAAAATAGACACATTGACTGAGGAGTGTGTACTGGGGCCACAACTTCCATGTTTCGTCTAATTCAGTGTGAGCGGTCATCATCATTGCAGCTGCCAATTCAAACCTCACATCTTATGCACGCGCGACTGGTCAGTTCGCCCCAGTGGCCGCTGTCCGGTTCCAGGCCCGTAGGCCCGTTATTCGAGGATAGCTGACGATGAAAATTGACGACCATCAGTCTAAATATTTTGCCCAATGCATTACTTCAGCCACATTTTGAAGAAGTCGCCCAGTCGCAGCCCAGCTCCCATGCGGCCCCTGGGGCCCGTGAGCTGCATGGGATGGACCATGAGGCTTCACGTGCCCGCAGTGCCACCCACCGTCTCGACCAGTCGACGGTGTTTCCGAGCGTTTCATGGCCCACTGAGCCCTGGCCCTTCTGCCTGGGGGACCGTCGGAGGGCGTAACGGACCCGAGGTCCGACTGCAGACCGATTCATTCCGGGGCTTCATCGACGCCGTGTTCGTGCGTATGACCCTTTGGGTCCCGCGCGGACGTCGTTCCGAGGTCGTTGCTGCACAAGAGGGCGGCGTGGGGGAGGCGGGTCGTAGGGTCGAAACCGAAGCGGGTGGAGTCAGCAGTCCGCCACCGAGACAAATGCCGGTGCAGAAGTGTTGCTGGTTCACAACGGACCCGCTTTTCCTGATGATACGTCATGGCCCCTGAGTTTCCCTGGCCGCAGGTGTAGGCGTTGTTTGCGTTTCTGTTTGTGTGTGTGTGTGTGTGTCAATTGGTTCATTAATTGGTCAATGCACATTGCACCTTCGTCATCACTGTCCGTCAGAAAGGCGCCCAGCCTCCATGACTTTACTTTGATATTGGCCTGACGAGCTGGTTTTGACGATCGGTGCTCTGCTTCAGCTGTGCGCTTGATCTCCTGACGCTATGTGTGTGTGTGTGTGTGTGTGTGTGGGTGTGGGTGTGTTGTTCCTGCTCTGCTGTTCCTGAGGAGTTTTCTTTCAACCGCTTTTCTTGCTTCGTTCTTGTCTCGCGGTTCTCAACGTGCGTGCGTGCGTGTGTGAGTGAGTGAGTGAGTGTGTGTGTGTGTGTGTGTGTGTGTGAGTGAGAGAGAGAGAGTGTGTGTGTGTGTTCGCACGTCCACCAATGCCCCGAAGAGGACATTGTAGCGCAACCTCATACCCTTCGCTTGCCTGGCGTGCGTGTGTCGAGGATGTGTGAACGCTTGTGTGACTCTGCGTGTGTGGAGGGGCGTGTGCGGCGTGGGTGGCGTGAGAGGCGTCCGACGGAACGGCGCGTCCTTTCCCTTGCCCATGTCGTTCGCGTGTGCGCAGACGTGTGCGCGAGTCGTGTTGCGTGTGTTGGTGTACGCGTGCGGGTGACAGAACAGGACCCCGGACACTGATGGACCGTTGACCGTTTAACCCGAAGACTTCATCTCTGCATTGTCTCGCTGCCACCGACCGCTGTCTAATCGTAGCATTGACCTTGTGTGTGTGTGTGTGTGCGTGTCACAGTGTTGGATGTTGGTGCAGGGCATAGTCCTGTACATGTGTTGCCCGGTGGTATCATATAGTTCATCCCAGTGCCTTCATCTGCCCTGGGTACACATGCAACAAGGGATATCTAAAGGTAGGGGGGGGGGGATTTGGTGGGCAGTAAATTTGGTGTGGGAAATTTGGCGTTTCAATTTGGCCGCCAAATTTACCACGCGAAGTCCAGGGGTCAAGTCAAAATTTTGCGTCCGTGCTTTCAGCGCAAGAGGATTTAGGCTTGTTTTCTGGGAGTGTCCGCCAAATTTACCACGCGAAATCCAGGGGCTTCCGCCAAATTTCCCACAGCCAAATTAACCACTGCCAAATTGACTAGGCACCAAATCCCCCCCCCCCCCCCTGTATGTGGACACCCACCAAGATGCCTCAGGGTAAGTGCTCGGTTGCAAACATTCCGCACAGGTACATGGGCGGCGGAAAAACCGTTTGCGGGGGCTTTGGGCATTTGGGCTATTCCCTGCTTTCCGACGAGAGCCTCGAGGGCTCACGGATTGAATTTGGTGGGAGTGCCAGACGAAAAGGTATGTGGGGTGGGGGGGGGCGGGCGGGCTTTTGAGCCTCAAGAAGGGCGAAGTGCGGGGGTCTGGAAAAGAGGCTCAAACGTCAGAGCACTGATATAAGACAGTCCGTTGACTTGAAGATGATGGCTCGGAGATCGGAATTTGCGGGCCAGACGGAAAAATTGCGGGAAATTTTCGAGAAGTTCATTCCCCCATGAAACATACCTGACAACGATCAGCGCTGTGGGATCGTTGTCAGGCAATGTATGTGGGGGTTAACCCCCGGACGCCCGTCCTAGGCCCCTCCCAGACCCTTTTGGGCTGC
This sequence comes from Eutreptiella sp. 'Long Island Sound 2002', assembly GCA_964036045.1. NCBI lineage: Eukaryota > Euglenozoa > Euglenophyceae > Eutreptiales > Eutreptiaceae > Eutreptiella > Eutreptiella sp. 'Long Island Sound 2002'. Next base: position 9,025,832 of record OZ038388.1, read on the forward strand.
CTGACGTTTGAGCCCTGAAGGGAGGGAGGGGGGGGGAGGCTGAAATGGGGCTCAAACGCCCCCCCAAATTTTTTTTTCGCCCACCCCAAACAACCAACGAGTGTCAGTACTATGGAGCTTCTATGACCAGGACAATGAAATCAACGGTCCTTTGAAAATGGAAACACCCAAACCACATCCATAAGTCCTCCATTCGCATCAAACGACGATGATGCTGTCGGAGCCGTTGCTGCTGGTGCCCCCGTCCCCCCATGACCTCCCCAACAGCTGCAACAAGCGTCAAGCTGAACATGTTTGTGTACAGCAGCACCACAGCCCCAGGCCCCACGACCTCCACATGCACTGACCTTGGTATCTGGTATGGGAGGTACCGAAGTGCACGGTGTGCACACGGTGCAGATCGTTTGTGCGTGTCCAATGGATTCACCGCAATGACAATCAATGGCCTCTAATGTTGCGTTCTGAATTGCTCTGTGGGAAATTTGATTGGGCTTGGACCGACGAAGCAATCTTTTTTGGTTTTGTATTGACCAACACGACCTTCAAAACCCAACATGTCAGCTCAATGTGGACTGGATTGCAGTGACACGGTGATTGTGCTGTTACGATAATGAGAACGGTCCCAGGGACATGGCCCTGCACTCCATTTAATTCTCATTCGAATCCGGAACCGAACCACAGTCAAGCATAGAGCCAACCCTTACGCAATCGATACACCTCCCGTGCACTCTCCATGCACCATCCAAATACTATCCATATCCCCTGACGCAATCCATGGAAGTTGCCTACCCCCCCCCCCCCCTCTTCTTGTGCCTTCATGGCACACCCACCCCCTTGCGAGAACAACGCCCTTATCAGAACAACAGTAGTTGTGGTTTCCACAACTTTTGGAACCATGTCCTACTTTGCCCTTTATAGATACCCGCGCCCCCTGTCAAGACAACACTAGCTGTTGTTTCTGTCAAGTTTCATTTCTGATTGTACCTCACCCCCCTTTGTAAAAGCTACGCCCTTGTCCAAGCTACAGTGGGCATAGGGACCATATTAATTTGGTACCTCATTTGATTCGGTACAAATGTACTGCGGCCACATAAGACATGGGTTTGGCGACAAATTTGCCAGTTGCATAGGGTCATGGACATATTTGTTGTGAGTGTTTGCCCAGTTGACCCCACATAGCCCTGATTTTGGGGCTATTAGTGCATTACATTCCCCTTTCTTGCACCAGCTCACCAGCTCATCATGCAATCTTCTCTTTTTGAACCCGGCGTCTACAGCCTTGTCCAAGCTACAGTAGGCGCAGGGACCGTATTAATTTGGGACTTTTGCGTTGCTTTTACAAGGGGTGGGTGTGTGTGCTTCTTGCAAGGGGGAGGTTACCGCCCACACTCGATCTTTCCACATGTAGCTGACCCATAGTCAACCATCAACAGCTGACAGTCTCCCCATGTGGAATCTAAACTAAAGTTCAGCAATTAACCTTAGTTCAACCACGGCAGTACCGGGCCGGGACATCGTGTTTGTAGTGTGAGCCCCAGGCCACGGTAAGGGTGGGTGCAGGTCGGGGCACTTGCGCCACACCCCACAGTCTGATGATTTCGCCCTTCCTCCAGAGGGCTTTGGGCGGGCGTCTACTTTCTGGGCCCCCTTACAGGGCAGCAGGGCAGTGAAAGTTTGAATGCCTGGGCCATGAGCATTGGCTTAGATACGCAGGATGGCAGTCGGCCATCACATTAGCCCGCACTCTCCAGTCTGCTGGTGGCGCCGACAAAATGGCACCGGATGCCAAGGGCAGAGCCATTGTCACTGGCTCTATCATGCTCGTTTCGAGCCAAAACGCCAAAGGACAAACATACATTCATCCTCTGTTTGCTGAAATTGCTTTGCGAGTTGGTGCTTGTCCTGGGCCTCTTGTCAACCTGTTTCTTATGTGGCAGTGTTCTGTCTCAGTCCAGTTTGCAGAGGTGGAGGAGTCCCGGCCTGAAACCAGAAGGAAGGAACCTTTGAAGGAACCACAACAACCAATTCTGTGGCTCAACTTGATGAGGTCACTCAGTGCATGTGCATTGTTGAACGGCTGTTGTTCCCATTCGAGGTTGCAAGGGCCAAGTCTGAAGGCAACCGGAAAGAAGGTCTGAGGCATTGGGCATAGGCTGTTGACACTTGAGAACAGGGTATCAGTGATGGATATAATTTTGGCGCCACTTGGGGGGTCTAGGTCCGGGGGCGGGTGGGTCATTTTTTGTGACTGGTCACAAAAAGCATAAAGGGCCATAGTGGGAAAGTGGAAACCCTAAAAATATTGTGACCAAATAAGGTGTCTATGGTGGAATGTCTCCTGTGCCTGCCTGGTCATCCATGGCAGGTCAAGTAGTCGTAGCTGCAGCGAGCAAGACAATATTGTCACTGTGAGCGATGACAGTGAATGACATTGAATGGCGTTGAATGACATTGGCAATGTTGTATCCACAGGGCTCTGTGCCTGTCATGTTGTGTTGTTGCATCACCGCCCACCCCCCCTCCCATGTTCATGTATGGGCTGAGGGCTGCCCAAAACGGCCGGTTTTAAGTCACTTTTTTTGTGATCAAATATCGTGACCTTTTTTGTGACCACGGGGGGGGAGTGGGGGGGGCGTCAGTTAAACCCGCCAGTTATATCCAACACTGCAGGGTATAGGACACTGGAAGTTGGAGGAGTTTGAACCTCATCCGGAGGGCTCCAACCAAACCTTGTTGATAAGCGGTTTTTTTTTTTTGCAACAGGACATGGGTACAAATGGGCGTCTGAATTCTGTAGAGAGCAGGCCTTGAAGGAGCTGAATGGTGTGGCTATTCGAGGGTGCAGGGCAGAGCTAACCTGCAGTTGGGTCGTAAGGAGGTTTAGACACGATGTATCTCCTCTTGTTTGTGCTCAGCAGCAGGGCGGACGTGCACCGACGGTTCGCTGCATGTAAGTTGAACCTTGCCGTTTGTGCCGTGATTGCCTTGCTCTGTGCCTCAGTCCCTGGGACCCCCCCTTAAGCACTTAGACAAAGATGTACAGTCAGCCTTACGTCCACGAGGGGGATTACATCGAAGGAGGCCATCGTACAGCAACACATCCATTGCACCATTCCAAAAGCATGTGAGTGAACACAAGCAGGAACCTGTAAACAAAGACGGTGCTATGCCCTCTGCAGGAACTGAACTATGTCCGGATTGGCTCGTTGAAGCATGCATTCCAGTCTTTATGGCCACCAACGGCTTTTTTCTGCCAAATTTCCCTGAACTGGGGGCCAGCGCTGCCAGCCTCATTTTGAGGTTGCTCAGCGCGATTGTTTGGTCCATTTGCTGCCAACTCACCCCTGGCTCCCTCCCCGTAGTACACAACTGTGCAGGTTGAGAGAATTTCGTGGTGCGAACACAAGAGGCATTGGTCCTGCACAACTGCTTGTCAGATGGAGAGCCAGGGCTGTCCGTAAGAATCCCAATTTTCTTTTTTTTTTGAGGACAGCCCTGAAGGACAGTCCCCAAGGACCGCCAACCGCCAACCGCCAACCGCCAACCGCCAACCATTGTTCAATACTTTTTCTGTGGTGTTGGGTTTTGCATATGTGTTGACCATGAAACACAGAGCGGCCCCGTGAGCGTTCGTTTCTGTTTGCATTAAGAATCCCCCCCCCCCCCCCCTTTAAAGGACAGCCCCACCAAGAGTCAAGGGGATCTCTTGGGTGCAGAATTGATCGGCCAGTCCAGCGACTGTTGTGCTTTGCTTGTCGATGCACGACTCATGGTGGCCCACGTGTGATCCTGAAATGGCGGTACCACTCGAGCAGGCGACAGAGTCGACGATAAAAGAGACCGAAGAACCCGAGAAGTGACCACTTTTTCGGAGTCAGTGACCGGGGACTGCCATTTTGCCCGTGTACTGTGACTCATATTTACATCTGGCAGTTTGTTTCTGGCACAAAAACTGCCTTTTTTGACCCCCTTTGGGCCCCAAGCCTCACGGCCTCGTGGCCTGCTTTGCTTCTACTGCAGTGCGTGTGTGCCTGTTGCGACAAACAGTACACCAGTGCCATTATCATCCCCCGGTGTAGCCCACAGGGCTATAGGGGTCAGCGGAGTGTTTCTGGGGGGGGGGGGGGGGGGCTGAGGTGAAAAACTGAACCCCCCCTTCGTTGACCTTGAAATCACGACTTCGTCCCTTGAATTTTCGGTTTTGAAGCAAATCAGCTCGGCAGAGGTTGTGAGATCAAAACCAGCAGGTTCGCGCATGCCACATACCACCCCCTTTTGGCCCTCTTTGCGTACCATGGCCCATGGTGTTCAATTCGTGGTCCAACCGCTCGTAAACTCTGTATTTTGTCCACCGAAGGTGTACCCCATGGAGTGTTTGGTTGTTGACCCGATGGGGAAGTTGGTTGGTCACTTGTGGCCACAATGCGTCGATCCAAACCAAAGTTTATCTTCTTTCCTGTGAATGAACCCCCAACCCATGGCGGGGTCCCAGGGCCTATCGCTGGGTACCCTGGATGGGCCCCATGGGGCCCCAGCCCCCCCCCCCCCCCTGTCCAAGCACCACTACCCGGTGAAACCGTCATTTTTTGTGCCTTTGGCGGTGCTTGGACAAGGGGGGGGGCGGGGTAACACTGAGGCCATGTTCAGGACCGAATCGATTGGCTGATCATTGGCCTTTTACGTGTGATCCCTCGTGACGCCTCGGGCCAAGCGTGGGTCATCGGTTGGTGACAATGCGGTATATTAACACCCATTGGGAACCATCTAGTGCCAATTAGACCCCCCGAGTGGTGCCCTGGCCCCTGTAAGCCCAAGGGGTTGAACCCAGGGTTGCTGCATTGTGTGGCACAGAGAATCACAGAAACCACGCAAAATGGAGATTGGTGTTGCTGTTGCTTTTGTTGTTTGTCCGGTATTTCTAGAGCTACTGTTGCTGTTAACCCCCCCGCCTTCAGGTGTTCCTTGTCTTTGTGCGATAGATCCACAGCTCCCGCACAAAAGAAGGGGAATAGGCGGCAACAGATGAGTGCATACAACAGGTGCAGTTTCTGATGTCATCATGGGATATGCGCGAAGCTTGTGTGACCACGTTCTGCAATGGTGCGCGAAAGGGAGTCATATTTTCACAAAGTGGCAGTCGGTATACCTGTGTTCTGTGTTTTGATTGCTTGTCGCCCCCTTGCACCCCCCATCCACCTCTCATTTTGCATTTCCTCTTGCACACAAACAAATGTGGTGGCTTGTGGCAAGTGGGGGTAAAGCAACAAATTGCTTTGCTACCATGGCCCCAAGGCCTGGATTCTAGAAAGGGCCCACAGGAATTGGTGCTGCCATGGAAGTGCCACAGAGAATCACGGGAAATCACAGAAAATCACGGGAAGGTTTTCAGACCAAAATCATGGACAAGCTGCTGGGAATACCCCCTACGAAAAGATTACTGCGCCCACCTGTACACAACCTGGGCACAGATGGCAGGCCTAGCCCCACACAGCCACACATGAACAAATCCTCCAGCTCCTCGCAGTTGTACACGTGCCGCCAACAACTCTTGTCCGTGCTCCTCTTGTGCACCCGTGAAGGAACCGCAAAGGGCGAAATGCGGCCGCATGCAGCGGCCAAAGGGCGTACGCGGTGGTGCCGCCACTCAGTCCAGGCCCTGGTTGGTGTCCTTAGCCTCGCACATGGTCGCTGGCACTCGAGCACACTCGTGTAGCGCCTCCCTCCCAGCGCTGACGGAGGTCCACGGGGTGGTGGACAACCGACGAGCTGAGCCTCGCCTGCGGATCGACGTGGGTTGGCAGTTTCACGACGGCAGGTGGCGGTTAACCGACGGCGGTTGGTGGGTCACAACAAACACGGGGTGGGGGTCGCGAAGGAAAAAAGAAAGCAGAAGAAACCCTCCGGAAGGTCCCCCCAGCGCCAATGGAGCGCCCCGTGACCGACAGGGGCCGCGGGCTTCAGATCAGGAGCCAGTCCAGATACACAAATATCGGAATTTCTTTTTCCTTTCCCCTTAAGGAACCCCCCCCCCCCCCCCCACCGCAGTGGCATGCTGCTCACCCAAGGGGCTGGGCAGCGGGCCTGTACAGCTGTGGCCCATTTACAAGCCCCGCCTGTGTGCACCGCCGGCCGTGGAGCACACGGAGTTCGCATGGGCGTCCGCGGTGTCCCGACGGCGCATGTCGGGAGTGTACCGTGCAGGCCCTGGCCTCCGCCGTTGTTCTGTTGAAGTAGGACGATCGATGAGCTGGTGCGCATCGGACTCCCCGACACATCTCATGACCCCCAGCCCCCCCCCTTCCCCCTCACAAACCGGCCCACACATTGTTCGTAGGGAATGGTATCGTCTGGACCTGCACCTCCGTTTTGTTGATGAGACGTCGCGGGTGATGTCGCCTGCTCTCCGCCGCTGCGTAGCAGCCACGGCCGCGTCCGTACTCCGCCTCATGACACCGTCGCTCTCCGTCACCACCGCAGTCATTGCCCGTCCATTATCGCCGGGCCGGGCGACCCGCGGCACACCACAGCCGCGCGTGCGGCTGTGGGCACGGCAGATGCGCGGTCTCGCGACGCGTGGCGCGGCTAGAGGTCAGAGCGCGCACCCGGCAACGCCCACGGACGTGGCCCTCCCGATGCCGGTGGACGGCAGCTGGATCTCCGATGCGGCCTTTGTTCTCTCGGACATCGACGTGAACGCGCTTAACGCGGAGATCTCGCGCCTCAACCGCACCACCGGGGCCGAGCTTGCGGTGGTTTGCCTGCAGGACCTCGAGCCGCCGCCCGGCGACTGCGTCGCACGCTACGCCGCGTTCGCGCGGGGGCTGTTCGACCTGTGGGGCGTCGGTCGGTGCGGCGTGGACGACGGCGTTCTGCTGGTGCTGTTCCGCGCCGGGCGCCGCGTGGAGGTCATCACCGGGCGCGGCGTTGTGCACGCGCTGCCCGACGAGTGGCTGTTCGCGATGCAGCGGGAGGAAATGGTGCCGCATTTCAAGGCCGGGGACCACGGCACCGGCGTCCAGCGCGGCGTGCGCGCCCTCATCTCGCGCCTCCAGTCCGCGCACTCGGACCCGGGCACCGGGGGGTCGCACGCGCGGCTTCCGGTGTCCGGCGCGGTCCCCGGCGCTGCTGCGGTCCCAACCGGCACCGGCTTCGGTGGCGGTCGGGCGGTGGCACTCAGCGACGTTGGTGGGCGCGAGGACAGTGGCGGGGGCGGGGGCCGGGGCGGGGGGGCCTCAGGGGGTGTGGGCATGGCAGTCCTCTTCGGCTGCGGGCTGATGGCGTTGGTGCTGGGCCACCGCCTCTCCGAAGAGGCGGAGCGGCGGCGCCGGCGCCGGTGCACGAGCTGCCCTGAGTCGGCGAAGGTGGACATGGTCGCCCTCACCGGCGACGCGGACTGCGCGCGCCTGGACGCGCAGCTGACGCCGTGTGGCCGCGTGGAGCGCCGCCTCGGCGCCGTCTCGTACGCGCTGCTGCGGTGCCCAGTCTGCGGCGCGGAGCGCGTCCTCTGCGAGCCCGGCAGAGGGTACTCGACGTGCGCCCATTGTGAGTGTCGTGCCGTGGGCACGCGGACCGTGTCGCACGATGCGCCCACGTACGATTCCGAGGGCCGGGAGGAGGTCCAGACTTCATGTCACTTCTGCCACCGACAAGAGCACAGAGTCCAAGTCCTCCCCCGCAAATCCCGGCCATCGTCCGCGTCCGCGTCCTCCTCGTCGTCGGCGGGGGGCAGCAGCTTCGGGGGCGGGGGGTCCAGCGGCGGTGGCGGTGCCGGCACGTCGTGGTGATCCCGGGGGTCTACCGGGCACTCGCGGCCCCGGGGGATGCGAAGGGCAGGCAGCGGGTCTTGGAAACTCAGAACGCGCGGCAATGCCGTCGGAGGGCAGAAGCGGACAGTTTGTAAGGTGCCAAGCCGCCGCCTACAGTCCGCAACACGCCGCTGCGGACCTGGAATGTCTGATCTCTTGCTTTACAACCATTGGCCCACAAGTGTCTCTTGTCTCTTGTCGAATTTTTTTTTTGAAATTTTTGTTGGAAAATTTTTGTAATTTTTTTTTTGAATTTTTTGAACTTTTGGAAGATTTCCAAAACTTTCCAAAAGTTTCCACCAAATAAACTTGTCTCTGCTGCAGGGACACCGTTGCGACGACGCCATGCCCGCCGCCCTGGACGTCTGTGGCAAACGGGGTCCGGTTCAATGGGCCAGTGGCGTACTGCATCGTCGTGAAAGTTCGTGGAGGGGAACTCGATGGGGTGGCCGGGTCTATCCACGGCCGGCGGGCCCTCGTTGGCCCCCCAACAGCTGCGGCGTGTGGCCTCTTCGCCAGCCCCCTAGACCATTGCTATCCTCCCGTCCTCTCTGGCGGCGAGGACGCTTTGGAATGCCTTTTCCCATGTCACGGAGCGGCCGCGGATGGCAAGCTGCACGGTTTTCAAGGATTCTGGGCCTATGCCCGCCGACTTATTCCCCCCCCCCTCAATAGGCGCCGCCAAAGGCAAACAACCTGATACCGAGGCCTTGTGCCAACCCCCCACCCCCGCCCCCACCCCCACTAGGCCTGTCGGCCCAAGGCCCAAACAAAGCCGGGGCAGGGCATGGCCGAATGGGGCCAGCAGCAGCGAGTGCCCTCCCGCCGATGACCGCTGACCCGCATGTACGCCCCCGCCCTCAGTAGAGGTACGGCCCAACACGCCGATCGACCAGGCACAAGGGCGGGAGCCTGGCCAAGTGTTCTGGCCAGGTTTGCTTCACCGCGAGTAGCTCCAACCGCGCCTGCCACGACGGTCTTCATTGCTCTCAGTTCAGTGTGCCAGATCATGTTCTCTGAGTCCGCTTGTCCGAGTGTTCAATGGCTGGGGTCAGGGGCAGCGGGCCCTCCCTCTCTCCCTCACTGTACCAGGTCAGCTGTCGCCTGTTGGGCTGTGGGAGCTGTGGGAATCGTGGCCCCACCCCCGTGTGTGGCATCGCAGCTCAAGTATCCCCCCCACCCCCCCTGCGAGAGCAACGCCCTGTCGGAGCAACAGCAGGTGTTGTTTCTGCAACTTTTGGAACTGTGTCCTTCTTTGCCCTTCACAAATAACTCTCCCCCCCCCCCCCATGTCGGAGCAATGGTAGGTGTTGTTTCCGTCAAACGTTGGGACTTTAGTGTTGCTCACGCATGTGTGTGTGGGGGGGGCTACCCGAAGGGGTCGAAATAGTATTGTGTTGCCTTCACTCATCCCCTGTTCTGCACCTTCAGTGATCGCAGTTTTTCAGTGTGGCAGCGCGTCCTCTGCCATGACGGTACCACCGCCCCGGTCCCACTTTTGATCATCTCTGTACATCAGCAGAACCTCGGCCTGCCGATCAGTTCAGCAAAGGCCACAGAGGATGGCGCACAGCGACTATCGTACTGCTGTACGAGTGCAGATGACACAGAGATGCCAACGGAGACCAAGATTAGTTTCGGGCCATGGGCCCCGTGTCTGAGGACCACTCGCCAACACGCTCGCACAAGGCTGGGCGTGTTTCCCACCGTCCGTGTCAGAGCTCGGGTTCGAACCCATGACCTGAAGGTGGGCATCCAGCCGGTGTGCGGGACCTTGGGCTCCACACCGGCGCCGGTCGGGTAGTGGTGCCCTGCCTAAGGTTGGATCCCGCAATCTTGACTGTAGGAGTTGGGTGCTGCAATCACTCAACCAGCCAGAGTCTCCAGTCTCTCCAGCCAGGGTCCTTGGGTCCCCCGAGGACTGGGGGGTTCACCGGGGGAGGAAGGGGCTACAGGTAGTCGAAAACAAGGTATGACGCTCATACGTGGACTTCTTTGGTTTTTTTTTGTGTTTGGCCCTTTGTTAGCCGTTGGTTTAGGTGTTTTCTTGCTCTCAGACTTTGCTTTTACTTTGTCTGTTGGCTTAAGGTCGTCCTCGTTGTCTGCTTCATCCAATGAGGATTCTGCATGTCGAAACCGCAAGCATTCAAAACACAGGCACTGACGACCGGCAGACAAACGACCACCAGCTCCCCGACCTTTTTACTGCCATTGAGCAACCCACATGCTTGCACAATGGGGGACATGTCATTCGGGTCCTCCGATGTGCAGCGGTATATGCTGTTGTGATGCCCTCCTAGCCAACGGAGCACTGAATTGGATGCCCTACCCACTGCTGAGTGCAACGAACCAGCCGCCATTAAATGGAGGACCCCATCCCATCCCATTTGTTTGTTGTGGTGATCAGGGGGGGCATGCCGGAACTTTGTGGTGATCGGGGGGGGTATGCTGGACCTTTGTGGTGATGGGGGGGGGAGGGGGGGGCATGCCGGACCTTTGGTGATCGGGGGGGGGTATGCCGGAACTTTGTGGTGATTGGGGGGGGGGTATGCCGGAACTATATGGTGATCACGGGGGTATGCCGGAATTTTGTGGTGATCAGGCTGGGGTATGCTGGATCTTTGTGGCAAGGAGGTCGAGGAGCTGCGCAGCAGCAAGGGGAAGGAGCAACAGGGGGAGGAGAAGGAAGAGGCAATCCCACCGCTTTGGATTGTGAACATGAAGAAGCTTGAGGAGGCACCGCATCAGCTCGATAGCGGGACAGTGTAAGCTCCTCAGAGAGCTTCTCGACAACCTCGATGAGCGTGGGCATCAGAGTGAACGCCGGGCCCAAAAACGATTCCAACGTAACCATCGGCACGTGATGTGTTGGCGTAAGAATGCGCACTACAAAGGCACCAACTATCTATTGAGGCACTGTCACATTGTTGTGTACTCAACCACCAGCTTTGGGTCCATGTGTAGCAATGCACGAAGCCCCTTTGGGCATAAGATGGCATGCACAACGTACACTTGGTGTCACAAGTAGTTCAACGAGCGTCTGGTCAATAAGGTGCAGATGGCGGCATGCAAGTACAAACGCACAATGCAATGTACACATCGATCGCGATGTGAACGGTGCCAGAAACAACCTCCTCTTTCCATGGCGACTTGGGGGACTATGGAAAGTGTACATAGAAGAGGGGTATGCTAGCCCCTCCCTTTCTCCGGAAAGGCACCACGGGTTCTTATCTATGGACCCCGGTGTCTACCGCTAAGGTGGCTAGGGTTTCTAAGGTAAGCCGTGAAAGTAGCAGGAGAGCAACCACAACAAACAAACATACATTGTGCTGTGTAGAGAGGTCTACGCGCTGACAGGACAATCAGACTCCCAGACTACTGTGTGTTTGTGCATGTCTATTGACTACTCTGCGGCGCAAGTATTTGGTGACATCCATGGGAAACGTGTTGCTGTGTCGTTTGGGTTCGTCCTTCGGTGCCGGGCACCTCTGCGGATGTACTTATTTGGGACCCCAAACGGCCACAATCGGCCAAGGGCCATTTCAAAGACCGTGATGTGGGCGCCAATTGTATTGTGTTCTTGATTGTGCTTTTTTTTTTTTTGGGAAGGCGGGCCGTCTATATTACTTTTTCTGGCCCAAAATTTCAAACTTAAGTTTTCACCATGCCGATTCCACCCAAATGGATTCCCGGTCAAAATGGAAACTTTTTTGCGTGCCGTGCCGCGCTGCGCCGCGCGCGTGCCTGGGCAAAATGAGTTCTGTCTAGCCTGACCCGAATCAGATCCTGGCGAAAGGCAAGAGTCCTGGGCGCACCCCCTGGCCTTCGGCTTCCGCCCGGGCTGGGGCTCGCTCGACGGGGCGGCGGTCACGCAGCTCCTGCTGGAGCTCTGCCGCCTCCGCGGATGGGTGGTCACAGGGATGAGCATCGACTACAAGAAATGTTTTGATCTCATCACTCAAGCCATCGTGCTGCGGGTGGCGGCAGAGCTTGGACTAGCGCCGGCCGTCTGCAGGGCGCTCGGGGCCATGTACCGGCAGCTCCGCCGGTCTTTTAAGATTGCGGGCTGCCTGGGGCTGTGTTGGCAAGGCACCAACAGCATCTTGCAAGGATGCCCCTTGTCCGTGATCCTCGTCAATGTGCTGATGGGGATCTGGAAGGAGGAGATAGACTCCCTATGGCAGCAGGTCTGCACCTGGACGCGGGCGCTGCCGCCGGCGCGGCGACTGCTGCCCGCAGCACGCCCGGGTGACCCCCCCGAAGTGGTCGTGCGGGACGCCGGGCGCGGGTACGTCGCAGTCGGGGCCCAGGGGTACGCCGACGATACAAAGGTGATAGCCCCGGGACTGGGCCCCCTGCAGCAGACGAACCCGGCGACGGAGCACTGGCTCCGGTTCACGGGGCACAACGTGAACGTGGGCAAATCCACGTCGTTCTTGGAGGGATCGAATGACCCAGCCCCGCTGCTACTGCTAGGGGCGCCCATCCACAGATCGTCCGAGTTCAAGCGGCTGGGGTGGGCATACGAATTGGATGGAGAGCCGGGCCGACCCCGGAAGGCCGCATAGACTCCATCGGGGAGGTCGTGCTCCGGACGCCGCATCTCCCCACGTGCGACCGCCGGGCACGGTCACGGCCGTCAAGGCGCTGCCCATGGCACTACATGGGGTAGCCTTGGCGTACGTCGAGGCCAGCCAGCTACAGCGCCTCGAAACCCGGGTCGTGAGAGCCATGTGGGGGCCCACACCAACGGCGAGGGCGAAGGAGGTAATTTTCTGCCTCCTCACGCCAGGGCACCGCAGGTCACCCATCATGTACACCAGGTACGAGCGCCTGGTCTAGCTGGCGCGCGCGGTGCGGGAGGCGGGAGCGGCGCAGTGCCTGCTCCAGGCCATCTGGGAATGACCGGCAGGCGCCCCCGCGGACAGGGCCGGCGGGGTGCGCACTATGTATGGCGCGAGAGCTCGGGTGGCGCTCGGTGGAGGGCTGGTGGCGGTGCAGCGTGCCAGGCCAGCGGGCGCCACTGTGTATGCATTCGCGAGAGCCTCCGGCACCACTCGCTACGGGGGCTGGAGGCCCGGCGGCTCCGGACCTTCGGTGGCTTGGGGGGCGAGTTGGATCGCGAGGCGTGCCGCCAAGGGCTTGCAGTGGCGCGCACAAAACTAGAGGCATCGCTCTTGCGGGGGCTGGTGGGGGGGGCGACCTAGACAACAGAGCGCGCAGCCCGGCACCAGCTGCGGGACGGCGCGGGGTGCCCCTACTGCGGAGCACTGGAGGAGCACGAGGATCGCACACCGTGGTCTTGCCCACAGTGGGAGCTGGCGAGGGAACCCTGGCTGCCGTGGGTGGAGCGAGCGGCCCAGGCGCTTCCGAGACTGGGCGCACCGGCAACGTGGCCGCCCTGCGTGCGGTGAGCAGGGCTCCTGCCAGCAGCGTTGATGGAGGACGCCGAGAGGGACGATGTATTCGGATTCGCCCGACGGCTGTATGGTATGTTCGTGGCAGTGTTGGCGGCGCGCATGGACAGGGATCAGGATCCCGCAGATGATGGCGGGGAGCAACTCTTCCCGAGCCACCCCAGCCCTCCGGGGCGGGGCAGATGCTACCCCTGGGGGCAGCTGATGGGCCCCCTGCCGCCGGCCCCGTGCCACCCCGCGGCCCGAGTGCTTCCGGGGGTGCCGGACGGCTGGCGCTGGCCGCAAATTGTTCCGGAACAACCTGCTACGCTGGACAGCACGCTTGCAATGGCGAGAGGGGGAGAGCCAGGTGTCGTACGCGGAGCTCGCCCTGGACTACGAGGAGTTCACAGGCGAAGGGCTGCTGGTGCCGCCGGACCTGCGGCACCGAGGGCACGCGATGTTGCTGCACAACCGCGCGCATGTGCTGTGCCGGGCGGTGGAGGCCCTGCAGCCACACCTGCTGGCGGGCTCCCTCATCTGGGGAACGCCATTGAACAGGTGCGAGTCCTTGGTGCCCCTCAGAGGGAGGCCGTGCATCGGGCTGAGGGCGAGACCGTACTTTGCGGCGCGGGGTGCCATGAAGCCCCAGGAGCGGCTCGCGCTGCATTGCACGGCCAAATGGCATGCGCGGCTCAGATCCCCGACGCGCTAGCGAAAGTCGACGGCCGCGTTCTTGCAAGACTACTTCCCGATCCTAGTGGGTGGCCGCGAGCTGCTGAGGCTGGGACAGCGGCCGCCGGGGCGGCCGCCCGAAGGAGCCCCCCCCCCCCCCCCAACGGCCGCTACAGCCGAGGCTCCGGCCGGAGCCGTACTCCGACTCTGACTCACAGCCTGGGTCCCAACCGGGAAGGCTGCGCGTGGCGCCGCAGCAAGATGCACGGGGCCGGTACGCCGGGGGAGGGGTATGCCCGCGACACGGGGCGCTGGCATGGCACTGGTGTAGGACACAGAACCGCAAGGTCGTGGTGTGCTACGCCCGGGGCCATACAGGACACGGGGCGACAGGGGTGCCGGCGGCCTGCCTGCCGGTGGGCGTTGCGCCCGGGGATGCGCAAGCTCGCCCCTGCGGAGAGGCGAGTGGCGGCGGGGGCCATGCACTGCTGGCTGGCGGCGGGCAGTGCGGCCGCAGAGACCCCCAGGGAGTGCGCAGCCTAGGGACACCCCCCCCCCCCCCGGGAGGGCACCACCACCGCCAAGCACAAGCCGTGGCCAAGGGAGGGCGTGAGAGGAGCTACCTTGAGAGCGGACGCCGGTCCGTCCCTCGCGCAGTGTACATAGCGGTTAACCCCCAAGCACGACAGCAAGACGGACATGCAAAGGAAGGTGATCGATTCCTGGTGAAAATGGAAACTTTTTTGCGCGCTGTGCCGCGCGGGCGCCTGGGCAAAATGAGTTGTGTCTAGCCCAGCCTAGGGCCATTCCAGCCAAATATGGGTATGTCACCGGGGGAACCCAAGTTTGACCCAGAAATTCAAACCCAAGTTTTCCTACGTTTTTCACCATGCCGATTCCACCTTAATCGATTCCCGGTCAAAATGGAAACTTTTTTGCGTGCCGCGCCACGCGCGCGCCTCTCCTTCGGAGCCATCTTGGGAGGGGATAACAACCAGGACATTCCGGGCGTATGCACGGCAAAAAGAACGTGCGACCCGCGTGTGGCGCAACTGCTAACCTTGGGGTCCACAACCATCTCCATGGAGGTGCAGTGAGTCACTGAAGCAGGCCTCCAAGGTCCACATTCTGGTGACAGGGTCCACTGCAGTGCTCAAAATTTGCATAAAGAGAAGTAGCCAGACGTGAAGCCTTTGCCATAAGTGCACCGCCATGCAAACCTTGTGCACACGCTTGGGAGCACATTTGCGGACAGACTTTGGCTGCAAAACCTCACCCACCCACCCATCCACCCACCCACCCACCCAAGTATGTCGAGGTAGGGGCATGGGGAATGGGAAGAGGCTTGATCAGTGGCGGTTGAGGCTTAGGTTTTCGTGATGCGTTTGGTTGGGATGCAGTACGCAGGGTAGGTGCCTGGCTTGCGTGTGTGCAAAGCAATGCCCGCTTGTGACACAAAATGCATGTCTACCACTAGGCCTTCTCTTTCACAAAATGGAGTAGTACAAATCAACGATGGCCACACTAATTTTGGTGGCCAGTTTCTTTGTCATCATTGAAGGTGTGCCAAAAGCCCAGTGCCATTCATGGCATTCTGTTGTTAGGTGGTGCGGCGGGTAGGCTATTCTGATGTGCATCTTGACTCATAGTGCCGCACGCCACCGTGATGGGGAGTATGTGTGTGACAGTGGGTGCCAAAGAGCACCTCTCGTCCCGTGTTGAGTCCATTAGAGGGTTGTCTCGCGGGTTGTGCAGGGATTGTCCAGTGAATAACGTGGGGCAACAAGAAAGACCAGATGGGTGTGGGCACAATGACACAGGGACGGTGTGTGAGCTGGAGGCCTTGGTCAAGGAGGGCTTGGTGGTGGCATACACGGATTGGTTGTCGACGAGAGCGAGAGGCAAGATGGCCGTAGGGTATGGGGATAGGTGTGGTAAGCCTTCTGGCGAAAGTGCTACTGCCACTTCGCCGGAGGGAGCTGCCCTACGCGTCCGGGGCTGGGCAAAGCGACTGGGAATTGTACGGGTCTTCAAGTTCTATTTTGCCAGTGGAGTGGACTGTTCGGACACATGTCAGTCTCCCCCACGGGTGCCTTCACGTCCGCATGCACTGACTTAGCGGCAAGGGCCGTCCAGGAACCAGCTCACACTGAGCCCCAAGGGCTGGAAGGCAAATGGCGTGGGTCGAGCAAAGAGGTGTTTGGGTAGAGAAGACTTTTGTTCAATGAAACTGCCAGACCTCCTGTGCACTGGAAGACGTGCCTCGATGGGAGGCTCTGCCTCACACTCATCCAGACGAAGCCCCCCCCCCCCCCCCCCCCGCACTCTCCCCCCGTCCCTTGTTCCATGTCCCTCCAAATCGTTCGGTCCTACTTCACGTGAGTGCCCGGAATGGGGCGTGGCCCTCTGCGTTTGGAACCCGCAGGGCGTCGCGCGCGCAAAGACCGGGACCAGGGAAGGGGCGTCCCGGGCCTCTGCCCTTACGCGGAGCACGTCCGCAGCAAAACCGAACGCGGAAAGAAGAAGGGCCAGCCCAAACCGCCTCGAGAAAGTGGAACTCGCGGAACAAACCGCAGTCACTCCCCCTTTTTTCTGAAGTGCTTCTGCCAATGTGTTGCGGTGCGCACGCCCCTGAGCGGTCCTGTTTGCAGGGCCCGGCCCTGCGCCCCCGCCCTCCCTCATTCGCAGGCACTGTCACCCCCACACCGACGCCGACTCCGGTCCCCCCGAACGCGTACACGTTCCTCCTCGCGGACATCTTCCGGGGCTTCACGGATTTCTGGAACACGCTGACCCAGGGGTCCGTGGAGGTGCCGGTCTGGGTAGTCCCTTCATCCCTCGGGCCTTGCTCTTGACGTGGCGCATGCCCTTCGTGCCCCGAACCCCGTGCCCCCTGTGTGCCACAGCCTCCTGCCCCTCCCCCTGGGCCCCTGCCCCTGTGCCCCCCGGGCCCATGGCTGAAGGTCCCTGTCCCCATGCGCCCGTGCCTGCGCCCCTTCCCCTGTGCAGCCCCGTGACTCCTCCCCCTTGATGCCCCAACGTGCGGGGCATGTCTTGTCCTGGGCAGTGGGTCTCCTTACGTTGACTGCCGCGCTACGAGGGGCAGTGGGTCTCCTTACGTTGACTGCCGCGCTACGAGGGGCAGTGGGCCTCCTTACGCCCCCGGGCCCGAGGAAATGGTGGCAAGGGGCAGTGGGCAGGCGGCCTCCTCCAGCACACTGCCGCACTGCAAGGGGGAGTGGGCAGTGGGTATCGCACTGCAAGGGGATAGTGGGCAGTGGGCCTCCTTCTGTGCACTGCCGCACTGCCCCCCCCCCCCCCCAACTCCCCAAGGGGGCCCAGCTCCCCTACCCCCCAGGCCTGCGTAGGGGGCCCAGGCAGCCTTTGCAGGGGCTTCCTGCAGTTGAAGTTCGGCACGCCTGACGAAGCCAAAAGCAGCAGCCCAACAATAGGCATGTGTGTACAGGTCTGTACTCCCCCCCCCCCCCCCCTCGCTTCCAACCGCCCTCCCCCCCCCAGACAGGGGATAGACCCAGTTGTTGGTTGTGGGCTGCAGTTGGTGCGGTTCGCAGCCCCGCACAGAGACGTGGCGGTGGATGTCGCTTGCCTGGCTTTGGGGCCCGACGGCCCTCGTTTCTGCGACCCTCAGCACCGCCATGCCCCGCCTGCGGCGCTCTCGGGCTGCATCGGCTTGCACACGTCCTGCAGGTGTTCGTTGTCGGTGGCGTTGTTCTTCTGCTCTTCTTCTGCGCTTGCGGTGCCCTTGCGTACCTCTTGTGGCGAGCAAAGCGGGCGTTGGGCCGAGTCAACCATGGAAATCGGGGGTGTCCAGTGAGTGAGGTATGGCCCGGCATTGCACAGGGCAACACACGTGGCCGCATATGCCCCCCCCCCCCCCCCTCGACCCCTCATCGTCGGGTGACCGGGCCATTGAGCGAATCCCAGCGAATGCTGCTGCCGGCAAAGGGTTCCGGTCCACGCTGCCCTTTCCTTGACTGTTCATCGGCACAGAGGGCCCAGCGCCCTGTCTCACAGGCCGAGGGAGTGCCGAGACATGACGTGAGGACGTACCGCTGCCGAGTGTTCGGTTGGATTTTGTCGACCGGTTCTGTGGATGGACGGCCCTTGGACTGTCGATGGGCTGCGTGGTCTGTTGCGGGGGCGATGCCCACCGTCATTTGTGGAGTGCCGTTCGGAAATTCTCGCACAACTTCATGGACCAATGCCTCAACGTGCCGTTGGCGGGGGCATTCGGTCCATTGGAACCGGCCATGCCTCTCTCTCTCTCTCTCTCTCTCTCTCTCTCTCTCTGTCTATCTCCCCCCCCCCCCCTCTCTCACTAGTCTCTTAGGGTGGGATGAGTGACATTTACCGAAGAACAAACTTCTTCGGGCTATTTTTGGTACTCCAACTTTTGCTCCCCAGACCCCCGCGCCCCCCCCCCCCCCCCTCCAACGCCCCCGCAACACCGCCCCCAAGCCCAGGCCTGGGCCTGCGCCCCACGCCATGCGTCCGGATGCGTCGTTGGCGTCGCCACGCCCCCGAGCGCCGTCCCCCTGGCCCCACTGCCTCTCTGCTCTGCTGCAGTCCCCCGAATTGGTGTCCGTCGGCGACGGTGCAGAGTCCGACGTCGAGCGGCGGCTTACGCTTCGGGAGAGAGTCTCGCTTCATGAGATTCAGGTCTGCGCCCGTCCGCCCCGAACCCCCGCGCCTGTGCTCGAGCGCCATCGCCGTCGACGGACGCCCCAGACGCGCCCGGGCGGTGGAGGGCTCAAGAGGCCGCACGGGGGCGGCAGGGGCCGAGGGGTAGGCCCACGATGGGGTCCACAGACGGGCCATGTGCCACGAAAAGGAAGGGACGCGGGGCGGTCGCGAGAGGCGGGGAGCCCGCTGGGCTGCCCCCGGAGCCCCCCCCCCCCCCGTCTGACCGTCATTCTGACGTCCCCCTCCTCCAAGCCACCGTGCCCCCGACACCCGTGCGGGTGTCGGGGGAGGAACCGGCCTTGAGGCCCCCGTCCGGATCAGCGGGGGGGCGTCCCCGACAGCCCACGGCCCGGGACGTCTTTTTGCCGTTGTGCAAGAGGAGAGGCCGGAGGATGCCCCGAGACAAGGGCCGGTCACACCGTTTGGGCCGGGCCCCGGAGGACTCGGGTGGTCGAGGCCGGGGACGGGGGGTGGGCTGAGTCCCGATCCGAAACCGAACACGGCGTCAAGTACCAAAAGTAGAGGACGACGAAGGAGTCCGGGATTTGCGGTGCCGGGCCCCGCCCGACACTACGACGGATGTCCGTCAGGCGTCGGGGACACCGGCGGTGGTGGTGTTGCGGGCACGAGGGGCGCGGCCGCGCGGGGGGTGTCCAAGACAAGCGGCCCGAAAGCCCAAATGTGTGGTCCCCCCGATTCCAAACGGGGTCCACGTGCCGCTGCACTCGATCCGAATGTGTGCGGTCTGGCAGCCCACGGCAGCGGGCCCTTGACGGACGTGGATGACCGGGGCGATGTGGCGGTGTGCGGCACATGTGCACACCACTCGCCACTTGCTCTGCTCTGGAGTGTGCCATGATCTTCTGATTGTGGCGCCTGTGGCTGCCAAAGTAAACAAAAAGGCGCCGAAAATTCGGGAGGAGCGAGGGGACCTGGACCGACCAATGGCATTCTGTATGACTGCAGTGATTCTTTATTTTTTTTTCAATGATATTTTCTCCGAAGTGTTGTGGAATCTAAAGTGAAAAGTGTTATCCTCAAAAAAACAAACAGCCATTTCTTGGGGCGTCTCACCGCCTGAAGTGGCCGTTGGACTCACAGGGGCTCCTGACGTGGCTCAGACCCCTTTGGGTGTGCAATGTGCTGCGCGCGTTTGGCCGTCACGATCCGCAGGGCTGCCAACGCGGCACCCGCTGAGGCCGTGGACGCGTCGCTTTCCCGTCCGCCCGGGCGCCGGCCGGGGCCGGAAGGGTATGTGATTGTGTGCCGCACGCACCGAAGCTCCTCCGGTTGTGTCGGCAGGAGGAAGAGCCGCCGGCCAGCGCCGCCCAATGCGATGCCCCGGGCGTCGAGCACACGGATGTCCAGGAGATGACAATCCCCGACTGCCGGTCCAGAGACGATATGGACGTGTCGACGCTTGGGGTCTTGTCAGAGGTATGCCGTCAAACGTTGTGCTGCCTCCGTCAGCCTGGCCCGGGGGGATGGGGGGGTTACCTGGTCCTCAGGCAGCCCCAAAATGACGTCCTGTCCCCCTTCCCCGATCGGCAAGCAAAGGTCTGCTCCTGACAGATTGCGTGGAGCAGGGGAGGATCGAATTTTCGCGCCACTCGGGGGGGCGGAGAGTGAATCGTGATATGTCACGATATATATAAAGGGCCATAGCGGGAAATCGCTGGTTGCGAAAATATTGTGACCTCCAAAGGGCTCCACGGTACTGTTTTGTGACGGATATCGTGACACTTTGTCACAACGTTGGCAGTTGGGGGGGGGCGGGCGATGAGGGGGACCCCCCTCCTCCCAGTTATGCCCATCCCTGCGTGGAGGAGTGTGTCCAGCGTACCACGCCTGGAACCTGCGATACGCCCGCCGGCAGCATTGCGTGCCGAATTAGTGGCTACCATGGCTTTGTTGCGTGCCTGGACCACAGCAAGCTGCGCTTGTGGGGGTACAGCTCGTGACGGAACGTGACCTGTTTGTAAGGTCAGCCCTTTGCTTAACCACTGGAGTGGGGGGTGGGGGGGTTGGGTCTGCGGCTTGTGGATGGGTGGGTCAGTTTGGTTTTGCCCCCCCCCCCCCTCCCCTGCCGTCGGTAAGCCAAGGTCTGTGTAAGGGTGTAAGGTGCAAAACCATGAAAACAGCAATCTCTGACGAAGGAAATGCAGCAGAGGCACGGCACATCGCAGGTGCATGAGGTGTGTCACACACCGCGGCCCATCGGTGGGCAGTGCTGCGTGTGGGCATGGCCCCGAGAAGGCAGGGGGTATGCAGCCAGCTCCACACCCGCCTGTGCCACCGCGGGCTGCACGATCTCGCGTCCCCTGCTTTGGCCCCAGGGCCCGAGAAAATGGTGGCCCCACAGTGCCCCCGATGAGGACCAGGATTTCACATTGTGTTTGTGTGTGTGTGTGTGTGTTTGTGTGTCTGTCTGTGTGTGTGTGTGTGTGTGTGTGTGTGTGTGTGTGTGTGTGTGTGTGTGTGTGTGTGTGTGTGTGTGTGTACTGCAGCAATAGGGCGGGACAGGGCCCGACTTTCCCAAATTATCCAGGGTACCTGACAGGGAATCCAATATTGTAGGTTCTGCACAGGCTTCTGGTACAGCGCAGCTGCCAGAGGCCGCCCAGAACTTCATCTTGAACACGATGCATCCCCCACGATGCGAGCCCTTCCCTGCCTGTCCCCGTTACTGCAGACAGGCGCCTATTGGCGGCGAACATGCTCTGTCTTGTTTGACGTTCAACTGACGAGGATTCTGAAACTCGAAAACCGCGTTGTGCCCGTTTGTCTTGCAATTGTGTGTGTGTGTGTGTGTGTGTGTACTGGGTAGGGGCAGGGCCTGACTCTCCCAAATTATCCGGGTACCCGGGTGAGTTTTGGCATTTTGCTGTCCCCTGTGCAGGCCTTCTGGTCCAGCGATGCTGCCAGGGGCCGCCCTTCGCTTCAAGGAGGTCACGGTGCATCCCCCACGATGCGTACCCATCTCCGCCCATTACCTGTGCTGCAGACAGGCGCCTATTGGCGTCGGACATGCTCTGTCTTGTCTGACGATCCAACTGACGAGGATTTTGACACTCGGAACCTGAGTTGTGCCCGCTTGTCTTGTGTGTGTGTGTGTGTGTGTGTGTGTGATAGAAACGACAGGATGCCGTCGGGGAGCCAAAGGGAAGGCCGTGCGTGCCGGTGACCCCTTCTCCCACTGATATGAGGGCGCGACAGCACCAACATTGCTCTACTACAGAAAGGCGCCGAGCCTGGAACAATGTTTCTGCCTTTGTTTTGATTGGCCTGACGAGGTGTTTGGAGACCTTTGCTCCCTGAGTCTCCGCATCATCACACTGGGCCTCTGGTCGTTGGTTCATTTGTTTCCCTCACGAAGTGTGTGTGTGTGATGACTAAGGCTGAACTCTGATCAAGTTTGAGGACACAGGCCAGGATCATCTTGTTGCCTGTACTCCATGGGCGCTGCACCATGGGACAGTCCCGCCGATGCAGTCTGGACCCTCATCGCCGAAAGGCCCCCAGTGCCGCGTTTGAACATGCCTTTGTGTTCACACTGCATCTGCCAAGATGTGGTACATTCAGGCCGTCTCCACCGTCTGGGGACAACCAATGCAGACACCTCCCTTGCCAACGACAGTAGTACCAATTGGCACACTCATTTGAGCTTTTGTGGCAGCCCCGCCCTCCCCATATTCCTACACGTTGCCCCCCCCCCCCCCAAGGCCCTCATGCCACCTTCTGACCTTCCCACGCCCCCCCCCCCCGCCCGCATACGAAGACCCCCACCGCAACACTGCCCCGCCAGCCACAAAGCCCCACAGCCCCACAGCCCCGACTGCACAGATGCATGCTCGGCTCTCAGGATGAAGATGCGATCGTCGTGCCTGTCAAGGGGGAGGAGAGGTATGCACTCTGTGCCTGCCCCAGAGGGGAGGGTGCGGGGGGGGGGGGGGCTAAAACATCCCCCCCCCCTCGAACTCGGATTTCATAGTGGGAAAAAATGAAATATACAGAAGGAAATATTGATTTGGGCCATTTTTGGTACACAAACTTTAGGACTTTTGGGTTCCAGACCCCCCCCCCCCCCTAAACAAAACTCTGGCCTGCCCTTCCGTGTGCAGCTCGCTCCTCAAGTCCGACCCAGGTCATGGCGTGGTCGAGACGTTCTGCTAGTCTGTGCTTTGGCCCGAGAAAATGGTGGCCCCAGGGCCCGAAAACACGAGGTGGAAGCAAACAGGCCGCAGTTGTGAGCAGGGCAATAGAGACCCCCACCCAGGGGGATCCTTAAGGGACTAGAGTTTATTTTGTTAAGGACCGCTGTTAGGGACCGCCCCAAGGGACCACCAACCGCCAACCGCCAACCGCCACCAACCGCCAACCGCCACCAACCGCCAACCACTGCCAACCGCCATCAACCACCAATCACCAACCACCAACCGCCGCCAACTGCCACCAACCACCACCAACCGCCAGTCGCCAACCGCCAACCGCCAACCGCCAACCGCCAACCGCCAACCGCCAACCGCCAACCGCCACCAACCAACCATGGTTGAACAAATGAGCAACACGCGGTTTTTTTTTGCAAAACTGCCGTTCAGGAACACTTTTTCTTTTCCTCTTAAGGACTTCCAAAGGTACCGCCTACACCTTCGCTTAGCTCATCTACATTACCCCCCCCCCCCCGCCCCTGTGGGCGGGCGGTGTGCAGCGACTCTGGGGGTTGGGGTTTCCACATCGGAGTACAGAGCATGTTGGGTTATCACCGGGGGGGGGGAGTCAATAGAGCCCCCCAAAACTGGGGGGTTCGGGAAAAGGGCTCAATTGACAGGCACCATTAATCAGTTATTATGATCTCTGGCGCCTTCGGAAAAATGTTTTGAGCATTAAAATTGGTCATTTTTTTTCACCAAATATATGGCAAATGATGACTTTTCTGAACCCCCTCGACGCGCTGATTCCAAACATCCCATTTTCACTTTTTGCCGATTTTTGGGTCTGGGCCCCCTCCGAGGGGGTCCTGTCAATTGAGCCCTTTTATGGGGGGGGTCTGGCCGGAAGGCTCTATCCCCCCCCCTCCCCCACAAACGAAAACCCGGACCAGTCACCGTTACATTTACATTCGGTGGCTGGGTGACAGCCGAGCACTGACCTCTGGTGGAACACGCGCGAGTCAGTGAATTGCACCCCCCCCCCCCCCCCCCGCTCGCCACACAGCCACACAAAGCCCGCACGCCTCCACAGCCGCCGTCGGTTGGCTCTCAACCACCGTCGAGTGGCTCAAAACGGCCGTCATCACCCACCATGTGAGGCCAGCTTAAGAGACCGCTATGTCCTCTCTCGGTGCCTGAAACTGGAGCCAAATGAGACACACAAGGGGTGTCAAAGTATGGCAAGACCATTGTGAGATGGTCACTACCAAACTGCGCAAAACCGGAACCGACTTGCAAACCTACTGCCCCTTTTGATGGTCCCCCCCCCCCCCCTGGCGACCACCCCCCCCCCACTGCCCCGCCCGCCCTCTCGCTTTGCCTCACAGCGGTCCCCAGGGCGGCGAACAGCCACAACAGCCCCCGATAGCGGGACCACAACGGCGCCCAAGGCAGCAGCCGGGGGCCCGGGCGCACGGAGGAGGCACCGCACCACCGCAGCGCATGGGACACGGGGGTGGACGACGCCGCATCCAAAGTCTGGCCCGATGTGACCCACCGCTGGGGGCTCCCCGGCTCGACGACCCCGGCCCTAAACACGGGGAGCGTCAGGAGGCCGCGAGGCCGCGAGGTGCCCTTGCCAAATCCAAGTTTTGAGCCAAAAACTCCCCGGGGGCGCCAAGTCGGGAGGTGCCCTCCCAAAACTGCGCATTTTGTGCCCCCAAAACAGCCTTTTTTGGCCCAAAATGGCCCCGAAACCCACCCAAAACGGCCAAACGAAGGGAAATGATTGCTACACTCCACGTGCGCCTTGATTGCCCCGTGACGGAGAGCCTTTTCTTGCCCTCTAACTCCACCATATGTCCAAGAAACGGCCCAAAACATGGCTACAAATGGCCTGAATGTGCGTTGTTTGTGTCAAACAGGCCCAAAACCAAGAACGGGCCGTATCTTGGGCTACGTGGCTCAAAACCAAATTCTGAGGGCACCTAGTCCACCCGCCATGCCCCACTTTTTGTGGTTTCCAAGCCTCAGATTCGACCAACGAGATGCCTAGACCCCCGTACCAGTGGCCACTTGGTGGAGCCGGAGGGCAGCCCGGCCCGCGCACAGTGGGGGCCAACGGTGGGTCCACCAGGGTCCATGGGGCGAAAAAAAAGATTTTTTCCAAAGTTGTTCCTAGACCATTTGGGATGCTCCAACAAGTGTTTTTAGCCCGTTTTGAGCCCGTGGTGACGCGTTTTGGCCCATGGAAAATCTCAAAATGCCTTGAAAATGGGCCGCTTTGGGACCCTACACTGTCCCTAAGGTGTTTTGCACGGTTCCTGTACCGTTCAGAACAGTGCTATTCTGCCTCCTGTTGGGGATCACAGGACTAGACTGAGCGCCAGTATTCCGTTTGCTCGTGGCTGAAGGGGGAACAGATTTTGGGAAAACAGTCATTAACCCGAGGGGGCTTTTCATTTCTTGGGGGGGTGCACTTTTGGGGGGGGGTTGCCATATTACACGTACCGCCCCCCCCCCCCCCCCCCCGCCCCCCCCCCCGCCCCCGCGCTTTGCGCCGCAGCTTCCAGCACACGCTGTTGGTTCGATCCCCCACCGACCCAAGCGGCGTCAAGGCGGCCACTCCGGTGAAGGTCCCCAAGCCCGCGCCCAAAGAACTGCCCAAAGAAGTGCCCAAAGAACTGCCCAAGGCGGTGCCCGACGACAAAGAGAACGAGGACCCCGCGACCGCCCAGGCCCAAAGAGACGCGCTCAGTGCACTGGCCCCGCCCAAGCGCAAGATCAGCAAAAGCGCAGGCGCCGCAGGCGCCAAGAGGTACGCGTGGGTGTGGGGGGAGCGACCCCCTCGTTTGGCGGAGGATCGGGTCTGGCCCGGCATTTCGTGTGGCGTGTGTCGCGGGGAAGCCTCCGCACAGACGTTGAGCGGTGCTGCCTCCGCGACTCCAGACCGCACACTTGTTGGCCCGGCGCGGCTCCCGCGGACCCGCCCCCCGGGGGCGCGGCACGTGCTGCTGGTCCCCAGCGCCAGCGGCCGCATGCGCGCGTGGCTGTAGCGGGCCCCTGCGGCGGAGCTGAAGCCCGCGACGATGCCGCTGCTCGAGGGGCTGACCGCGGACGTGTTCGGCGTCCCTCACGGCGCCGCCGCGGTTTTGTGTTTCGCGCGAGTCACGGGCGGCAAGTCCGCCCTTCAGAATCGTCGACTGCCCGTAGTTCCTGACCCGCGTCACGCCTGCACCGCCGGTCGCGTGCGCGGGGACCCGCCTGACAACCCCCGGTCACGTTTGTGTGAGGGAATTCCAGGGGGCGACACTGTGGCAGACCCCCCCCCCCCCCCCCGCCCCGAGCCAACACAGCGGCTTTGGTGGATCTTCGAGGCCCAGGTCGGCCTCGACAAGGGAAGGCCCGGTCGTGAACGGCGAGAAGTCGATTGACGCCGCTGGCTGCGGGGAGAGCGGCAAGGCTTGTGTGCCAACGCCCCGCGGATGAGGCAATGCGCGGGCCCCATCGCACGCGGAGCGCCCCAAGGCCCAAAGCCCCGAGGGCTGAAGCAGGGCGACCTGAAGATTGCTCCGGCGGTGGCGGGGGGGGGGGGGGGGGGGGCACGGACGCCCGCCGAAGGAGAGGGGGGGGGGGGCGTTGGAGAAATGGGGTTCCGTGCCGGGCCCTTTGTTTTGTGTAGCAATGGGTGTTGGCGCCGGAACACAAGTTTTGGCCCGAAAAAGTGTTTTGCACCAAAAATGCCCCCCCCCCCCCCACAAATGTGTAGTCAAAATGATCAGCGCGACGTGGGGATCATTTTGAGTCGTAGATGTTGGGGTCGACCCCCTCCCCCCCCCCCCCCCGCTCCTCTGTTGGCACGGCAGATAGGGCAGCCCCCTCCCGGCACGGTGGACAAGGAGGGGGGGGGCTCCATGCCCCCCACCCCCACCCGCTGGAGCAGTGTTCTTGCCCAGTCCAAACCCCCCCTCCGAGGGAGGCAGGGAAGCAACGCGCTGCGGTGCTCGGCGTACATGGGCCCTTCCCGGGCCCGCAGCCCCACCCATGAGACGCTGGATCCCACGCAAGACAGGAACGCGGTGGGGCTGGCGCGGCGGGAGGCAACGCATGGCCCCATTCCCTGACCAAGGGTGGCCCCCAAGGCCTCAACGGGGGACATCGGAATGAGCCGGGTCACCGCCCCCCCCCCGCCCCCCCCCCCGCCCCCCCCGCCCCCCCGCCCCCCCCACCCCCAAGAATTAACCGCCACCAGGCCCACAGGGTATAACACCAGCCATTCACGGTCTCTGCCTGTTGGGCCCCAATCTGGGAATTTTGTACCAGCTTTTCTAGTCATAATTCAGAATGGGTACCGAATTTCCCCACACCAAAGTTTGCCATTCCAAAATTTCGCCCCCCCCCCTCCCCCCAGGGACTCGGAGTGTGTGGTCAACGGCACGGGCAACAGCCCGTCTCCGGGACGGCCGACCCCCGGAGTAGTCAAACAGGACAAGTCATCCGGGGGCTCCGTTGACACAACCAAAGCACGTTCGGACCCACCGAGGGTCAGAATGAGCAGTGGCGAGAGGCCAATAGGCGCCGCCAAAGGCAAACATTCAGATACCGAGGCCTTGTGCCACCCCCACCCCCCCCGGGAGGGGGAGTTAGCCCCCCGCCCTCCCCTCGAGGGTGCCCGGCCTATGCCCATAATGCACCCCCCCCCCCCTCCTCATTTTGTACCGCCACCGTTTGCCACCACCGCCGCCCATTGCCACTATCACCGCCGGATTTGGTGGGCAGTAAATTTGGTTTGGGAAATTTGGCGTTTCAATCCCAATTTCCCACGGCCAATTTGACGTGGCACCAATCCCCCCCCCCCCCCTGTACTACACGACCCGCCACCGTTTGCCAGGCGTCCTACATATCTCTTGCCGCTGTGCGTTGACAGGACCGGCCTGGCCGTGATCCAAGACAAGCAGGACACCGGCCCCTCCACTCGGATCAATTTCGACAAGCGGACCTCCCGCCTGAAGGTCTACTCCCGTGTTCCGGCCACCCCCATCCCCGGCGTCCCTTCCGCACGCAAACACAGGCCCTCGCCACAAACCGTTTCGGCACAAACACGCACCCACAACCCCTCGGCACGCCTCCAGTGCACCGATGGCATCGGCGGGACTCGCTCTCTATTGTCCGCAGAACCGCGCCGCCTTTTTGGCCGTCATCGCCAAAACATCGTTTGCGTCCGCACTGAAGACCCACCGCCTTCCGCCGTCGGCTTTGTCGATCTTCGTGCGCAAGAGGTATGGTCCGTGGGGATGCGCCCGTGCGACACAGCCCTCCATTGCGACGGGGGTTTGAGGGAGCAGCCCCCGAAGCCGCATGCCTCGGGCCGGTTGCTCCGAGACGATGGATATGTTGTGCGATGGTGGCAAGGGCCTTTCTTGGGCTACCCCCTACCCCAGTTCTCCCCTTCTTTTTGCCAAGGGGGCCCCCTTAGCGCAGTGCAACTGTTTGGGCGTCTGGCAGGGGCTGTGTATATTGATGTCCCACCTCCAACCGTTTGGAGGTGTTTGTATGGGATTTTCTGTGTTTCCGGGATTCTCATTTGTGCTTTATTGTGGCATTGTGCTGAGGGTTCCTGGGCTCGAGGAGGGAGTACTGTTTGGGGGTAAGGGATTGGGATAGATGACCGGAACATGATTTGGATGCCGGGCGGCCGCGTGCCAGGCAAAGGTCACAACTCTGCACAGTAGTACAAATTGGCACACTCATTTGAGCTTTTGTGGCAGCCCCGCCCTCCCCATATTCCTACACGTTGCCCCACCCCCCCCAAGGCCCTCATGCCACCTTCTGACCTTCCTTCATGGCACCCCCCCCCCCGGCATACGAAGACCCCCACCGCAACACTGCCCCGCCAGCCACAAAGCCCCACAGCCCCACAGCCCTGACTGCTGCAGAACACCGTCCTGAGGTGGAGGCGGGCTGCTGTGCGGCCTCTACACTGTGCAACGGAGATCTTGAGGTGCATGGCCCGAGGTCGACGTTGGGGGGGCGATGATGTGTGTTGGTGAGAATCTGTTTGTCGTTGATGGTGGACCCCTTGTTCGGTCCTGTCCTCGCTTCCGCAGACCTCTGTTCGACTATGAGTCACAAAAGGGGGAGTACGATGTCGTGAAGGTGCGTGCCTGTTCCGCCCTTTCCGACACCCGCGGGACCCTGGTGGCTGAGGGGTGTGGGGCTCAGGGGCGGCGATGACTGCAGGTCCGATGCCCAAGATTTGGTCTACGTGCGACAGGAGAGCCTCGGAAGCGGGTGAGAAGGGGCACGAGGTTGTCTGATACAAACGAATGGCAGGAGAAGAAGGAGGGATTGGTGCACATGAGGATGCGAAGCCACGAGATCTTGGACGCATACCCACACCCACACCCACACCCACACCCACACCCACACCCACACCCACACCCACACCCACACCGACGCCCACACCCACACCCACACCCACACCCACACCGACACCGACACCCACACCCACACCCACACCCACACCCACACCCACACCCACACCCACACCCACACCCACACCCACACCCACACCCACACCCACACCCACACCCACACCCACACCCACACCGACACCCACACCCACACCGACACCGACACCCACACCCACACCCACACCCACACCCACACCCACACCCACACCCACACCCACACCCACACCCACACCCACACCCACACCCACACCCACACCCACACCCACACCCACACCCACACCCACACCCACACCCACACCCACACCGACACCCACACCGACACCCACACCCACACCCACACCCACACCCACACCCACACCCACACGCGTACCCACACACCCACCCACACCCACACCCACACCCACACCGACACCGACACCCACACCCACACCCACACCCACACCCACACCCACACCCACACCCACACCCACACCCACACCCACACCCACACCCACACCCACACCCACACCCACACCCACACCCACACGCACGCACACCCACACACACACCCACACGCACACCCACCCACACCCAAACGCACGCACACGCACATGCACACACACACCCACACCCACACTCACACGCACGCACACCCACACGCGTACCCACACACCCACCCACACCCACACGCAACCCGGCGGAGGGCTGGGGAAGACGACCCCCCTTCACATCCCCCTGTACCGCCCGGGTGTGTGTGCCAGCGAGCACATAAGTACTGAGGCCCTATTGCAGGGTCCTGGCCGAGCAAATACCCAAAGCGGAACAACCCCTCCCTCCCCCCAACACACACACACACACACACACACACACACACACACACACACACACACCCAGCCATTGCGGCACAAACCTCGACCACCTCGACCTATTGCACTACCACAGCTCACACACCCTTCCACCTTTGCTGTTGCTGCTTGGACATGCTGCGCACTACCCATGGGTAGCTATTGGTGATCCGGAAACCCCTGGCCCAGTGTTCCATTTCCCCCGTTGGATGTAGTGGTGAGCACCCTCCAAATTAACTGTCATGGGAATCACTAAATCTGAAGCATGCCACGGCAGAAGCAGCAGTTGCGAGCAGAGCGACAACTGTCCCACTGTCACTTACCAAAAACACGTTTCCCCAGTTGCTCGGGACAAGCCAATGTACGCATTTCCACCTGAAAGCTCCAACCACTGCAGACGCCTGGAGCCACCAACTGGCACACTTACTGAGTCTTTATCGCAACCCCCTCTCCCCCGGGCCCGCCACTTGGCCGTAGGCAGAGACGCCCTTCAGCCCCATGACAGAGCAACACTGGGTCAGTACCCCCTCCTCCGCGCCATCACAGCACAAAAACACACGCGGGATGTGATGATGCTGGTAAAGCAGCTAAGGTACCGCGAATCGCCGAACAAATGGAAGCAGAAGCCTCTCAATAGAGCCCTATCCAAGGCAAGCAATGCTCTGTCCAAGACTTGCAAAATGAACCATTGCCTTAGATTGGCAAAGCTGACCACCGACTGTACCCAAGTCTCTCCATGGCGCGCGGCGACAGGGGCTGGCGGAAGAAGGGGTTGCGTGACCCCACCCCCCGTGGGGAGGCCCCCCGTTGTCAC
This sequence comes from Eutreptiella sp. 'Long Island Sound 2002', assembly GCA_964036045.1. Classification (NCBI taxonomy): domain Eukaryota; phylum Euglenozoa; class Euglenophyceae; order Eutreptiales; family Eutreptiaceae; genus Eutreptiella; species Eutreptiella sp. 'Long Island Sound 2002'. The sequence goes on from OZ038388.1 coordinate 9,056,671, forward strand.
GGCTCCTGCGTCGCCCTGGCACCGCCCCGTGGCCGCAGGTGCTGTCCTCCAAGTCCTACGTCGTCATCCACAACGCGCTGATGCAGGCGGACATGGTGCGGATGCAAATTGTCCACACGGCGTTCCCCAGCACCGCCGCCTTCGCAGGTCTGCCCGTGGTCCGAGAGAGCGGCCGCAGAGTCAGCGGTGGCGAGGACAGCGGCAGGCGGCCCACAGAAGGGGCGCGTTCCTCTGGTGGCGCCATCGCCCCGTGCACCGCAGAACGGACGGCCCTGGCGCAGGCGACGCAGTGTGTGGCAGTGTGTCCACGTCCGCCATTGGCAGTAGGCACGCACCCCCCCACCCAAACACCGGCGGCAACACAAAAGGGACGACGCATCCGTGTGCCCCAGGGAGAAGTGCTCAGGTTTGAGTGCAACACCGCGAAGTTGCGCATGGGCCCCCGGGCAGTGGTCATGCATGTCTTGGAAGTGGAGGGCCTATGCCCAGCCACTGTCCCCCTGACGGCAAGTGCCAGCTTCAATGGCATTTGTAACCGACAGTAACTGCACCCAACCGCTTCGGCAACCCGCCTATCGAACCGCTTCCCTTCGAAAGCACCCCCCTTCCCGTTCCTTGAGCCTCCCCCTGCGCTGTCCTGTGGGCGCGCCCCTTCCCTGGGCGCTGTGCGCACGTCCACCCCCCATTCTTTGCAGATGACGCGACCAACGCCGACGTGTACGAAGGCGCAGCAAAGCCTCTGGTGTACGCCACAGGACAAGTGTACGGCAGCGTCTCGCTGGTGCTGATGTACGGCCAGACCGGCAGGTGGCGCGCGCGCGTGGGGGGGGCCCGGGGCGTACCGATGCGGGGGGGGGGGGGGGGGGGGTGTTGCGGGGGTGCGTGCGGCCCGCGGCCCGGGGTCTCCGTCCTGTGCACGCCTTTGGCCGCGTCTTTGCAGTGGGAAGACGCACACGATGCGAGCCATCGAGGAGCAGATGGCCGCGGACCTGTTCGCCGCAATGGACGATCCCGCGTTGTCGGGTGTGGCCGTGCGCGCGCCGCTGTGGCGGGGGACAAAGGCCTCGGATGCCCCCTGCTCCCGACCCTCCGCGCCTCCGACAGGGCTGTCCTTAAGAAGCCGGATTTTTTTCCTTTTTGCTAAGAACAGCCCCGAAGGACAGGGACCACCAACCGTCAACCGCCGCCAACCGCCACCACAGAAGGCCCCATGACCATGAAGCAGAGAGCGTCCCCGTGAACATTCGTTTCTGTTGGCGTTACGAAGCCCCCCCCCCCCCCCCTGAAGGACGGCCATGGCCTCTGATGTGTCTCACAGCCATCGATTGCCGGGCCACATTCGCGGTCTGACGGGCTGGGGGGGCTGGGGGCTCAATACGCCAACTACTGGGCGCCGCTGACACGCAAACGGCACACCATGCCACATTCAGCACAGTCCCAACACGCCAACTACTGGGCTCCGCGAACGCAGAAACGACACCAGCAAGAGCACCGGCCGCAGCGGCCGACAGAAAGTAGCGACCCGACGCAACATGCGAAGGGAAGAACGGGTGACCGTCCAGGGCCCCGTAAAGGAGCAACATCCAGACGGAATGTCACACAGGGGGTGGATGTGTGTTGGGCCGTGGGTGCGTGGTAGTATTGGTCGTGGTCGGGGCCTGACAATGGGTGTGAGTCAGGGGATGGGGCCGATGGATCCCGCATTGGGACTGCCATTCCGCATTGGGCTCAGAGGTGGCGTGCGCTCTGAAGGCCTGGGGGGGAGGGGGGGGGGGGGGGGGGGGGGCAACACAGACCACCGCCCCACCCGTTTTGCCGGAGGAAAAAATTTCTGATGTGGGGGGGGGGGGGGGGTAGGTGCCCCCCTTCCCCCCGGGGGGGGGTCACTAAGCAATGGCCTGCCTCCCTCCCCCAAAGTTGTCACCAGTCCCCAAAGGGGGGGCCGGGGGGGGCTTATGATCATGGCGTGCCCTCCCGCCCCCCAGCCACAGAAATGACCCGGACCGACCAGTTGCGCAGGCACTGAATTCTGCAGAAATGACGCGAGATGTGTTGTAGAGGGCGGTACTGAGCCCGTTTGTGTACGGCGCCAAACGCAACCAATCAGCCATCGACATACGGAAGAGGGAACCCCGAAATGGCTGCCGAGCGTTTGGAACAGCCCCTGGACTCAATTTGGCGAATTGGATGATCATTGGAGAACCAACTGCAAACGTGTGACTGCCCGTTTCGCGCCGGGTCAATGTCTGAACCTGGTAGAGGTGGCGGTATCGATGTGCAGGGATGGGGATGGGGCTGGGGGTGGGGATGGGGATGGGGATGGGGATGGGAATGGGAATGGGGGTTGATTTGATTTGATTTGAGGGCCGATCTTGAGGCTCACAGGCCGGTTAGGGGGTGCTCGATGGCTGTCCCGACGGCTCTGCATATCGGCCGGCCATACATGCTATGCGCTCCCGGCCGCGCCCGTGGGTGGGGGGGGGGGGTGGCAGGCCTGTCGCCGTACCGTGGGTTGGGCAGGGGGGGGGGGGGGGGGGGGGGCGGGGCAGGGGGGGGAGAGGGGGGAGGGGGGAGGGTCACGGTAGCCTCAGCGGACGGCCGCCCGGTGCCCGCACACCTGGGTCAGGGCGCGTGAAAAGCGACTTGCACCTTGCGGCGCTGCCGCCACGCCCGCGCGGTGGCGTCCCCCGCGCGGGGGTACTGGTGCTACGGGGGCGGCTGGGCGACCACGGGGCGGGCAACACCGCATACCGCACGGCATACACCCGCAGGATCGAGGCCAGCACCGTGCCGGGGGCCGCATGCAGGTCCGGGGGCGCGGCGAGGGACCCGGGGGGGCAGCCGGGCCGGGTCCTTGTATGCGACCCCCCCAGCCCCCCCCCCCCGCCCCCGGGTTTCGAAAGATAGTGGTGCCGGGTCGGCCCTCAACAAGTGTCCCTAGAGAAAACTGTCCGGCGCCGAAGGCGCCAATTTTTTTTTTTCATACTATGTGTTTATACTCCAAATACTCAAAATTTTGTAGAAAATTCATATTTGTGTTAAAGCAACAAGAAAATTTTTTGACCTGAAGGAGGGCTACAGGAAGGCTGCAGGCCCTAACAGCAACCCTAGCCCTAACCCTAACCCTAGCCCAAACCCTAACCAGGACTGAATATTGGGACCGAGCTGGTGGGGAAAGGAACATCACCTTCCAGGCATTTTGTGACTTTAGACGGGTCAAAATCGCTTACAATGGGCTCAAAATGGGCTTATTTTCACTTGTTTATGCACCCCAAGGCTAGGCGTCCGTTTGGGCAATTATGAGGGGTGGAAACCACAAAAAGTGGGGGGTTGCGGGTGGAGTAGGTGCCCTTGGAATCGCATTTTGAGCCATGTAGCCAAATATATGGCCTATTCTTGGTTTGTGGCTGTCGGCATTTGGAGCTTGTGGGGGCCTTTTTGGGCCGTTTCCGGGACATATCATGGAGTTAGAGGGCTGCAAAGAGCTCGTTAACACGGGGAAGTCAAGCCGCACGTGGAGTGTACCCACCGTTTCCCTTCGTTTGGCCGTTTCGAATGTGTTCCAGGGCTTTTTTGGCCCAAAAATGACTGTTTTTGGCCCTAAACTGCAGTTTTTGAATCTAAGGTCCGTTGAGTTTCTCGCTCAAACTTTGTGTGATTGTACTTCACACCCATAGGTATCATCCACCAAACTTTCACCCGAATCTGAAGCACCACGACGGAGTTCTGAATTTTGCCCATTTCGCGCGTGCTGCTTGCTTGCTTGCTGCTTGCTTGCTGCTTGCTGCCAAACCTGGTAGGTCCACCCTAGACACTAAAAAGGGTTATAAAACCAAGACTGGTTCCACCAGCTCGGTGACCCTCACCCTAATCCTAACCCTACCCCCCCCCCCCCCCACCCCTGGCTGGATGCCCCCCTGACCCCCCGGCCAGACGCCCCCCCGACCCCCGGTAGGAACACCCCCCCCCCGACCCCCGGCACGAACACCCCCCGCCCCCGAGTTTTGACAGATAGCTGGGGGGGGGTGGTCGCATCAGGACCGTTGGTAGTTGCCCCCCCGGGGCGAGACACCTGTCGCCCCGGGAGAGGCCGTGGGTGACACCAACCCAATGGCCCCCGGAGCCCTCCGCCTCGCTGTCCCATCCCTTGATCAAGAGCACCCGGCGCTGGGGGGTGCTGGTCTAGGCCTGCGGGGTAGCGGCTCCGCCGCGGCGGACGGGGAGGGGACCCAGGTCCCAGAGGGGTGCCATCACGGGGGCCACCAGAGAGGGCTGCACGCCATCCCTCCAGTGGGGGTGGGGGGACTGCCAAAGCAGGGCTGGCGTGCCATACCACCAGCTGAGGGCCTCGTGGAGCGCGGGCCCTCCACCGCCAGGCCGTGTGGAACCCGCGGCAGGGCTAACAACCCCCATCCGGGGTCCGCGCCCGTTGCCGTCCAGTTGAGGAAGCACCCCATGAGGATGTCCTCCAGGTTGAGGAGGCTGGGGGGCTGCTCCTCGAGGGTGTGCTGCGCACAGGCAACCTTCTCGAGGGAGCTTTCTGTGCGCAGGAGGCCAAGGGGGGGGGGTAGCGCGTGGCTCACATGGGCGAGCCAGAGGTGGAGGGCCGGCGCTGGGTCGCTCCGCGCCATCTAGCGGCGCGTCCGCTGCTCCCAGGTGTTGAGGCAGCTGCGGGAAACCGGCTGCAGCCCGCGACGGCCAATCTGGTATGGGGACGGCGGCGGGAGGGCGCGGTACGGAGGGTAGGCGCCGCGGCTCCGCGGCATTGTGCTAAGCTGTACCCACTGCGCGGAGCGAGAGGGCGTCGCCGTGTCTACCGGGGGGGGGGGGGGGCGTGCCGTGCAGGCATGACCGGGTCCACGGCTGAGGCCGCGCCTTGCCCAAACATCTCTCCAGGGTGACCGTGCCCCTAGGCTTGGTGAAGGGCGGCGGTGGACTGGGCCCGAGACGGCGCTCGCCGAAAATTGGGGGAGGGGCGTCCCTGTGGAGGGGTGGGGGTCGGGAGCAGGTGTCTCCCTGCACCGCCGACCTCGATGGGAATGGGGATGGGGGTGGGGATGGGGATCGGGATGGGGTTGGGGATGGGGATGGGGATGGGGATGGGGACGGGGATGGGGATGGGGATGGGGATGGGGAAGGGGATGGGGATGGGGATGGAGGTGGGGGGTTTTTGTTTTGTTTTGTTTCATTAAAAACACTTTGGCCAGGTTCGTACTGGTCCCCTCCTGGG